>CAUJRU010000366.1:0-600000 GCA_963277665.1 Viscum album
GAAACAAGTTCAAGGACCTCCTACGTTTTGCTCCGGACCTCTTTCCCGATGAGGAGTCTCGGGCAAGACGTTTTGGAGGAGGCGCTCCGACCCTCCCTCCAGTATGTTGTTACCCCCTTTACCCTACGACATACTTAGAGGTCCAGATGAAGGCTGAAGTGGTGGAAAGGATGCATGCTCTGGGTGGAGTGTCACGAGAAGGGATCCAGCTGGGACCATCGAAGGGGAAGGCCGTCAGCACCAGGCTTCCAGCATCGGGACCCTCCAGGTTCCGACCCGCAGGGAGCAGACCGCAGTAGTTTCAGTTTCGATCCCCTGGCCCACGTTCTTTCCCTTAAGGCTTGGGACCACGGTGCTTCATCTGCGGGAGACCTGGACATCTCCGGAGTCAGTGCCCCGATCGGGTTGCAGTACAGCAGTGGCAAGTCATCCCCAGCATCCGCCGCAGCAGCAGTATCTAGCCAGGACCCTTCCGGCAGCAGCAGCAGGGACAACGAGCTCCCGTTCCTCTGCAGGCGGACATAGGAGGAGGAGGCCGACCTCAGGGCGCTCCCCAGGGACCTCGACCAGGGCGTGGTCGGGGGAGGTGGCCGACAGCCGAGGGGCAGGGGAGCTGGGCGTGGACAGCTACACGCCATAGAGGCAACGGTTCCAGCAGGGTCAGAGGTTTTTCGAGGTACGATCAATGTGTTTAGCACTCTTGCTTATGCTTTGTTCGATACCGGAGCTTCGCACTCCTTTGTTGCAACCCAGTCTAGCCCGTGCCTTGGGTCTAGATGCCGAGAGACTTCCAGTTCCCCTGGTGTTGAGCACACCAGGTGGAGGTCAGACCGACTTGCTGTTCATTTGTCGGGGATGTAGACTGATGTTAGGGCCACATCAGTCATTTTAGGGATCTCCTTCTGCTACAGATTCAGCCGTACGATGTCATCCTAGGCATCGACTGGCTATTTTATGTGTGCGCCGTCATCGACTGTTTCCGAAGGAGGGTGGAGTTCTCAGGTTTGGACGGCCAGCGTGTTACCATCACCGGCGAGCGGAGCAGTCCGAAGGGAAACAGTAGGGAGGAACCTCTCCTCTCCTTGTTGACCGAGCTGACAGTGGATCAGTAGATGCTGAGATGGTGGAAGTGCCAGAGATCGTCCGCGAGTTTATGGACGTCTTTCCTGAGGAGGTGACGACTCTACCCCCTCGATGCGATATCGAGTTCGGGATATACCTACAACCAGAAGCTCGTCCGATCTTGATGGCTCCTTATCAGATGGCACCTTCGGAGCTACGAGAGTTGCGGATATAGATTGACGATCTGATGAAGAGGGGTTATATCTGTCGAGTGCGTCACCATTGGGCGCTCCAGTCTTGTTTTCTAGGAAGGCGGATGGTGGCCTCAGTTGTGCATCGATTACAGGAGGCTGATCAGGTAATGATCAAGAATCGCTACCCTCTTCCGAGGATAAATGATCTTTTCGACCAGCTGAAGGGGGCAGGATGGTTCTCGAAGATCGACCTGCGATCCGGGGGTACCACCAGCTGAGGGTGAAGGATAGCGACGTCCTGAAGACGGCGTTCAGGTGCAGGTATGGGCACTTCGAGTCGTGGTCATGCCCTTTGGTGTTACGAACGCCCCCGGCCGTGTTCATGGGGATTATGAACTCCATCTTTCGGAGTACCTGGATTGGTTTGTGGTGGTATTCATCGACGATATCATGATCTATTCAAGGTCAGAATAGGACCATGAAGAGCACCTGAGGACAATTTTGGAGGTCCTCCGACAGCACCAGCTCTATGGGAAGTTGTCAAAGTGCAAGTTCTGGGCACGAGAAATGCACTTCCTCGGGCACGTAGTGTCTGAGCAGGGAGTAGCAGTCGACCCATCAAAGGTTGAGGAAATTGTTCTTGGGAAGCACCCAAGAATGTGGCGGAAGTTCGGAGTTTCCTCGGACCTGGCAGGCTACTACCAGAGATTTGTACCCAACTTCTCCCGTGTAGCATCTCCTTTGACGGCTTTGACCAAGAAAGACCAGGTTTTCGTGTGGAGCGAGCAGTGCGAGTCATCCTTCAGCTACCTAAAAGAGAAGCTGGTTAGTGCCCCAGTGTTGGGATTACCAGAAGAAGGGATGACCTATGAGGTATTCTGTGATGCTTCAGGACAGGGCCTGGGGTGCGTATTGATGCAGCAACAAGGGGTGATCTCTTACGGGTCCAGGCAGCTACGCCCCATGATCGGAACTATGCCACCCATGACTTGGAGCTTGCAGCAGTAGTGTTCGCATTGAAGCTGTGGCGACATTACCTCTTTGTGGAGCGCTTTGTGGTCTTCACCGATCACAAGAGCTTGCACTATATCTTCTCCTAGTGTGACTTGAACTTGCGACAGCGGAGGTGGTTCGAGTTTCTCCAAGACTACGACTTTGAGATCTCGTACACTGAAGGTAAGGGAAACGTTGTGGCTGATGCCTTGAGCAGGAAGCCGCATCAGGAAGTGGTTCGGGAATCTGCTGATGGTTGGAAGGTGATGGGGGAGTTGGCTGCCTTGCACTTGGACGCAAGGGTGGAAGGTGCAAGAGGCTGCTTGTTTCAGATGACGGTACAATCCTCTTTGTTGCAGCAAGTGGAAGAGTCTCAGTGGGGAGATCCTGAGGTGCAAGTGTTGCGGGATCGTGTCGATCAGGGGAACGCTCCGGAAGGATGGTCGGAGGACAGCCGACATCGGATTCTCTTTCATGGGAGGTTGTTTGTTCCAGAGGTGATGCGTGATGAAGTCCTTCGTGAGTTCCATAGCTCAGCCTTGGCAGTACATCCAGGTGTTTCGAAAATGTACCAAGGCCTGAGGGGAAAGTTTTGGTGGCCCGGGGTGAAACGGGCAGTGGCAGAGTTTGTGGCTAAATGCCTGGTGTGTCAGCAGGTGAAGGCTGAACACCGCGTTCCTGGTGGTTTGTTGCATCCTTTAGATGTTCCCGATTGGAAGTGGGACGATGTCTCGATGGACTTTGTCACAGGACTACCCAGAGCTCAGGGGGGCATGATGCTATATGGGTAGTGGTGGATCGATTGACAAAATCTGCTCACTTCTTGGCTATCAAGGAGTCGGGACCTATGAGTACCTTAGCATAGAGGTACGTGGATGAGGTGGTGCGTTTGCAAGGAGTTCCGAAGACTATCATCTCAGATCGGGACACTCGGTTCACCTCACGAGTCTGGAAGGGGTTATAGCATGCTTTTGGCACCCAGCTACGCCTTAGCACTGCTTTTCACCCTCAGACTGATGGACAGACAGAGCGGACTATCCAGACATTGGAGGACATGCTGCGAGCATGTGTTCTGGATTTCGGAGGATCATGGGTACGACACTTGCCTTTAGTAGAGTTTGCCTACAATAACAGCTTCCACTCTACTATCGGCATGGCTCCTTTTGAGGCTTTGTATGGAAGACCATGTTGTTCACCCTTATGCTGGGCAGAGATTGGTGAGACTGGTACTCTTGGACCAGAAGTAGTGCAGAGCACCACGGAGAAAGTCCATCTAGTGCGGGAGAGGATGAAAGCAGCTCAGGATCGGCAGAAATCTTATGCTGACCGTCGGAGGAGGCCCTTGGAGTTCGAGGTGGGAGATCATGTGTTCTTGAAGGTTTCCCCTCGACGGGGGCAACAGAGGTTCGGAAAAGGGAGTAAGCTCTCCCCTAGGTTCATCGGACCTTTCAAGGTACTGAGGCGAGTTGGCGAGGTGGCATATCAGCTGGCCCTACCACCTCAGTTGGAGAGGGTCCATGACGTCTTCCATGTCTCCCAGCTTCGTCAGTACTTACATGATGACTCTCATGTCATCAACTGGGGAGAGCTAGATGTGGGAGAAGACGCGACCTTCGAGGAACGACCAGTCAGGATCGAGGATCGCAATGAGAAAGTGCTCCGTGGATGAACCATCGGCTTGGTTCGTGTGTTGTGGAGACATGGCAGCCTCGAAGAGAGTACGTGGGAGAGGGAAGCACAGATGTGTGCCCAATACCCCGAGTTGTTTTGAGCTTTGTACCTTTTGTTCCTGTGGTGATAGAACGTTTGACTTTTGGCTATGAAATGTACTAGTCTCTTTCCTCTGTTATGTGTGAAAAGCCCCGGCTAAAGGGAAGAGGGAACCCGACCCCTAATCAAGACGCATTAAGGTGGATGCGATTAAACCTGTGCGGGCGAGTTAGTGCTGCCCAAAGCAGATAATATCTTGACATGGGGGAGGGGAACTCCCCAAACCCACATGACCGGGCGGTTTGGCGTGGTATGTTTCTTGGTTCTTGGCAGGGGAGTGTTTTTAGTTAGCAGGGGTTCACTCCTAAGAGGTATCTTTCGAAGATGGTTGTTTGGACCCTCTCTTACCTTCTGGTTTGTTTTGATTCTAGAGGACGAGAATCGTTTAAGAGGTATCTGATGTGATGACCCAGACCCCCTTGGTCCCTTCCTTTGCCAAAATCCGAATCCTTAAGGTGTACGGATCGGTGAGACCGATCGGTGCGACCGATCGGTGAGACCGATCGGTGCGACCGATCGGTGAGACCGATCGGTGCGACCGATCGGTGCGACCGACCGGTGAGACCGATCGGTGCGACCGACCGGTGAGACCGATCGGTGCGACCGACCGGTGAGACCGATCGGTGCGACCGACCGGTGAGACCGATCGGTGCGACCGATCGGTGCGACCGACCGGTGAGACCGATCGGTGCGACCGATCGGTGCGACCGACCGGTGAGACCGATCGGTGCGACCGACCGGTGAGACCGATCGGTGCGACCGACCGGTGAGACCGATCGGTGCGACCGATCGGTGAGACAGATCGGTGAGACCGATCGGTGCGACCGAGCGGTGCGACCGACCGGTGAGACCGAGCGGTGCGACCGAGCGGTGAGACCGATCGGTGCGACCGATCGGTGAGACCGATCGGTGCGACCGATCGGTGAGAGCGATCGGTGCGACCGATCGATGAGACCGATCGGTGCGACCAATCGGCAGAACCGGCTGACGTCACCCGACCTTGCCAAGTTGTTCCAGTAACGCTCCTTTTTCGCAAATAGGGTTTTAAACCCTATTCTGCCTCGTTAAAAATGTCTTGAAAACCCGAAACGCGCACAAAAGTTTTAATTTAATGCTTCATTATTTCATGAGTGGGTTTAAACCACCCAGCACCTTTAATGATGGGTCAAGCCGCGTGGTCAACCCACGACTTCCACGTCTTACGTGGTTTCCCGTTTTCACCTTAACCGTCCCCGGCTCTTATAAATTAAGGGTTAGGCCGTGGTTTTCCACTTCTTCGATCGTGGCTCTTCTAATGCATCGGGACCGCCGCGTCGTTATCCGTAAAATTCCGCGCCCCCGGCCTAGACGTCGATTATCTATCAACAAGTATGGAATTTCTCTCGTCTCTCACTTTTGTGTATCATGCGAGGTGGGTGTTATTTTTGTTCCTATGGAATTGGTTGAACCAAACTTTGATGAATATAATAAACGAAGTTCTAAAGAAAGAAGGGGAAGGGGTTGTGATCGTTTCTTATACTTTATCTTGTGCTTATCCTTTTTGATTTGTGCTGGTTTATATTCTTCTGGAAATTGAGGCCGTTGGTGGTCGTTGTATGTGTGCTGATGAATCTCTTCGTGATATTTTAAATGGGTTGCTGAAATTGTGAACTCCTTCTGTGAAATTGGTTAATCACGTATATCCGGCTGAATAATTGAAAGCACCAGGATCAACCCTTCTGTGATAACTTCCGGTTAGAACTCACGGAATTTTGAAATCATGGAGTGTGTTAAGTCGTTTAGACCTGAAAATCCCTGACTTGTGCTGGTAGCGGTAGTTGGTTGTTTTCCTTTCGGGCCGATTGCTGGAAATGTGGGAGGGGATGAGATCCCCTGTTCTTTTATACTCTCGGTGGTTGTGTGAATTTGGGGGGATGGGATCTCCTATTGGTATGGATTCGGTGGTTGTGAGTTTTAAACCCGAATGGTTACTTGTTGATATCACAAATTGGGGAGAGATCCTCTGTTAACAGAACCGGGTGTGAGTGTTTTGGTTGATCCTTGCTTTTGACGTTTTCCTTGGTTATGCTTATGGTAGTTGCCCAGTAGTGCTTGAAATTAATTGAACATTTGACTGAACGTGAAATAAGAATGGGACAAATGGTATTGTGGGCAAGGGTCGTGAACTGTGACCCGGATGTAGTGGTGTTGTGTCCTGTAGGTTGGCTAGGAAAAACCTAGGCTTTTGGGTGAGTGTTTGTTACCTATATCTATACTTGTAGCTTTGTGTTTCTTATTCGCGCCCCACCCAAGTTGAGCACTCAGTGCCGAACACCCCCATTTATGGGGGAAGGGTGTTTTTTCCAACACTATTCTTAGTGGCTGGTTATTAGCTCCTTTTCTGCTCCCTTTCCCGGATATCCCAAGTATCTTCGGGCAGGCTGTGATGGCCTGAAGTCCATTATTAGCCCAAGAACCATCGGGCGGGGTGTTGTGGTGGTTGGCCAGGTGTGTGCGGCAGGTGGTTTCCCAAGTGTCTTCGGGATGAGGCCCATGTGCTTTCGGGCGTGACAGTTGATCCTCTAGCCCAGGTGTCTTCGGGCGTGGTTACGTGAGACAGTTGAGGCCCAGGTGTGTGCGGGCGGGTTTTTGGCAGTGGGACTGCATGTGGTTGAGGCCCAGGTGTGTGCGGGTGGGTGTGGCAGTGGGACTGCGGTGAGAATGGCGGGATTGGTCCGATGCGTAGGATGTCTCAATAACCAGTGGGAAAGTGGCGCGGGGTACCCAAACATAGATGTTCTCCTATTATATATATTACTTGACTTGCGTTTTTTTGGGAGTGAGCCTTGGTGAGGCCTGGGATGGATAGTTTGCCTTGTTATTTGTTTGGTTTACTCTTTTCTCACGGGACTTTATTACGTTCCCCCACCTGTGCACGAGAGTCTTGGTTTTCCCTACTGAGTGTACTTGTATGCTCACCCTACGTTTACTTTCAGGTTTCCAGGAGGACTACCAGGGCTGCGCGGGACCCTACTAGTCGGACAGTTGGAGTTGTTGTTGTTGTCGTACCTTTTTTTTCTTTTGGTATTGTACTTGAGAGCTTTTTTTTTGTACTTGTACCTTGTTGTAAACTGTTTAAACATGCATGGGGGGCTTTATTTGGGTTCATTTATATAAACTTGTTTATTTTCCTTTTTGGGTGGTCGACTTGTCCTTTTTCCCGATCCTAAATAATAAAAAAGGGTAATGCCTTCCATTTGCGAGAATTTTCTATACCCTTGGTGCTAGTCGCCACTCCGGGACCTATTGAAGGCGGGTTTCGGGGGTCATTATCTCTCCTTCAACTTAAAGAAGGAAGGGCCTGGCAATCCGCGGACTCTTCCCTCCTTTTGGTGAAGGCGGGTCGTGATAGAATAATAGATTATGATATTATTAATATTAGTGATTTAAATATTAATTTTACCTTAACAGGTATGCTATGTTCAATGGTGTACCCGATACACAAATATGGGTTTCTTTGAAATATTATATCATACACTAATAATATTATATTATTATTTTTAATGGTAGTTAACGTCTAGCTATTGTAATGGCAGGAATAAATATAACTAACTACAATATTATTATACATGTTTGTCAAAAGTTTTTAAATTTATCCAATAAATGTTAGAGGCTTAAAATGTGAATTAATATAATTTTAATCATAGATACTTTATTATTCGTTGTTATAATCAGGAAACTAAAATATACTTTGGGTAATTTGTTTTGTATTTTTCTGATAAAATTTATTTTTTAATTAACTATGAGAAATAATGTATTTTAATTAAAACTTCATTTTAATATAATTTATTTATATGGATAGATTATATTTTTAATTGGTGTTAATGTATAATTAGATTATATTTTGACCATTTAATCCAATATTGGTCATTGGAATTAATTTGACTTTGAAATTGGACGTAAACAAATATAAATCTCTTGATAGTTATTGTTTCATAAAAAAATGTTATTTGATATGACAACAAGAATTAGTTTTAAATTAATTAATTAAACTTATATGTTTTTAATTTGTTAAAATAAATTTCATTTTTGAATTCAGATAGTAAAAAATTTCTTAGGATGATTTTTTGGTATTTTTCAACAAACATCAATTTTTGATGAATAGTGAAACGAATTAGTAGTAGTCAAAAAAATAACTTTTCATTTAAATAAAAAAAATTCTTCTTCTGTGAATTGAATTTTAAAATTTCAAAATACATGGTTGTTATTAGTAAGTTAAATTTGGTTCAATAAGATGAGAATATATTTCGGTGAATAATAACTTTTGACTTTTATTTACCGCGGTTAAAGGAAAATGTGGTAATTCAAGGTAAAAAGAATATTATAGTAATACAAAATTAACATAATACATGTCCTAACCATATTGTTTGAGTCATTCATCGGCATCTTTGGGTTCATTTTTGGACCCTATAGAGCCACATATGAGTAATGATGACACTTTATTTTAATTAACATAAAGTAAAGGCAAAAATGACATAAACAAAAATCTGTTAGTAAATTAAAAGTTAAATGTGGTTATATAAGTTATCATTTTGAATATAAATATTAATAATAAATCTAAATGGATTTACTACATCATGGTATTTTTTTTTATAAATTTTAGACATCAGATAAATTAAATTATTTAAAACACAATAATGATGCATTGTTTACCTCATAAATAAATGATTTAAATAAATATGATTATAAATATTAAAAAAATATCCAAAACCTGTACAATTATTGTTGTATGGTTTTATTTCTAACATGAGTCATCTTATATTCTACTTTAATTAGTTTTTAACCTTTAGAAACCGAAATTCATTATATAATAAAATAATATTTTCACACTTTCCTAAAAAGCCCCTCCTTCCCCTTATAAAAATCCCACATTAGTAACTCATTTCCCACACCTCTCAATCCTTTTGACTCGTCCATCCCCAACCCAAATAATATCTCAAGATCCCTATCCTTATTCTAGAATCCTTACCTTAGACATAAGACACTTCAAGAACTCCTTTTGGATAAAACCAAAGGGAGTTACCCAAATTAATGGTAATGGTTTCTCTTAACTTATTTTATGTTATTTTTATTTGGGAACCACTATAATCTTTTTATTCCTTTACTTTATAAAAAACTATTATCATCAATATAATATGATATTTTAATTAGAGTAATTCTATGTACACTTACACAGAAAACCGTCTAATGGGTGACGAACATACTGTTTCTGTGGATGGAAAACTAATGCCTCACGAAACGATGATTGTCCAATTATCTCCTTCCACCTCTCATGGGTGGACATTAACATGGAAATATATTTATATATATGATATATATTATAATAATTGTTTCTTTATAATTTTTAGTTTTACATATATAGCATACCTTTATTATTTCCATAGTTGGTAAAGGTATTAATTTCATTCGAGGAAATTCAGACTACCGCCCCCTCAAAGTGATATGAATCGATAATGCCATATGAAGGAAACATAAATGATATAGTTAATGAAATTATATATGATATTATAATTTAATTATAATATACATTTGTATCAATATGTTTCAATTGCATTAAAGTAAAAAATAGAAATTAATGTAGCGTTCATGCATACGTACGACTCACCTTCTTCATGAATGGTACATTTCATTTCTTATCTCCAAATGTTTTGAAGTATTAAAAAACCATATATATACTAGATATATGTGATGAATATGATATCTAAATCATTTATATTATTCTAGAGATAATTTAATATTGACCACATGGACAACTTGTATGTATAAGGTGTTCATTTCTGACTTAAGTACCAAATATCGACAAAACAACAATTATTAACTTAAATGATTACATAATGTTTATAACATGGTAATAAGTGATATAAAAGGAATAATAAACATGGAAAAGGTTATTAAGAATATAGAAATTAACATTAGTTTATTATTCAGTATATTAAAGGATGATCAAGTCATGTCAGACCCGAGGTAAGGGACTTCGTCTCAATCTCATTTCACTAAGGCATATTTGGATTTATACACAAATTTCATTAATACGGTGTATAAAACACATTTCAATTTTATTTTTATATAATGGGAATATTTTTCAAAAAGGAATTATACTAAATGAAAATAAATGAATGATTATTTTAATGTAAGCGGTGAAAAAGACATTTCTACCGCCACGAGTATTATTTGATATTTGGCTTCCTTAACAATCCATAGTTTTTTTAAAAGGAAAAAAACCATATACTATTATATAAATTTTGGTATTGAAAATGGTTTTGATAGTGTATTTTTTTTCACAATAACATTAGTGGATATATTGTGATTGAAAAGAGGAAAATATATCTTTCCTTTATGTTTGTTTTATGTGTTATGAATATGTTATGGTTCATGTAGATTATTAATGTATACGGATGGTTCTGTGATAAACCTAGGGCGGGTGAGCCTGAGATATCTCTACAATTCATTGGGTAATGTGATAGAGGTAAACGTGAATTTTTATCCTGAGAGATTTAGGTAAGACTCTGTGATGGGTATTCCAATGTAATTCCCATGTATTTGTGATATCTACAATGTAAGTATTATATGAATGCCACAAGTTACCTTTATGATTTTTTATTACTGTGTGTTATTCATAAATATGATGTCTTCATGAGGTAAGTAAAAGTGTTTATGTTTGTTTTTATTTATGGACTAATTATTTCATTCTTCATTTTATAACCCTTATTGAACTTTTTATTCTCATCCCATGTTTTGATATGTTTCTCAAAGGACATAATGATGAATAGGGTCAAGGATGGGATCAAGGAAAAGATTTACTATTTAAAACATGGAACTAGAAATGATCCATTTTTTGAGAGAGTTTTTTATGATAAAAATGGATAATAAGTATACCTGGCTACATGTAATATTCATGTTTTTATGTAAATGTTATTACCTAACTCTATAAATCTCTAAACCTGAAAAGATACTGAATTTGAATTATTCATTTAATTAAATATTGAGTAACGATTAAACGTTGGGTCCATATATAGAATACCGTCTCCATGATTGTAACATTTGTTCTTTTCATAAAACCATATTTATTAATTAGTTTTTAAAGTATAATTTATTTTTAAATAATTTAATTATATAATGATATTATATAGATGTTTATATAATTACCACTTTGACCATAGTCGACATTCCAATGTTGTTTTAATACATGAAGTGAAATTGGTCTAACCACTTGACATAAACATTATTGATAAGTAGTTGTTGAAAATATTGTAATAAGTGAACTAAATGTTAGATAAAAATAAAAAATGTTCTCAAGAAAGTAAATAATTAAAATAATTTTATTATTCATGAAGGTAAAGACACACGTGACATGTCTTTCTCATATAAAAGTATTCATGTCTCACTATTCATTTCATGAGGCATATTCCATTTTCACCAATTACTTAATTTTGTGGTGTATATACTAACCAATGTCATATATTATATCACAATTTATTTCATATTTATGGTTTTTAATTTTTTTTTTGTAATTTTCTACCTTCGTGAGTCTTATAATTCAAATGCTTCAAAGTTATAATGGACACATTGGAATGTTTCAAGATAAATTTCTTGAAGAATACTTTTAATGCTATATTTATCATAATTCTATTTTATTGTAATACAACGTTTTTGTGCACATAATTTCATATATATGGTGTACATACATCCCCTATGACATGTAATATCATGATTCACTCATTATTCAAGATATTTTGATTTTAAATTTGAATTATTTCATATAATGTGATTTGAATTACGTACTACCATGTGGAATAAAATTTCATAATTAAATATTTTTTATTGAGTTATATTACACCAATATTACGGATAATTATATATGATTACATGATTAATGAATATTGACTACCTGTTGATTTATTTACAATTCCTTATTTGGATATACTATTGAGACAAATAATCCATTCTTTTATTGATTCTCACATCAACAGTATGATATTTTTAAGAATCTACATCCTAATACCATTATTGTGGATTTTTTATACTTGAATTTCCAATAAAGGATATTATTTGATCATTTTAAATAAAATCTTTAATTTATATCTCTTGTATTTGTTCATGACCATTTTCAACTAATTATACAACTTTTTACTCATTGGTACATAAAGTGATTCAAAAATAGTTTTTATGAAAACCCGACATCATTTTAATCTTTAGTCAGAAACCCTTTTGTATTCTAAAAACCCTATTTTCAAAAAAACACATAAGGTTTTATACTTTTAAAAATGATATATTGAATAAAATTTCACCCTTTCTTATTTTACCAATTTCTTCATAAGAATATTCTTAATCATTTCTAAACATATCATTTTTCTAACTGTTTTACCATGAAAAAGGAATGTTTTTACCTTGTATGGCATGTAGGGATTTACGCACCATCAGTTATTAGAAGTATCATTTGCATTTTTTAAAGGATAATTTTGGAAAAAAAATATTTAAAATAAGTGATTTTCAATGAAATTTATTTTCAGAATTTTTTTAAGAAAAATTTATATTTTCTTTAAGAATTTTTTTTAAACAATTTTTTATAGTTTTTCTATTAATCATTAGAAAAAACACATTATTTTTTCCCACTGGGGATTTTTTATATTTATAACATTCAAATTATTCCTCTCGATAGATTATGAATGACTATGATAAGGATAGTATTAAAATTCACATACATTATTCCTTTCTTAGTCCCCTTGAAATATTCAATTCTATATTATCAATGAAAAATTTAATTTTCCATAATTATCAATAGAATTAATCCTAGATATGTTCGTTGTCTAAATAATATACTATTTATCACACGGTTTTTAAGTGGAATTTTATTTTATTTTTTGGGGAAATATTGATAAATATGTATACTTTATTAAAAATGGATATTTGGTAAGGCATATTTCTCATTACATATGAGGAATACCTAGGACATTAAAGAGATGGTTTGGGGAATGTTTAAGAAAATCTTTATGGTAGGGGTAATGGTTAATGCAATACAAATAATCCATCAGTTGTATCATGAGATTAAATAAATATGAGATAAACCCTTCAATTAGTTTTCAAGAATAGTATATGGGATTTTAACCATACACATAAACTATATTTTGGAAGGTCATTATTGTATTGTTTTATGTTCAAGAAACATGACATCCAAAAATAAAGGATTTCCATCATGTTGATTCAGAATTTTTTTTTCATTAAACTTTTTCTCTACATATCTATAGTTGTAAATCATTATATGTTGATTTAATAAATGTAATGTGTTTACTTTTTTTCCCATTCCACATTGGTTAATCCATATCTAGTTATTGGAATGAGATGTGTTTTCATTAAAACCCAATCCATATTTTTTATCCAATCAGTTTATTGATTATATGAATTGTCTGTTTATTTATTTCATTTCAATATTGTACATTTTTATTGAATAATTATGTTTTCAAATGAATGTTACCCTTATTGAGCCTTTGAGATCACCCTTAATAAGTTTTCTTTCTCCAGGATTCCCGGTAATGCACTAATAATTATCTGAAAGGATAATCTAGATGGAATAAATCTATTATCGTCACTGAAAAAATATTATGTTATCATTATTGTATTCCTTTATAATAAAAGACTCATGTATGTATCCAGTTTACCAAGACTGGTAAACTATTTAGTCATTTGGGACACGATATACATGAATCTTATTCCAATGTAATGGAAGTAGATATTGAATCTTGGATTTTTGGGATTGGGTTGTAAAATCTATGATACATATATATGGATTGTGGATCCTTTTTTGGGGGGTGGGCTAGATTGATGATCTTGAAACCATCTATGTTTTTTCTAGATCATAATTTCAGACTGAGGATTTATTCACCTAATTATGGGATGGTTTTAGATGCCAGAATGATTTTCTATGCTAATTATGTATGGAAAAGATATGGTTACCTGAACTGATGATCCAATGTACACTCTTGTATTAAATTTTTAGGAATACCCCTTTCTGATGAAAAGTATGAAACCCATTTATGTTAATTCTTAGGTTCCCATCATGACTATAGAATGCATTGTTGGTCAGTTGAATATATGGAACATTAAATATAAAATTGTCAAATAATAACTATTTAAATGCGAAACATTCTCTCTTTAATTTCCTAGTTAATTTATTTTACCTTGATTATCTGCATACACTGTTGTACATATCAGTTAATTCATTAGACAGAGTCGAAGGAGAAATACTGAGTTTAACTCATAACTTTCTTGGGCCTTTTTGGAACCAAGTTTCCCCAGAATATGCTTATTATCATTAGTTATAGGTTCTGTTTAGGAACATGGTGGCTAGTTTATGATTGAGATGATGAGTTAAATTATGGGTCATTGTTACTAGGTTGGGACTTGGGCCCTTGTTAATTTTGTTTTATGGTTTTGTTTCATGAGCTGTTATTATATGACTACTTAATAAGTATAGTATGACTATCATTGTTGAATGATGTTTCCTTTTGATTATTTATACAACCTTCATTTTTTATGCCTTTTTCTGTTTATAATGACTCTTTTATAATTTTATATTAATTTCTATTGGGATTTACTCTAATAAGAAGGTGAAATATATTCATTTTACATTTATAGACCTAATATGATAGTCATAAGATACGAGTATATGGAGAGGCAAGCATAGGCCCATGTAATTACCTATCTAGGATCACTGGTTATAGTGGCTCCCAGGCCGAGGCTTTAGAAACACAATGCTAAAAGTATATTTCAATTACTATATAAATTTTATTGAAAATTTAATGATTGAAATTTTATTAAACAGATTGATTAATGTTATAAATTTAAATGTTAAGTCCATTATGCTCATTGGTGTAATGTGAATCAAGAATTCATTAAAAAAATGGAATAAATTTCTAGTCAATTGGTCATTATGTAATCCAATTCCACATTCCAATTTCATACATCGATAATATAACTCAACAACCACCTAAACTAATGAAACAAGGAAAATATTACCAAGCAAATATTATCTATGTGGATATTGATATTTCAATATGAATTTATCGATGACTTTTGTCGTTTATTTTTTATAACTGAACTATCAGACACAGAAAAAAAATAAAAACACATGGTTTTTGTTTCAATGGATAAAAAGGTTACGGTAGTGCATGTTTGGTTTGGTTTGATGGTTAATTTTTTTTGGGTGGGGTTTCATTTCTTACATAATCATTAAAATCTGTTTTCTATTTTAACATTAAATGGAAAATATAAATGGTCTCACCATCCAAAACATATTATAGACCTACATTCCATAGAAAAATGGTCACATGGGGTTTTAGAACCAATGATTTTTTGGGAGTCAAATTGGTTCATAAGTTGGGAGGTCAGGCTCAACACACCCAATTGTGGGGGGGGGGGGATTTCCCTCATTTAGGTAATCTATTATAGAATTAATATATGTTCAAAAATCACTTCATAATCCCAATAAGGGAATAGTTAACCTAACAAAAAATTATATGTTAAATATCCATTGGTTATAATATAATGGGGGAATATCATTATTGAATCCATTTGTATGTACCAGAGGATCATCATCCTCTTCCAAGTAGTGAATAGCTACATTATTTAATAAAGTCGTACAAAAAATACTTCAGAATTTATTACCACACATAGAGGAAGTTAATATTTCATGGAGTGGATTTAGCAACTATGAGGCATCCTAGATGACTAACATATTGAATGAATCAAAAACCATGATGTTCATTAAACCTATTCTATTTAATTTCATACAGTGGCCATATATGTCTGGGAATTTGGAAACTGAATATATGAAATCAATCCTATATGAAATGACCTACATTCCTTTTTATAATAGGAATTAGTTTTATTGTAGTTCAACCACACCCTTGGGACTGGCCCCATGGTATATGACCTCATATGCGGTGTCTTGATTCCATAACACTCATCGGTGATGACATGTTTAGACTTCCCTGGTATGTGGATAATCATGATGCCAATGAGGTGTCCATTGTGACAACCTAATACCATGTGAGATATGATCCATGTGGGAAAAAATGGATAACAAATGACCAATCACATCACAAATGATTTTTTTATTATTCACTGGCATATCCCTTTGGGTACATTAGAATGGAGCTCCGAACATAGTAAGGTATCCAACATATCTTGGTTTTCATAGGAATCATATTCCTCATAGTTCTATTTTACATAGTATTTTATGTGATAAGGCTAATCGATCATCCCTTGAGAATGATTGGGTACCTGTGGATGAACTTTTGAATCATGGTGGGGCTTACATTGAGGTTATTTCCCATTTGAGCATGGGTTTAGACAATAAGAAGGCATCATATTTATCCTCATTATGGATGGAGATAGATTCACCATATATCAATATATTAGGGATTATACAATAACTTTACCCTTTCCTTTTTAGAGATTTATGTTGAAAATTATATGATTATTAAATTTTCAGATTCCCATGTGACCTATTCTTATTTTGGGAAACAAAGGATAGAAAATAATCTATGACATTACTTGAGGATGTCAGAATTATATAGTGGTAATGGACCTTGGGTGTTGTAATGTGGTGCTCGAGACATAGGAAGGAATACTATGTATATGGTTATAGAAGGAATGTGATACATCACAATTCAGTTGATTAGGGATTTGACACTCAGGTTTCCCTTATAATTGGGGCATTCATTCTAAGGATGGAAATAGGGATCAATTTCTAGGATACCCCTATTTACCTTCCATTTTTCCTTCTAGTCATTTGTAAATTTTCCACTTGACATCACTAGGTTGTATTATCGACATGTTAGAGTATATTTGAAATATGTTTTCAAAGAAAATATCATGATATTGTTTCATACTCAAGGAACATCACATATCCTAGATGGAATATCTAATGATTGTCACATGATCTATGAAAAATTTTCCAGAGGGCATCGCAAGGCCTAGATGGGTTTCTTTGGATGTCATTGCACAAAACAATCTAACATGTCTAGAACGTTTTGCATGATCCAACTGACCTATTCTATTGTCATCATGAAGTCATCTGACACCCATGGAGTATTTCATGTGATTCAGTGTGGCTTGTCTCAGTGGGTGTCTCATGACCAGGCTGACATGTTTGGAGGGAAATTTGAAACCAAATTTGGGTTCTTCAAGGTCGTCATGAGGGCCAGTTGACATTCTCGATAACCACCGTGAGACTCAGATTACACACATGAGTGTCATCCTCTCCGCAGAGAAACATGCTAGAAGGACATCATGACATTGGGATGGAGATCTGAGATGGCATCACGGGACAGGGGTGGTCTGGCCCTAGGATGTGATGCAAATTTATTCTACATGTCTAGAGTACATAATTTTCTCTTGATAAGATACGAAATTGGTGTTGCATGATCTCATATGTATGTTCTCCTGTTGTCACGTGCCTCGGAAGGTCTTCAGAGAATCACATGAGTATCATCATACAAGTCTTGTGAAAAAGAATCTATATTTTTAGACTTCGGTACATCCATAATATTGAGAATGTTTAATATTTATTCAATGTATGAATGCTTTATGTATCGTATGATCTAGCATATATGTGGGATTTTCTCATTGTTTCCATCTAGAGGTCATTCACTAGATCTATGAAGATCATGCAATGTGATTATAAATTTTGATGGATCATGCCAGTTGTTATTTATATTATACCTGATGGGAATATTTTACGGCCATGAGATTATTCGTTCTGAGAAATCCACTCTGGAACATGTGCATAGGAATGAAAAAAATGCCTTTCATCCAAGATTCCATATGTGTATATTAAAGGGATGCATGGGGGATTTATCGGCTTATCCTCCACTGGTTTTTACCTTATTTTGTGGCTTATGTCACATATATATAGGATTGAGCCAACAAAATATATTAACATCACACTACTTTGTGATTCTCTATTATAGATCACACTGAGGAAATCTCACGGTTTTAGGTGATTGTGAGTCCCTTCCATCAACAGAACTTTTATTTGATTATGGCCAATTAGATGGTCCTCTTTGAATCATTTTGATAAAAGGCATATATATTGTCATATTGGAATTTCAAAGGGACTTTACAATATTAGGATTCCCATTGTGATGTCGTCATAGGATATATGGTGACATGTATGGAAAATTCTGAGAGACTATGCAGATTTTTCATGGGCCCTGCATGGGACCTTTCTAACCTATCCATGTGTCTTGTGATACAATTTATCATGCATCCATTTTTGTTTGTGATAGTTTTATTATCGTGAGAGACTCCTTCCTCCATTATATTTATTTCTTTATTTATTTTACAATGGTTTTGGATCATGTGAGGTTTCATGAGTAATGTGAAAGACAAATAATCTATTCTCTAGTGATGTGTCACGTGACCAAAAATGTCCCTATAGAAATGAGTGAGAGATTCAAGGACATTTCCACCATTTTTTCCTTATAAAGACAAGGGGGATCCCAGGGTTTCCTCAACCTACTGGAGGCCTTTCACATTATTAGGTTGAAAATCCAACGAGATTTTGTTATATGATGAGGACACATCTCTAGCGTCTTGTGGTGTCATATAGGTTACCTGAAGAACGTCTTGTGATGTTTATGATCATGATACAATCCTACCATATCATTTTCTAATTCCATTGTTTAGTTTTAAAAATGCTCGGGGGTATCATGAGGTTGAATGAGGGTGTTCGAGGACAATAACTCTTCCTGTTAGTGACATCTTATATGACCTAATTATGGTCCCGATGACCTCATCATGATGGGAATGTCATGCCAAAGGTCTTTAGTGAGATGAATTAGACTTGCCTATAGGGTCTAACGATGTCTACCTAGTCAGTAAGGGCGTGTTTCTTGACTTTTACTACCGCAAGATGATATTCTATCCTCTATTTTTATTACCTTTGCTGTATTTTACAGTGTTCTGGGATCTCACTACAGTTCATGGATGATATCATGGATGATCATCCTACCCAATATTTACATGTCACATTATCTTTAAAACTTCAAGAGGCCTACAAATTTTGGACATTTAAATCCAATTATATAGAGTTTTTTTGAAGGGTTTTAAAAAACTCACCAATTGACTAAAATGTTTTCCTATTGGAACTCATCTACACACTAATGCCTGATAACTGATTTTTCAGGGTTCCTTCACAAGAGAATATTCATTTTTTAAATGTACTCATGCTGGAAATTCTACGAGTTATGCACTATAGTTGGAGTCATCATGTGACCTTATGATCGTAATGTGATCATGAATCCCTTGAAAGATCACCTGATTCTTGGGTATCAACCACCGTATTATTCCTTTTCTTTTACAAGGAATGTATTAAAAATATACATGTATTTAATCCTTTTATAATTTACATATTCTTGTTTCATGGGTATCAACAAATTCTCCAACCCCACCATAGAAGTGACATCTATAGGGACAATGTCTGTGTACTAAGGAATGTAAATTCCCACATGGGTCTTGGGTGTTGTCCCATGTAGGTTTCCGGGGTAAAGTGTGGTATGTCAGGTGACCTTTTATATTCCGTAAAATTCCATGTATATAGTGGAGTGGAGGGTGTCTTTATTCACAAGTTAATCACTTCTCTATAGTGATATCGAGTTGTTACCTTTTAATTCCCTCGTTATAGGATCCTTCCACAACAACAGATCATTAGTTATCATCAAAAACATTCTTAGTGAGAATTATTCGAAAAGATATATTTTTCCTAGGCACTCATTTGAACCTTCAAAGAACTCTAATTTTTTAATTTATTGAACTTCTTTATGAGTATGAAAGATTTTCTTCAGGATTTCATAGGATTTATTATCCTGATCGAATTCTCTCTTCATTGTTTTTTGAATCAAAAGACCATGACATGGTTGAAAACATGAATGAATTATAGGTTTCATGCAATTGAATGTTTCCCAACATGTTTAGTTTGTTTAATGTATTTTTTGGGCATTCATATATTCCCTTGGTGATCCATGTGATGTTCAGGATAACGCTATAAATTTTGTTCTCTTCTTTATATAGGATTTCATTTCATTTGATTGATATATGCCACTTATATATTTTGAGATGGTTTCTAGCTCGCATCAATCATTTTCTGTAAGCATTCATAGTGAAATGATCTCTAGAAATAATAATTATAACCCACGATATCTTTTAGATTCAAATAACGATGTTATGAAGAAGTTCCTCTCATATTCACTCTACGATTATCCTTTCTAGCTCCAACTGCCTATGTATGTGTTCTGTTAGTAGGGTGATTCTATCCCTCCACCTTTATACATTAATCTTCCATATCAGTAGTATTGAATTTTGGTCTATTATAATAGTTTTCATGTTGATTTATATTAATCTCTTTTTTCACAGACCTAATATTTCATTAGTTAACTATCGTTTTTCTCTAGAATTATATTCCATTAGTTTAATGACCTTTTTATAGTACATTGTATTTATTTACATTAAGATAATTTATATCTAACTAGATATTGATTTAGTTTGGTTTCTTTTATCTTATCCCTTATATTTCTTTAGTTTAATCTATTTTAGAGAATACCTTATATTTTATTAGCTTAAGCACTTTTAACTCGATCTGGATTTAACTTTAGTTAATGTTCCATTAGCTTAAACCTTATATTTTTTTAGTTTACGTCCTATTATCATGGACATTATATTACATTATTTTATGTTATTTTAGGTTGAACATAATATTGGGTATGTTTTTGGTCTTTTAGCTCTGATGTGGACTACTAGAAAAAGGATCTGTAGCTACAGACATATACCCATAGTTTTATATATCCATCTCTATTGATTTTTTTATCAATGGTTAGAAATGAATCTATTTGTATTCTTAAAGACACAATTTTAAAACACCATGGGAATAGGATTTTATTTTTTTATAGTAACCTCAACTGGTTCTCCTACTCCTTGAAACCTTCCTTAGATCTCTGTCAAGGAACACTCTTACCTTGTCTCTTCCATTCAATTCCATGTGACCCTTCCCCACCAATGATTCCATCTCCCCTCCCTGACCCTTCCAGCTCCACACCCTAATGCCCTCCATATCACTTGTCCTTGACGACTCCCTACCCAACACCTACAACAATGCAAATTTCAGTGATAATGTACTACTCAACACCCCCTCCCTGATGCCACCCCATATGCCAGAGACCCTCCACAACCCTGGTCCTCATTCCTCATCTCCCTATTTCTTATCCTTAAAATCCCTCAAATATACCTCTCATTATTTACAAGTAAAAATGGTGATCCGTATCTACCATTTTGAAGGAGTTTTAATGGTTTTCACTATCTCATTAATGAAACTTATCTCCTACTATTAGATGAATTCCCCAGAATCCCCCATCCCACAATTCCTAATCCATTTTTACTCAAAAATACCTAATTGTATTCCTCATCATTTCCAAATATTTGATGAATTGTCGAACATTGGTCTTCCTCACCAACTGTGAAACCCACCAACTGGGATTATTGGGTGATGTTAAACTAAATAATATTATTTAATCATTTAACATCACAAAGTAGTACATCTCATATCCTTTCTCCATATTGGTCAATGATTTCTACTTTTTTGATATTTTTATCTTAGCCTCATCAAGAATGATTTAATTTCTAAAATTCACATTGGTTTAGGGGTACCAACATTGATGTTATGCAAATACAACTACAATTTTTTAATCAAAATTAAATTCTATTTATTTATTTATTTGTTATTTATAAATATAATGAACCTATATTTATTTCATACATAATATGAAAGATATTGTTTCATATTTTTTCAAAGAGAGATGTTGGATCCACTAATTGGAAGGGAGAAGGAGCATAAGGAAGGGTGAAAATCTTCCTCACAATGACCTTTCATAGAGCACCATGGCCCCACGAGCCCACCACAAAGCCTGAAGGTGTGATGCTTTGTGAGCCCCAGTGATGTTCGTGAGGCCTCCACGACACCAGGAGGAGAGATGCTCCATGACCCCTCTAACATTCGTGAGCCCGCCGCCAAGCTTGGATGTGGGATGCTTCGCGATCCTCCTTTGACATTGACGAGCCCACCGCATAGTGAATTCCATCTTCACGCCAAGCGAGCTCTGCTCCACATCTACTCTTGACTATAAACATCGGCCTCACCCCAGGCCCAAATGATGGATCAACTGACCTTTCCTCTTCTCGACTCTCAAATCACGAATCACTTTCTTCTCTATGAATCATTAGCAACTCAAGGAAATTTTTATCCATGAATTGAATCCCCTTTTCCTTGTTTTCACCCCCTCTTTCAAGAGGGATTCCTTTTTCAAAGCACATAGGCCTTAACGAAGGAAGGAGATCCCAATGGGGAATCGGGTCATCGCAGAGCCTTTATGCTTCATGAAACACCCCCCATGCACGCATGACTCAAATGCTATGTCAGAGTCATTGTGCCTCATGAAGCACATTGCTTCACAGGACCTTGATTCGCAAGGCACCCATGCTTCGTAGGGCTTTGCTATGCGAATTCCCTTCCACTTTGTGAAGAACCTCTTCTATACACTTATGCCTTCTGTCCAGCAAGGACACTTCTCTTGGTGAATCCCACACCTTCATGAAGCCCTTCCCTATCATGGAGCACAAGATCTCTATGAGGCCTCTACTTGTAAACCTAATTTCCCTATAACTCCCTCTCTCGTGCAACCTCCTAGCTTCACATGAAGCAATTTAAAAGTCCCTTGGATGATACTGCCTGTTTCGTTGCTTCACCTCATGCTTCTGCACATAGGCACACTAACGGCTATTTCTTCCTCCCATAGCCATGCTAACCTGGACCCCCCCAGTGGTTCGCTCCATTACACCACCTATCCATAGTGTTTCCCTTCCCTTATCTTCACCAAGATGTAGAGGGTACTGGTTATGTAAGTCCTAGAGGTGCGGAGTGAACCCAACTCATCCAAGCTGTAGGACGTTAAACTGCCAAGAAATTTCATCCTAAACACATGACGTTAAACTATGACTCACCCCCATGCATCCTATGCGGGGAAAGTGAAACCTCCCTGGTGCAAGATCCAAGATTTTCTTGCAGAAGGCAACATCCATGCTCCTCGTTTCTTTTCCTAGCACCCAAGGCCAACAAAGGGCGTGGTTGGGAATGGTGATCCTCCTCTATTCTGTGCCGAATCTCTCTTTTTTGGGGCTTTGTTTCTATAGGGCCTCTATCCTGGAGTAAGTCCCAACCACTTTGGGCCACTAACCATGTGTAAGCCCATTTTTCCTATTTGGGTCACTAATCACATGTAAGCCCCATAGCACTTCCCATAGATGCGCCTTTAGTGACGTGATCATCAGGACTATTCTATATCTTGTTTCTCACACCGAGCATGACTCACGTGGGCTTAGAGCAAGCACTGACCCGACATCCTCTTTGGGTAGCCTAGAGTGTTAGACCCACACCCATCTAGAACTATGTGGTCTTTGGTCATTGACAAGGCCAAGTATGTAGGAAGCCTCCATGAGGTTCAACCCCAACATCCATTGGACACTCCGACCCCTTTCATGTATGTTCACCAAACCCCTGGTAATCTTAGAGTGTAATCCCCACACCGCCATGAAATATGAGGTCTTTGATCTTTTCTAAGGCAATGTATGTAGAAATCCTTTCTGAGGATCAATCCCACCATCCACTTGGATCCCATGTCCTTATTCACGTCATTTCACCGACTCCCAACACCCATCTTGAACTATGGGGTCTTTGATCCATGCTAAGGTATGGTACGTATGAATCCTCCCTAAGGTTCAAGACCACCATCCATTGGTCGCTCCGCCTCCTTCACATCGGTTCACCAACACTTTGGGATGCCTTAGAGTGTATGCCCCAAATGACCCCTTCTGAACTATGTAAAATTTCATCCTTTCCAATTCAAGGTATATAGGAGGCCTCTATGAGGATCAAGCCCACCAAACATTGGTTCTAACCACCTTTACATCAGATCACCCCCTGTTGGAGTTGGTGGTCTAGAACAAACTACTTTGTACTTTATTCATTAAATAAAAACCTTATCACATCTTGATTGTTCTTCTGCATGACATGTCATGTGATAATGTCCTAAGGAAAGCTGTTTCATTAAAGGGTCCTAGCAGATCCCTGCTATGATGAGAACCTGTAAGTGCCATAACACTGTTCTTGAGTGTATGTTCTATGACTGGATGATATTATTTTAGGGACACAAATAATACGGGTCAATACGGGTCATTAGGGGTGAGGACTCATAAAACATTGAGGCACCTTATAATGGTGTGCGCCCTTGGTAATATCTAGGGGGATATTATGAGAACGAGACCCGCCAGTAGGAAATCCACATTTCATAGTGTCATTGGATGTTCCTATCTACAGACGTGTGAATTGGTCCTTAGACTTTAAGATTATTATTAATGAGTATTACAACTCATGCACTTAGATGTATTGATGAAAACTCTAAAGACACACTGTTCGCAGTGAGGTAGGATACGTTGGGTGCGTCACGAGTAATACCACATTAATTGATAATGCGAGAAAGGATTTTTTTCCCTTCCATTCCATAATGTAAGTAGATATCTCAGGCCCATTGATGGAATTTATATAGCCTAAATAAATCAATGGCCATGGTAAGGTATGGGAAAGTTCAATTCTGGGAAGTTAAAAAAAGAATAATCAAGCACATGGGTTGATTGCACTAGTATGCAACCCGCTTGATTGGAGATATCGAGATAATGGGATTATATTACACGGTAAGCGTTCGTAGGAGGTGACACGTCAATGCAGCATTATCTTCTTTCTCTATGGGTGCCTTGGCATGTTGCTAGACGCTAACCTTGGACTTTAGGCAGCCTCAGCCTAATTCCACTGAGAAAGAGGCTTAGAGGGTCACACACTATGTGTGTCCATGTATCTCAGTTAAATATTAATTTAACAAGTTAAATAAATATTATTCCCGACTGTGGTTTAATAATTATTTAAGGATGTCTGATCACATTTATCTTTACTATAGTTATTTGAGAGAATATATTGTGGAAGAAATAATATATTTATTAGCGAGTAATGATGTTACATTTGTTTCAGAAATTAATAGTCATTACTCAAGTTCTAATAAATGCGGTGGAGAAAAATGGAAAATAAAATTACACAATTTGTATATTAAATATACACACCGTGTAGTTTTATGGAAAACAAGTACAGGACATGTATTAAATATTACATGCCGTATTGTTTTTCCAGTTGGGATTTTGAGGATTTAATATTGTTTTCTTAAATGATATTAATTATAATCAGTGTGGGCACATGTCAAGGAATTAATAATTCGACATGGGGGTTTTCAATAAGAGTTAATGAAATAAATAAAATGCGTAACACGTTTATTTATTGTCATATCTCTATTAACCTCAAACCTGATTATAAATATCCTTGCAACCCCAACATTTTAAAGAGCCATTGTTGTGCACAACGGATTTAAAAATACTCTCAAGCCAAGAGATAATTCCCATTCCACCAAGAACGCCCTCAAGTTAGGAGAGAAAGATCTTGCACCAGATCAAGGCGGTCGAAGGCAGACATCGCAAGAGAAGGTTCTTCCATGCTAGCACCCGGAGATTCCTTCGGCGACGTCCGGAGATACGTGACACACGTGTGGATAACCGCTATAGGAATCCTACACATGGATTCTACGACACAACGACGTATCACTGAATCGTGACCAGACATATCACCGAAGAAATAATTCCAACGAGGTAATTCTTATGAATTAATTAAATTAATTATAATCCACATATGATGACCCTCCTCAAGGGTTCCGAGACTCTTCTTTTCTTTTCATTCTTCATTCTATTCTAAAGATTTGGCATTTTATATCATCACGGATCTCAGATTGAACGTTGTTTAATGTTAAAATTAATGTTGGGAAAACCCACCAATGCGCTTCCGCTGCATCCGGAACCTACAAGTGGAATCATAGCGGTCATATCGTTGATTATAATTGTTTAGTTCTTCGTTTGTAATTTATGAATTTAATAATTTAGTTATTTCAATTCGTGTTTAATCGTTCTGGGATTATGAATATTGAGATCTATTCCTCCTCCCTTGTTTCTCGTTCACCTCACAGAAACGAATTTTTCTTTTAATTTTGTTTAAAATAAAACAGAGGAACTCATCCGGAGGAGACAAACCTTTTTGGCCATATAACACTAGAATAAACATATTGTATTCAGAAGTACACGCCATGTAGTCTAGGTTCAATGCATTGACTGATCCACCAAATCATGTCGTGTATTTGATTCTTTATAAGATTTTAAGACACCGTGTGTTGACCAGAAACAGGTGGCACACGGTTTCCGGAATACACGTCGTGTGGTCCAATGAACACGGCGTGTAGTCCCTTCGGGTTAAGGTTGTGTCATGTACTCCGTACATGGCATGCCCGGCTAGAAACCGTGTAATACAGAAACTACACAGCGTGTGTCCCACTGTACACGCTTTTTACTACTAAAATTTCCAAAGTACATTAACACGCCCTGTCCCCGGGCATGTACTTTGGATGGATGGATGGTGAAGAAAAGTACACACTGTGTAGTCGGAACTACATGCCGTGTACTCACCCAAATTACACAGATTTATTAAAATTTATTATTATATTATACAAACCCTTGAGATGTGTACCATGGTGCAGGCATAAAGCTGAGGCACAACATGTAATAGGTATTTTATATATTTTTGTTTAATTTAACATCTGCGTAATAAAGGGGAATTCACCGGGTTACCTCCATGGTACAAGTTACGTACAAGGATAATTTTAAATGAATTTATTTGTTTAAAATTATGATGGATGAGAATCTCTAGGAAATTTAGAAAATGTATTATAGATAAAAAGGATTGATTAATTAAAGATAATTAATTGATTTGAGTGTGATTTATCTTAAATAAGAAAGATTAAAGAATTGAACGCTAGTTTTATTTATGCGTAAATAACGTTGCATGTATGGATGATCATGAGCTAGACCGAGACCTTTGTATGTGAATGGTTTCTTTTAATTTATTTATTTAAATTAAATTTGTTAGCCTATGAGCCATCTCCTCATTAATATGTAGGGCATGTGTGCCCAAGGATTCTTTTATGTAAAAACCCCTTTTACCCCTCACCTGCATGTGAGATAAATGCATATGTAATGTATGGAGCTCCCAATCTAGTGGATGTGGCTCAAGTCAGGAACCAAGGTGAATCCAATCCAAGGAGATACAAAGGTGGACATGTGGAAAGATGTAAACACGAACCCGAATGGTTCAAGGTGTTTCTCCCCTAGGTCTTTGGTTAGTTTAGCAACCGCTGGATAAACTAACCAATATAAAAGCTCATGATCATACCATTTATTTTATTTTTGTCAGTGGCATGGTTTATTTATTGTGGGTGTGTCGTCATGATCACGCAATTAATGAATTAAACAAGCATGCAAGATGGAACTAAAATAAAACTGGCTTATACATAAATATTATCCTAGACATGGTTAATCACTTATGTATATCCCACTCAATATTAACAAGAATGTAATCAAAGATAATAAAATGGAAATTTATGTATAAGGATAAAATCCCCCAAAATAAATATTAAGTCGGCATAGCCTTCCATAATCATGGTTAGAATCAAACCATAGTTAAAAGTTCTTGACCAACCCGAGTTGGGGTGCTTTCAATTATCGGGGAATTCTAATTCAAGGTTTTGGGTTGACTTGACTTGGTTCACATCATGGTTTGACTACCATAGCAGGACTTGGTGTTACCAAGAGGCAAAGGTTGAGGAAATCCAAAAAGTATTTCAGGATGGGGGAGTCCACTCAGCGGATCAAGGAGTTGCGAGTTAATGCAGTTGGCATTTGAAATGCCTACCTAAAACCCTTCAAGTTGCTTGACCAACCCTAGTTGGGGTAATTTGAAGGGAAATATTGATCCTTGCCACTAGAATATTCACACAACGGAATATTCTGAAGTCAATGGTTAGGGCTATTGGATTTTGATAAAATAGTGGGAGACTATTAAGTATTAATTTATTTATTTGTCTCGATTTTTTTAATAAAGTACTAAGCCTTTTCTCCTCTTAATTTGTAGAAACGGCAAGAAAATTACTTCAAACATATCATTGAGCACTATACTCGAAAAAGAAAACCTTCTCACCGGAACCAATTTCCAAGAGTGGCAGAGGCGTTTACACATCATCCTTCGCTACAAAAGGAAATTATATGTGCTGGAAGCGCCTATTCCAGTTATTCCTAGGAAAGAGGCTAGTGATGAGGAATTATCTCTCTACATGAAAAACGTGGATGATGCCACAGATTTCTAGTGTTTCATGCTATTGGCCATGTTTAATGAGCTCTTGAAGCAACATGAAAACATAGACGCGTATAGCATGATGTCTCACCTTAAAGATCTCTACCAAGAGAAGGTGAGACATGAGAGGTATGAGATCTCCAATGCTTTATTTACCACAAATCTTGGAGAGTCTATGCCATCTGGGCCTCATGTAGTCAGGCTTATTGGCTACATTGAACCCTAGGACATCTTAGGGATTAAATTCCCAGATGAGTTGCGTACAGATCTCATCCTATCATCACTACCCAAGACCTTCTCTAGCTTCATTTTCAACTATAAAATGAGCGGAAATGAGATGTGTCTATTGGAGCTTCTGACCTTGATACGCTTGGTAGATAAGGACATGGGGCATGACAAACCCACAGTCCTTATGGTGAACATGAAAAGGAAGGACAAGGAAATGGGGCCAAAGACTTATAAATGGTCTAAAGCCCCCGAGCACCGTCACTCAAAGAAGGGGAAGATCCAAAGGCAGGGAAAGGAATGGGAGGCAGAGTGTTTTGCATGTGGCAAGCAGGGCCACTGGAAGAGGAACTGCACTCAGAAGCGAGGGGACGCTAAAGGTGAGTTTGTTATCGAGTGCAATCTTTCTATTTCTACACATTGGGTATTAGATATAGCTTGTGGGGCTCACATCTGTATTCAAATGCAAAAACCAAGTGGATTTAGAAAGATCTCTAGAGGAGAGGTGGATCTTCGAGCTGCCAATGGTGCAAGGATGGATGCATTGGCTATTGGCAGCAACCACCTCTCATTGCTGACTAGAATGATTTTGGTTTTACATAAATATTATTATGTGCCTAGTGTTACCAAGAACATAATTTTTGTATCTTGTTTGGATATGGATGGATTTTTTTTCAAATTTGTAAATAAGGGCTGTCTCTTTTATAAGAAAAATGTATGTTATGGTATGGAACATTTAAATAATGGTTTGTATGTATTGAATTAAAAAAACCAAGTGCTGGAAATCGATAAAGAAACAAACTCACATGGCTCATACATCACCCAGTTATGGCATCGCCGCCTTGGTCATGTGAACGAGAAGCGTTTGAAAAAGCTCTTCCAAGATGGCTATTTAGACTCTACTGAGCTAAAACCACTTGATAGATGTCACGCTTGTTTACAAGGAAAAATGACCAAGCCTCCTTTTGGTAGAAAAGGTGAAAGGGTCACAGAGCTTCTAGGATTGGTACACACGGATCTGTGTGGACCATTTCCAGTAGAAGCTAGAGGTGGATATTCTTACATCATTACTTTTACTGATGATTTGAGTAGATATGGCTATGTCTACTTAATGAGGTATAAGTCAGAGTCCTTAGAGAAATTTAAGGAATTAATGAATGAAGTAGAGAATCAGTATGGTAAGAAGATAAAGAAGCTTCGATCGGATCGAGGTGGAGAATATCTGAAATAAGACTTCATCGATCTTCTACGGGAGTCTGGGATTCAATATCAGCTCACTCCACCTTATACACCATAGTGGAATGGTGTCAGTGAATGGAGGAACCGCACCTTGTTGGACATGGTGAGGTCGATGATGAGTCATGTAGATCTTCCATTATCCTTTTGGGGATATGCATTACAAACTGCAGCATACACATTAAACCGAGTACCAACTAAGGCAGCAAATGGAATTTCATCCGAGTTATTGAATGGAAGGAAACCCACTTTGTTTCACACACGTGTATGGGGATGCGAGGCATTTGTTAGGGCCTTATCAGGAAACAAACTAGCATCCCGGGGCATGAAGTGTATCTTTATAGGATATCCCAAGGAAACAAAAGGATATTACTTATATAACCCTCAAGACAAGAAAGTGAATGTCGCCAGACAAGCCTTCTTTCTTGAGAGGGAGCACATCTTCAAGAAGGATATTTGGAGAAAGATTGACTTCAACGAATTTGATGCTCAAGATATACAAGAGTTGGTACAGGAACAAGTTCCACAGGTCCTCGTGGAAGAGGTTCCAGAAACACAAGTACTGTGTAGGATCTCAAGAGAGGTAAGGGAACCAGAGAGATTTGGTTTCCTAGTCACCGAGGATGGTTATTCACTATTGTTCGACAATGATGAACGTCTCTCCTATAAGGAAGCAGTAGAAAGCTCAGAAGCTTCAAGATGGCTAGAAGCTGTGAATTCTAAGATGGATTCCATGTATCAGAACCATGTTTCGGTTCTGGTCGATGTGTCTGTTGATGTAAAGCATGTTGCATGCAAATGGGTATTCCAAATAAAGATGGACATGGAAGGTCAAGTTAGCACCTATAAAGAAAATCTAGTGGCTAAAGGATTCAGACTGTGTCAAGGAATTGACTATGATGAATCCTTTTCACCAGTTTCCATGTTTAAATCCATAAGATTCATACTTGTCATAGTAGCTTACCATGACTACGAGATTTGGCAGATGGATGTCAAAATAGCATTCCTTAACGGGAACCTTCAGGAAGATGACTATATGACACAACCAGAAGGGTTTGTGACACCAGGTGAAGCCAAACAGGATTGAAATTTGCATAAATCCATTTATAGATTGAAGCAATCATCTAGGTCATGGAACATTCATTTTGATGAAGCCATAAAGGAATTTGGTTTCATTAAGAACAAACGTAAGCCATGTGTTTATAAGCGGTTTAATGGGAATGTGTTCGTTATCCTAGTGGTATATGATGATGACATATTGCTTATTGGAAACGATGTACCAGCCTTACAGTCAGTTAAGGACTGGTTGAACAAGTGTTTCTCTATAAAGGACTTAAGAGAAGCAACCTACATTCTAGGGATCAAGATCATTCATGAATGATCCAAGAGGCTACTTGGAGTAAGTTAGGGTACATACATTGACCAGATACTAAAGAGATTTAGTATGAAAAAATCCACAAGGGGTTGGTTCTAGTGTCACATGGATTACATCTTTCTAGGAAAATGTGTCCCTAGACACAACAGGAGAAAGATAAGATGAGCAATATCCCATATGCTTCGGCTATAGGATCCATCATGTATGTCATGTTATGTACCAGGCTTGATGTTGCCTATGAACTGAGCATGGTAGGCAGATATCAAGCAGATCCAGGAGAACAGCATTGGACTGCTGTTAAGACTATCATTAAGTATCTGAGAAGAACTAAGGATATGTTCCTGGTGTATGCAAGAGACGAGGAGATTGCCGTCATAGGGTATGCTGATGCTGGTTTTCAAACTGATCAAAATGATCTGAAGTCGCAATGTGGATATGTTTTTTGTCTCAATGGAGGAGCTATGAGCTAGAAGAGTTCAAAGAAGCCAATTGTCACCAATTATACAGCGAAGTTTGAGTATATAGAGGCTTCTGATGCAGCCAAGGAAGCCATCTGGATTTGGAACTTTGTCCAGAAGCATGATGTGGTGCCTAGTAGTAAAGATCCCATTACATTGTATTGTGATAATACTGCAGTGGTGGCTCTTGCAAAAGAACCAAGGTCACATCAATGGACAAAGCACATACTATGGAAGTATCACCTCTTGAGGGATTTATATCAAAGGGGTGAAGTTACAGTGAGCAGAGTGTCCATGGAAGAGAACGTGGTGGACCCCATGACTAATGGCCTATCACAGCAGAATCATGAATATCATGTGAGAGCTAGCAGGTTAAAGGTTGTTAGCAGTTGGCTCTAGTCCAAGTGGGAGTATTTTGGAGTCGGTGGTCTAGAACCAACTACTTTGTACTTTATTCATTAAATAAAAACCTTATTACATCTTGATTGTTCTTCTGCATGACATGTCATTTGTTAATGTCCTAAGGACAGCTATTGTATTATAGGGTCGTAGAAAATCCCTGCTATGATGAGAACCCGGAAGTGCCATAACACTGTTCTTGAATGTATGTTCTATGGCCGGATGATATTATTTGAAGGACAAAAATAATACAGGTCATTAGAGGTGAGGACTCATAAAACTTTGAGGCACCTTCTCATGTTGTGTGCCCTTGGTAATATCCAGGAGGATATTATGAGAACGAGACCCGCCAGTCGGAAATCCACATTTCATAGTGTAATTGGATGTTCCCATCTACAGACGTGTGTATTGGTCCTTAGACTTTATGATTTTTATTAATGGGTATTACAACTCGCACGATTAGATGTATTGAAGAAAACTATAATGAAACATTGTTCGCAGTGAGGTAGGATACGTTGGGTGTGTCACGAGTAATACCACATTAATAGATAATGCGAGAAAGGATTTCTCCCATCTGTTCCATAACGGAAGTAGATATCTCAGGCCCTTTGATGGAATTGATATAGCCTAAACAAATCCATAGCCATGGTAAGGTATGGGCAAGTTCAATTCCGGGAAGTTAAAGAAAGAATAATCAATCACATGGGTTGATGGCACTAGCATGCAACCCTCTTGATTGGAGATATCGAGATAAACGGATTATATTACATGGTAAGCGTTTGTAGGAGGTGACACGTCATTTCAGCATTAAATTCTTTCTCTATGGGTGCATTGGCATGTTGCTAGACGCTAACCTTGGACTTTAGGCAGGCTCAGCCTAATGCAACTGAGAAAGAGGCCTAGAGGGTCACACACTAAGTGTGTCCATGTATCTCAGTTAAATATTAATTTAACAAGTTAAATAAATATTATTCCTGACTGTGGATTAATAATTATTTATGGATGTATGATCGCATTTATTTTGACACTAGTTATTCGGAAGAATATATTGTGGATGAAATAATATATTTATTAGCGAGTAATGCAGTTACATTTATTTAAGAAATAAATAGTCATTACTCAAGGTCTAATAAATGTGGTGGAAAATGGAAAATAAAATTACACGCCGTGTAGTTTTATGGAAAACAAGTACACACCATGTATTAATTATTACATGCCGTGTAGTTTTTCCAGTTGGGATTTTGAGGATTTAATATTTTTTTATTAAATGATATTTATTATAATCTGCGTGGGCGCATGTCAAGGAATTAATAATTCTACATGGGGGTTTTCAATAAGAGTTAATGAAATAAATAAGACACGTAACACATTTATTTATTGTCATAACTCTATTAACCTCAAACCTGATTATAAATATCCTTGCAACCCCAACATTTTAAAGAGCCATTGTTCTGCACAAAGGATTTAAAAATACTCTCAAGCCAAGAGATAATTCACTTTCAACCAAGAATGACCTCAAGTTACGAGAGAAAGATACTCCACCGAATCAAGGCGGTCGAAGGCGGACATCGCAAGCGTAGGTTCTTCCACGCTAGCACCCGAAAATCCATTCGACGACGTCCGGAGATATATGAAACATGTGTGGATCACTAGTAGAGGAATCCTACACATGGATTCTACGACACAGTGCCAAATCGTGACTTGATACATCAACGAAGAAAGAATTCCAACGAGGTAATTCTTATGCAATATTTAAATCAATTATAATCAACATATGATGATCCTCCTCAAGGGTTTCAGGACTCTTCTTTTCTTTTCATTCTTTGTTCTATTCTGAAGATTCGGCGTTTTATATCATGACAGATCTCTGATTGAATGTTGTTTAACGTTAAAATTAATGTTGGGAAAACCCACCAACATGCTTCTGTTGCGCCCGGAACCTACACCCCCGTCATGCATGACATTAGACTATGGACCCCAATCAGCGGTATGTTGTTGTTTCCCCCAATCAGCGGTAAGATGTTGCACACAAATCCCACCATGAACTACATGGCCTTTGATATTTTTCAAGGCAAGGTACATAAGAATCCTCCATGAGGTTCAATCCAACCATCCACCTGGACCCCAGGTCCTTATTTATGTTTGTTCATCATCGTCATATGAACTAAGTGGACTTTGATTCTCTAACACGGGGATACGTAGGAAGCCTCTTTGAGGATCAAGCCCAAAACCATCGTCATCCTCATGAATGTTCCATCCCATTCACTATCCACGTCATCGATCCTTCCATCATCCATCCTTATTATTACCCGGCCCGCCACATCCCAATGGGATCATGCCACCCCATTTCCTATTCCATTTTAAATTAATCAGGAATCAAACCACACATTGGCCTCATCATGGGTGTTCCCTCCAGGGGGTTGCTCCATCTTATCCACTCTAGTCAGTGTTCTAATCAGTCCGATCTGTCTCCACTAGACATTAAATGTGTGGCATACCCTATGTTAAACATGGGATGCTGAGGAAAAACTCAGGTACATTGACATGGGATACAATTCACCGCATTCGATGTGGGATTCCTTGAGCATCCACTCAATCGAGGAGCCCTATAATAAGGGACAGAAGATAGACGCTTCAATCCCCCAACATCCCAACATGCTAGTGATGCCTGACGTGACAACTCCCCTGACTAATGGTTTCTGCCCTGACTGGACCCCTTGGAATGTCCCGACAGAAGTAGTGTAATCAACAGGTTTCCATGAAGATATGGCACTAGGAAGTGTTAATGAACAACATATTAAATCATTGAGGGAGACCTGGACTAGGTGACGAGTTCCAAGTAGGGATACAAGTAAGGAAGAATCGACATCCCATCATCCCGGTTCAATCATGGAGAAAACATCATTGAAGAAGGAACGGATGGAGTCCGCCATTGGAATAAGAGAATGCAGGGAAGCATCTTCTCGTCCCCCAAAGATGGAGGTTCGCGCCCAAGAAAAAGCATCAGAAACAGAAATGGTGAACCCAACATGAAGTTCTTCTTTTCAATATGTAGATTAGTAGTGCTCGAGGCATCAATTGAATAACGTGTCACGAGATCCATTTATCCGGTGCCGGGTCCCTCGATGAAAATAGCAGGCCTGGCATGAAACTCACCAGATGTTGGGGCAGTAGAACGTTTAAGATTCCATTCAACAACGTTGTCATCATGGATCTCTCATAATGGTCGTGCAAGAAGGAATGGCTCTTGGGATTTGGTCATCCATTCCTTTTTCTTTCAGCACTGACATGTTAATCTCCCTACATATCAAGAATCAGGTTGTTGCATCTGGAACACGATCACCTCCTACACACCAGCGCAGGGGCATGGGTAGTGTGAACACAGTAGTCCCACATGGTTTCACCGCTTCCACAATGGCCTCTACAACCATGGTCATGGGTCATCCACACCCCATCATCCCATATGAGGTTATCCAATGATGGATAAACAACGAACTTGTGCACAGTTACTATGAGGGAATAATCCCAACTTGGGATATGGCCTGCCTGGATCAGGAGGCATCTGTGCCACTTCACCAACACCAACCTGAGGGTCGTTCAGTGAGCCGCTACTCCCCATGCCAACATACAACCATTTCGGGAGCCTCTCTCTAGGACGCATTGATGACTCCCTACCTTACGCGGAAGAGGTAGGTGATGTTTGGCCTAGCTCGACCAGAGTCCCCTTCCAAGGGATCCCAGCGAGGGCTCCCACCTAGCTGCGTCAGCGTTGCCACTCGGTCTTGCTAGATGAGGAGCAGGTAAGGCACGAACCTACAACACCTACTCCGGTTCGTCTGACCTGATGCCATCGTCGGGCGCAAGCTGAGAATGACCACCAAGGGGTGTCAACGTCAACGGCTACTGTGGCCCGATCCCCCACCGACACATACAGTCAACTCTCTATGTAAACTGAGTAGGGTCACTTATAACCCAGACCAGGATCGTGGCCCCAACCGCCCCACAGGTACGCTGGGTCGACTCTCATGGTCACCGGCACAAGAAGTGGCCACCGTGAACTTACCCACAACGATGTCACCCAGTACGGAGGTCCTCCCCGTACAACAACCACAGAGAGCGTGAGCCTCCCCCACTTCATGGATCGACATGGAGGTCCACCTTATTCAAACCTCAATCCAAATGTGGTTCTTCCCCGTGAGATTCTCACTTGGTATGGAAGTATCTCTCGTGCCCATTACACTAGGTATGGATTCATTCATCCAACCCCTGATTGTTTGTGTAGGGACATTGCCCATATGGACTCTCATCAATGTGGGGATCCTCCTCGTGTCCTCTTAGTAGCTGGTGAAGGCTCTCCTCGCCTCAAAAACCAGAGGGATGAAGGCCATCCTCACCTCACTGCCACCCAACATAGAGGTCCTACCCATGTTCAGCAAGACCGGTATAAGGAGCATTCTTGTACTAAGGTCACCAGGTGAAACAAGCGTGAAGGTCTTCCCCATGATCTTTCTAGTTCTAGCGGAGGTCTTTCCCACTCCAGTGCTATCCATGGAGGTCCTCTCCATCTCCCCTTTGACATCGTTCCCGGTGCTTCTCACACCCCGGCTTACTCAGGTGGAAACCCTCTATGCCTTAGCACTAGTGCAGCAGAAGGACCCCATGTCATCAATTAGCCTTGTCCCGAGGAGCCACCCAGGAGCAGGAAGGTGGGTCGCTGCCACCATAAGAAAGATTCTTGGAAGGTTTTTTTGGAGATCAAACTAGTCTGCTTCTCAAACTCTGAATCATAATATGACTCAGCATGGGAACCCTCCCCTCACTCATCCAAGTCAAGGGATGTGGAAGGAAAAGGCGTATTAACCTAGTACTCCCGGAGTACGAGGTATATATGATTACCACCTAACTTCACAAGTATATCCAAGAGGATGATAGTCTGGTGACACCATAGGTCCCAGTGGTTCAATGACCACCGTTGTCACCAGAATCACTCTCTACCTCAACAAGAGATCATAGATATCTATTATGGGCACCAAGGGTAGGTGAGAAGAAACGTGACCTATCGTCAGATGCCCTAGCCCCTGATCAAGGAACTGTGGACATCAGAATGTCTTATTGAGAAGTAGTGGCCGGGTCGCTACACTCGTCGGAGGATAGCCTGAGATTCAGTGTCTAGTCAGCCTGCTCACCGTACACTCCACCAGCCAGCCTTTCATCCTAGCAGTCTGCTTCTATATCGTTGGTAGTTCCTCAACCACCCCCAGTTGAAAAATAATCTAATCAAGGTCCAGACCTTGAATTCGATCCAAGGAGGTTATGGAACATCCTTGCAGTGGACCACATACCATATATTTTCTAGCCCGTGGCAGTGCCGAATTTCTGCGCACCGAAATGCCTCCCCCCAATGGAGGCAATATGGATCACCAAACCCTCCCAAATGACGTGAAAATTCTAGGGACCCAGCCCAGGCTCCCCTCGCCTCCCCGAGGGTCATGTCACCAGTCGCTCCATGAGCCGCTGGGCTGGCTTACCGCATTGAAGAACCCTCCAACATCCTCATGTTTAGGGATCCTCTCAAGATAGGGACCCCCATCTAGATGATCCAATGGAAGAAATCATTGCCCACCTAATGGTGTTAGAAACATGACAAGTGGAAGTCCCACTTGATGGAAAGCCATATCTGGCATTGGTGGATGATATGCCGACACATCTAGGTTTCAAGAATCCCACCTTATCCCCCTTTAATGGGAAAGGGACCCACCACAGCACCTGGGCCACTTCAACTCAAGTTGTGGGTCCTTGTTAGGGACTCCAGCAATGTAGGAGACTGCCAAGCTTCACTACTTTGTTCAGACATTAGAGGGGCCTACATTTTTCTGGTACATCCAGCTTTTCGTCGGATCGGTATCCAGCTAGTAGGAAAATCGCAGACAATTCTTGTACCATTTCATCTCCACCACAAGAAAAACGAGTAACATAGACCTCTTCATGTGCAAACAAAGGCCTGATGTGTGTGTCATAGACTTTATCACCCGGTGGATAGGCCTTACGTATTCCTTTGACATGACACTAACTCATAGGAAATTGCTGATAGTGTGTGTATGAAATGTAAAGACGGAACTGGTTCCCTCTCTGATAATGCAGAATAGACCCTAAGGAATCGAATACATCTCTAATAAGGCCCAGACCCTTGAAGAAGCGCTACAACAGGCCAACCAAGCATGTCTGTTACTCTTGTAATTCCCACGGGAAGGGATTTCAGAGCCGAACATGCCATGGTGGACCAAATAGGGATCCCCAGATAGCTAGAGATATTACCAGTGGAGCCTCCTCTGCAACCTCGCATAGGCCCACCACCATAGGCACAGTTTCCAGCTCAGCTACGACTTCCTCAGAATCTGTAGTTGCCCCTGCAGAATGCACCGCCACCACCTAGGCAGGACAACAAGGCTCCGACTCCTCAACAAGATCCTCCAACTACTCGTCAGGGCCAGGACCCAAGTCCTCCCTCTCTAGACAGAAGAAACCAAACCTTCACATTCAATGAGAATCAGGTCTCCGACTACTTTCGATGTTCCTTGGAACATAGGATTGTGTGTCTTCCTGAGTGCAAAAGGCTAGAAGAGGTGAACCTCACTGATCGCCCCAACTATTACCCCTATCATCGGATCCTGGGGCACAACCTAAGAAAGTCTATATGTTAAAATTTTAGATTCAAGACCAGGATGATAACAACATAGTTCGGTTGGGCCCGCCCCCCGCACAAGTGGCAAGCATCGTCATAAGGCCAGACAGCAACAACGATAGTGAAGGTGAGTGGAAGCAGGTTTCTAATGAGAGTCCCATATGTATGATGACAAGATGGATCCAAATATGGATTATCATGCACATGGTATCATTCGTTCATGCCTGAATTAGCTGGATCCTTCAGAAGATGCAGCCACTACTTCTGCATCATCATCTCAGTCGGCCTTTTCCCAGAAGAGCAACCATCAGCGGCACAAGAGAAGGCAATGTGCCCCGCCAATGCCATCATCATCCCACACTATCAGTGACTTCATGCCTTCGAATATTGGTATTCCTCCAAGAATCATCCCAATGATGGATGACACTTCAAGTGATAGTCAACAGTACGCTTCGATTAATACCATGGAGTGGGTAAATCCTTATATGACTCTCGATGACGAGGAGTTCTAGTCGAACCAATCCAACACCCCCAACTGGTGCCAACTTCGGTGGAGAAGTGACATTATAGTTCATAGAGGCACATAAGTTGGAACCTCTAGCCAGGCCGTACACGACCCTGAAACCAGATAGTAGGCCCAACGTAGAACTCAACACACACAACCTCTTTATCGAGTGTGTTTGTGCTCGCCTCCACCACCGTCTGTGTTACTAGATCATCCAGCACCACTTCTACCATGCTACGACCAGCCTCGACCTACTATAGGCTGATCGCAGTCATCTGACCCTCATCCAGTAGCTACTTTGAGGGATTCTACTATTGAGCAGCAGGATATACCCAGCACCAGTCAGACGTCGGTCCAACAGGTAGGGCCTTCCATGCCTCCTGTGATATGGAAGCCTCCTACAAGAAGAATTTCATGCCAGGCATAGAAGTAAGATGTTTTCAAGCACATTTCCATCATCCCAGTGAGGCTTTCCATCCTCGAGGACCTTCACCTATCGCCAGATATGCGGGAGGCCCTTTAAGAGGCCTTAAGAAGCCCCCTCTAGTTTGATACGGAGGTAGCAGCTGCAGAAGGCTTTCATGCTGAAGCGGTCATAAACGCTGAATGTCAGGCCATAATTTCATTCTCTAGAAAATATTAAGTCACTCCCATAGAGGGGCGCATTTTCCCATTGTACATCACCTACCAATTTAACGGCGTGGAGGTTTGCCGCTATCTTGTTGACACCAACTCTGGGATTAACCTTATCCTGACATGGACATTACGGAAGCTTGGGTTATCCAAGGATTACCAGACCCCCTATTACATGAAGATCCAAGGATATGATAGGACAGAGCAGACCCTAGTCGGTAAGATCCATTGGAAGATTCTGTTTAGTGGCCTAGTTTCCAGCACCGAGTTTATGGTAGTCTCCTAGGACACCATGTACAATGCCTTGATGGGAAGACCATGGCTCCACCTGCACGTGGTGGTTCCTTCGTCGTATCACCAGTGAGTAAAGTACTCCCTCAATGGTCGATTATTCGTACTACAAGGTGATGTGTCTCCTTTTGCCTCTTTCTAATCCCCCAACTTGGACCCTGACTATTACAAGGGCAAGGACAAGAAGATTCAGGACAGTGAGGTCGAACACGTCGCGGTTGCAACTGGACCCTTGGAAGGACTAGATAACGCCTATGTCTTCCCGATTTATAGACTGGAGAACATGAACCCCAAATGGGGAAATGTTTGGTTTTCTCTAGTACAAGGGAGAATCATAATCCCAAGTCCAAGCGATGGCGGAAAATCACCTCGTACTCATACACATATAAGGACCAGGTGATCCCGGAGTCACCTACCCACGTAAGGTATTGGGATGTCCAACCCATGACAACAATAGTATGTCATACTTGCCTGTTTCGACGGTATGGAATTAATCAGATCAAGTCGACGCACCCCTACTTCTTTGATATCATCAAGATTTTCCCCTTGGGACGAAGACCAGATGGGATCGGGTAAACAACCTTCATTGCAATGGATTTGGCATTACGTAAACCTCCAGATATGTTTTCCACTACCACCCAGGCTAGTACTAGGATCTCTGTGGGATATTCTAAACCAGAGGAGGCTTCCCCCATTGGGGGTCCCTCCTCCACAAGCGAAGAAGAGGATTTGGAGGATGCTCCCCCTGCCTTTGATGATGGCTTCTCCACTACGACCGATGAACTGGTATAGGTGATCCATAGTAGGGAGGAAGAGTCGAGACCCACATTGATCATTGCATCCATGACCCCAAAATAGAAACATCGGAACACAGACATCCTTAAATAGCACCGTTACGTGTTTTCTTGGAGTTAAGACGAGATGCCCGGACTAGATACTTAGGTAGCCGTCTACAACATCGGTCTCCTAGAAAATCATTGCAGGTACAAGAATCCACCTAGAGAGATGAACACGTATCACGATACCATTGTTGAGGACTAATTTGACAAGATCATCAGGGAAAAATTATTTAAGGAGGTCCAGTTCCCCAAATGGATGGGCAACATTGTGCCAATCAGGAAGAATAACGGACCGATTAGATTATGCATCAACGTCCACGATATCAACCGTCACTGTCTGAAGGATGATTTTCCACTTCCTATGAATGAATTGTAGATTGATTTTACTATTGGATTCCAAGTCCTCTCCATCATGGATGGTTACTCTGGATACAATCAAATCTGAATGGCTCTGAAGAAAGTGGATTCTACTGCATTTAGTGCACCGCAAGGTACATTTTGTTACAATGTCATGCCCTTTAGCTTAATGAATATAGGTTCCACCTATCAATGGTACATGCATCAAATATTAAATCCAATCCTTGAGACATTTGTAGAATGATATGTGGATGATCTTGTGGTAAAATCCTACCAGTTCCCAGACTATCTCAAGGACCTCAAGAAATTGTTCAGCTTCCTATGTTCCCTCCACCTGAAGATGAAACTGTTGAAATGTTCCTTTAGGGTTACCTATGAGAAGTGACTTGGATTTGTTGTCAGGTACTAGGGAATTGATATCAACCAATAGAATATCAAGGAAATCATCCAAATGGCTCCCTCGATCAATATTCGAGAGCATCGAGGTTTCCAAGGCCACCTAGCCTACATACGACGATTCATTGAGAGTCTAGTAAGCAAGTGTAAGCCCTTTTCCCTTTTTATGAAGAAAGGCACCACCTATAAATGGGAAAAGGAGTACCAGACCACATTCATGGAAATCAAACAGTATCTGCTCCAGCATCTAGTCTTCATTCCACCTATCTCCGGAATGCCACTAATCATGTACATGACAGCCCTGGAATGATCTCTTAGCGTCCTCCTTGCCCATAAGAATAATGAGGGGATGGAGAACAGCCACTAATAACTCAGTCGTATGCTCATCAATACGGAGACCAGATACTCTCCCATTGAAAAGAGCTATCTTGAAATCGTATTTGTAGTACAAAAATGGTGACCCTACTTGCAGCACCATGAGGTATAGCTGGTGTCTCGGGTAGACCCGCAAAAGTACATTCATAATCGCCCCATGTTGACCTGCCGCCTAGAATAGTGGGCGGTAATCCTAGAGCATTTTGACATATATTTAGTGCATCATAATGCTATCAAGAGACAAGAATTGGAAGATTTTATTGCTTCCCATCCAACCCCCATAGACCAGTACCTATAGCTTGATTTTTTCGATGAGGCAATCCAATCAGTAGATCAGGTCATCCTGTGTTGGAAAATTCACTTTGATGGAGCCTCCTAATGTCCCACCGAAAGGAGGCTCAATGATCCCAGAATCAATAGAGTAGTCCTGGTTATTATCTTTATTACCCCAGCTCAAGACATTCTGCCAAATTCATTCTTGTTGTCGGAAGGCATCACCAACAATGAGGCGAAATATCAGGATCTTATCACTGTCCTTGAGCTAGCCCTCAAGATCGATGTGGCCCATTTTTATGTGAAGGGGAATTCCGAACTAGTAATCTAGCAAATAAATGGTGACTATGTCGTAAAAAATCCAGAGATCATACCATTATTAGAATATACACTCCAGATAAAAGACTAGTTCCCATCTTGGGAAGAAGTTACTCAAGTCCCCCGATCTCAGAACGGTCAAGCAGACACCCTGGCCGGCCTGGCTACATCACTTGTAAAACCCGAGTTGGATGACCTGATTATACAAGTGGCACATTAGAGAGTCATTTCTCCCGTCACCCTAGATGATGATGATGTCCAATGGGTAATCTATAATACAACTATAGCCTCCATGTCAGAATACCATGGTTCCAAAGATGCAGTGGTTGAAGGGACCCCCAACTGGAGAGCCCCCTTTGTCGAGTATCTCCAAAATGGTTACCTCCCGGATGATCGGGTCGAGACTGCGTGAATTCGACGTCGCGCACTGTTGTTTACCTTTCAGAGTGGTCCTAGTCTTGAGAAGATCCTCTAAAAGTCTGGGATTGATGGTATTTTATTCTATTTCATCCAAGGAGTTGAGATTTATTAGGTCCTGAAAGAGGTTAATGCCAGTTTCTATGGAACCCAATAAACTGGGCCGAAACTGTCCCATCAGATCTAGAGACAAGGGTACTTCTAGCCCTCCATGATCCAGGATTTCATCGAGTTCGACCAGAGATGTCATGCATGCCAAATTCATGATAATTTCATGCATCAGACGCTGGAACCTCAACACTTTACCATGTACTCTTGGATATTTGCTCTGTGGCGGCTCGATGTCATAAGACCATATCCACCTGCGACAGCTCGCTAGTGCAGGTTCATACTGACTGTTACAGATTTCTTTTCCAAGTGGGAAAAGGTGGTTTCACTCAAAGAGGACAAGTCCCATTCAATCATTGACTCTATGAGAACCAATTTCATCTATCAGTTTGGATTTCCTCACACCGTCCTCACCGATAACAACACCATATTCCGAGCAGGTGAGCTGAAAAATTTTACGCCAAGTACACCATCCGTTTGAACCATACCTCCCGCTATCACATGCAGATAAATGGAAAGACTAAGGTGTTCAACAAAACCCTCTCTAACATTTCGTAGAAAATAGTTGGTCTGAAAAATAAGAGTTTTCCTAAAAAGCTCCCCAACACACTCTAGGCTTGTCGAATGACAACTCGTAATTCCACCCAGGTGACCCCATCATCCCTAGTCTACGATGCGGAGGATGTCCTGCCCATTGAGATATAGCTACCTTCATTGCGTATAGAAGTATATGAACAACAGGCGCCAGATAAAGTAGCTAAAATGCATTGGGCTGAATTGGATATACTTGATGAAAACAGGCTTCATGCCCTGCACAATATGGAAAGACACCAAATCAAGATAGCTAGGGAATTAAACAAGAATGTTCATCTCTACTCATTGCAAGATGATTTGGTATTGTCCCTCTGGACAACAATGAACCCTGGAAAGAAACTACCCAAGTTGGATCCCAAGTGGGAAGGTCCTTACATAATTCACAGGGTTTACCCCATTAGTGCATACTCCATGTTGACAGTAGATGGTGAGTGTATAACTCCTCCTACCAATGCCAGGTTCCTCATGAAATACTTTTCCAGATCCTACTAGTCCGAAATGACATTAAACTGTTATGTTTTTCATGACCCTAAATGGCATGATGGTCCTGCATGACCCTAAATTGCTTTGTCCCACATGACGATAAACTATATGTCGTCCCTCAAGATGATAAACCGATCCCTTATAACTAAGTGTGGCTTGATTCCAATTAGCATGGGATATGTAGGAATTCTAGACAAATTCCGTCATGGGAATATCCACAAACTCCCTTCTTCATAAACTATTCCCCTTGGATATAGTTCTCTCGGAGGGTACATGCAAGATATGGTATATTCTTTCATATACCCACTCATGTCAAGATTACGACGGTCACAAAATGTGCCCACTCCCCATTCTTCTATCCTCCCACGTCCTCACCGTACAAAGGTAAAGTACATGACCTTTATGAACTATGTACGACTTCATTCTCATCCGCATGGGATATATAGGGACGCCCAGAAATTTCATCTATTGGCCCAGCCGAAATTCCATAATCTTCCCTCGAGTCAAGACATATGGTGTTGTGTAGGATTTTTCCCCAATTCACATCGATCTCATCTCGGTCCCACCATACGTCGCACTCCATGGACATGTTTGCCTCTTTCATAGATGGCTATACCTTTGATTCAACGAATCCTTTGATTGGGACTCCATCATGTTTCCCATAAATAGGGCCCCCGAATGGCATGGATGCTATGCATAAGGTCCCTTCTACCACATCGGGCCAACTCCCTCGAGGATTTTGAGAAACAAGACGATATAAGTCCTATGTTGCAAATATGGTCAATGGTCGATGCTTTATTGCTGTTCTCGGTCTATGTCATGATAGGGACGCTGTGTTTTGAACATGGTCAATAGCTATCCATTTTCATTAGAGCCACCCAAAGATATCCCTAACATTGTGTGTAGTGGTTCATTCAGTCCCATTGTATCTCCAAGAGACAAAATCCCTTCGGGCAATGCCAGTTATTAAACCCATATATGATAGGTAAAGCCAAGTTCGGCTACTTGTTTTCCACACCAAGAACTGCTCACATGTGCTTAGGAGCATTGATGAGGAAGTAACCACAAAAGAGGTCATATGGAAACCATTCTCCAGGACGCCTAGCCTTAGGCCCCTTAGCCTTTTCCAACCCCTTGGCCTTTTCCATCCCCTGGTCGGAGTTCTCATTTAGGGTTGTGTGGTGTGGAGAAGGCTTATGTACTCATTAATGTAAGGCTATTTCTCCATGACACACATATCCCCTTGAGACATCCCTCTTGTCATTTATCATCCATACCAAGAGAGCAGGCCTTGTGGTGCTTCGTGTGTCCAATCTCAGGCCCCCATCCTAAGTCTTAACTCTTATGGGATTGTACAGTGCAGTATGTGATTATGTACTCATTCACGTCGGATTACTTACCGTACTGTATAGATTCCCGAATGAGATACCTTGTCCATACTCATCCTCATTGCATGACATTAAACTGGAAACTAGCTAGGACTTTCCATCCGAGGCCCAGCCTCAGGCCCCATGGCTTTTTCAGGGCCCCACAGCCTAGGTTCTCACTTAGGGATGTACAGTGTGGTATGGGATTATGTCCCCATTCACGCCTGGTTACTCACCACTCTGTACACCTCCTATATGTGGGGTATCTCACCCACTTGCATCCTTAGTTCATGATGATAAATTGCACATTACTCCCTTCAATAACTACATGTGTCTTCATTCCCATCCTTATGGGATACTTAAGACCTCCCGAATGTCTAAACATTGGGTCCTGCCCCATCTCTTAGAAATCTTCCTCTCATATTGGCCCCTTGGATTGAACTCCCCAGAATAAAGAATATATGGTGCGTTATAGGATTATGTCCTCATTCATGTCATATTTTACAACCATGCTATTTACCACCTCATCATAAGATTTTTCTATCCCCTTGCGATATACTCGTATTTTCATATCGTCTGCTCTCCAGATGAGCCCCTCGGTCCTCCTTGAAAATTCACTAATATTCCCAAGAGTACTCTGGTTTAGTACCTAGAATGTCAGATTATACCTGGACATGTTTTTAACCATTTCTCAGCCTTCATGTTCCCCTTCATTAAGGCATCCACAACCTTTCAAACACGATGGGACCCCCAAATAGAATGGATTCTAGGCCTAAGGGGTCTCTTACCATTACTAGCCATCGTCCTTGAGGGTTTCAAACAACAAATAGTTACATGCCCCACGTTGCAAATATGGTCAGTGGTCGATGCTCATTTGTTTTTCCCCATTTCAGACTAACGCAATATGGACGTTGTGTTTCAAACATGGTCAACAGTTGTACTCCATCGTCACACCAACCCCATTAAGCCCAAAATTCCAGTTACATGATTCACATCCTTATCCTCCTCATCATTTCCAAGAAGAACTTTGAATCTCTTGGTTCCATTCCTCAGTTCTCATCCACACGTTTGGAGGAGAAATCCACAATGAGGAAATCATTCGGGGCTCCACCAATTTCCCCTGTGCATGTATTTCACGTATTGTAAATACCTTATCCACCCTTGTTTCCTACACCGATTTCAACTCATGTAGGCTTAGGAATTGGGTTATGGTCCACCGTTAAATGCGATAGTCTTACTTCTCTATGGTCTGAGTTCTATGACTTTAAACTAATATCTTTTCATATTTCCCCTTTTTGAGAATTATGTACATCTTGATTCCTATCCTTATGGGATACATAGGAAAGCCCAGACGTATCATATTTGGGCCCATCTCAGTTTCACTATTCTATCTCTTTTACACTACCATTTAGGCCCCCACCCTTATAGTACAACGCGATGTGGCGTGTATGGGATTGTTCCCTCATTCACGTTCAGTTTTCAATAGCCACACCATATATTCCCCTCTCATAAGAGCTAGTCCCTCCTACCTACTATCTTCAATTTGTCTAGCATGACTTTAAAATTAACCTTCTACAACTAGGTGTAACTTGACTCCCATCATCATGGGATATATAGGAACACCTGAGCATCTCGTCTATGGGTCTAGCTTAATAGAGATCCCATCTCTCCTACTTTCCACCCTCTTACCTCTTATTGTCCCCTTGGTTTGAGGTTTCTTTCTAGGAATTATGCACAGTGTGGGGGGGACCTCATCCTCAATCACGTTTTGTATGATTTATTTCACCGTGAAAGTTCCCCCTTTTAGCCTCATCTCTACTACGCCTATGATGCACAATGTTCAAGTTTGTGTTTCGTCCTGTCACATGACCCTAAACTCTGATAGTGTAGTCCTGGCCACTTGAAGAAAAACAGTGCAACATTGTGGTGCCCCTGCTCAAGAGACATCATGTTTGGTATCGGTCAAACACTGTACCATTTATCAATGCCTTCATTTGGCTTGTTTCTTTTTGTGATGCCTGGATTCTCTTTTCTAGGCCCATCACCTCAAAAGAAAACACCTACATTCACCCTAAAGGACAAACAAGACATATAAAATGCTGTTTCTTTTTGTGTATGGGCCAGACTCGCCCACCCTTTTATCCCAGTAACTGGTACCTTACTATGCCACCCCTCAGAACTACATATGGCTTGATTCCCATTCTCATGGGGTATGTAGGAATGCCCAAGCATCTTGTCTCCAAGTCCATCCAAAGGAATAAAAAATCTTTTCCCCTCCCTTTCGACCCCTTGTCCCAAACACTTTAAGGAGCATGTGGTGTAGCAAGTATTTTATGTGATTATGTCCTCGTTCAGATCGGGTTTTTGAAAAGTTTGCACCATATTCTTTCTGCATCTTCCTCCCAGCGTGGTCCAAGCTATATGACCTTAAACTGAGGTCTCCCTATGGTAATTGTGCATCATGTTTTGCTATTTCATCACCATACACACTGCCCATTAGATCAAGCTCGCCCCCTTAATGATCCACCCTAGGGCCTTAGGTAGAAAGTGTGCGACCCCAGGACCCTTGTCCTTTTGAAGGGACTCAATTCCCTCTATCTGAATCCTCTCATTGTCATACTCATATGCATTTATCCAAAGAGCCCAAAGTGTGGAAATTTCACAAAGAAATTTCCCTCATTCCATGTCCAAGCGTCGTGAGCCCGTTATTTGGATCCTCATCCTCTTCCACATCTTATGGGACACCCTTCATGGCCTGGTCTCATGCCTCCTCAGCTCACCTACTGTCTTGGGACAACATCCCTAAAGACCCCAGATGACATTTGCGACAGGTCCCATCTTTTGAACATGGTCAACGGTCGACCCTCATCTGTCTGTCCCTATTCTAGGTGAAAACGATATAGATACTATGTTTCGAACATGGTCAATAGCTATCACCTATCGTCATTCCACCATCATTTTGGTCCAAATATCGAGCATCATGATTAACATATTTCCACTTTTTTATGTTCTAGAGGAATTCCAACTTACTTGACATTACTCTTCAGCGCGTCTAGATGCATTATATATGCGGGTCAGAATCATTGGTACCTCATTCACCTATTGTCCCATTGCCCTCAATGTGTTCCTTATTGTTCTAGGAAATTCCCATAACTGCTTCTTGTTTCCCACATCGAGCACGACTCACATGGGATTAGTAGTTCTGGTAGGATGTGTACTGGTGCAGCCATGCCACTCGTGCCTTTCATCATCTCACATGATGTTAAACCATTCTCTCAGGACTACGTATGGCTTGATTCCCATCCTCATGGTATACGTTGGAATGGTCGAACACTTTGCTTCAAGGACCATCCTAATTCTCTCTCTTGGTCCCTTGACCAGAAGATTTTCTTCTGGAGATATGTGGTGTGATCTCTACTCCAAGTCCTCATTAACGTTGTATTCATACCTACTGCGCCACATACTCCCTTCCACGGATCTTACCTTTCACTCCACATCCTATCATATGGCATTAAACTGCATGAGTCCATATGTCCCCAACTCATGACACTATACTGTGGTTCTACCCAAAACATGTTCAGGATTCCCTATGATATGAATGTGATGTGTCAGTTTCCTCTCTCGAGTGAATTCTCCTTACCAGTGCTGGTCTCTAACCACACCGTGCCCCAAGAACTAAATTTGTCTTGATTGCCATTCTCATGGGATACATAGGAACCCTTAGACATCCTGTCTCTGGGTCCATCCCCAAAAATAGTAATCCCTGCTTCCCCATCTTTTTTTTGGTCCCTTGGTCTTAGCTCTTTTGGAGAACTATGAAATTATAGCTTTAACCTAACGAAGTTAGGGACGCCCACAATAAACAATGGGAGGATATAGTTTCCCCATTAGAGAGGTCATGTTCAAAAGGATGTTTGATCCCTGACCAGGTTGGTGTACCCCACCTAATGCATTTCCACCATCGTGGCATAATTTCAAGAGTGCCGGATTCTGTTCGAACAAACCACCACTCTATATTACATGCATTGCGTTCCCTTTATTCGTACCATATTCCTCTCTCACGTCAAACAGAATCCCCAAATAGTATAGATTATTGGCATATGGCTTGCCTACTATCCTGGGAAAACATTTTGGAAGGCTAATCGATGAAATTATGAGTCAGGCCCTATGTTTTGAATAAGGTCAGTGGTCAGCCCTAATTTTTCATCCCCATTTCAAGCATACACAATATAAATTCTGTGTTCCGAACGTGGTCAATAGTTATCCTACTCGTGCACAAGAGAATGATTGAAAAACGGTAATTCGGTTGTTCTGAGAGCTTCATTCTCATCCTGGTCCCTCCCTTCTCATCCAAGGAATCTTGATTGGTTGTTCAAACCCCCCTGATTCCCGAATCTAGGTTTGCACACCTATATTTGAATCAGACAATAAGGTGGTCGTCCATTGTTTCTCACATCAGGCCCCATCCACGTGAGCATAGGGATTGACTGCTGGACACTCCACGAATGTCATGGGAATGCAATTAACCAATGAAAAAAATGTAACTTATGAATGAATGTGGCATAAAATAATCAAATAATAAAGGTGCATTCAAAGGGTACGTGCCTCACAACACCCTAGGATTGACCCCTCCCATGGATGGGTTGACCTCATCAAAAAAGCGTAGCAGCTGCACTGAATAACCATGGTCAGAGTGGCTACGAACTAGCTCTCCTAAAACCAGATTGTTCATCATCTCATCCCTTCAGGAAACATCTTCATGGACCCCCTGGGCCGCTTCTTGATGATCCATTTCATCTTATAGTTTGGTTGTTTTGGTTCTTTTGCAATGCTCGGTCACAATGCTTTTTTTGCAGAGTGATTTCACGAAGCCTATTCTGGGAGCCCTACCATTGCCTCCGAATGCGGAGTAGCAAAACACAAAAATTAGAATTCAAAGACTCTCTATGCACCACAAAACTAAAGGTTGGATTCTCAGAGGGAAATTGTAGAGTATGCTGAAATTCAAAAATTGAGAGCACTAAAAGCCAAAATCGTGAAGGAGATAAAAGAAAAAAGAGAAGTAATCCCCTCTATTTACACACAATGGCCCTTGCCACTTCGCGGTGCATCTTGGATGCGGTGAGCTTCATGGAGTGCCCATCCAAACTGTCACTTTCCCACTTGGTGATCCTACTTCGTGTGCCAGCTTCGACAAATGGCCTAGGAATTTTGGCAATTTACCATCATACATTAACCCTTGATTTATCGTGGGCTCCATGTATGAGGGGGGAAATTGTTGGTGACAAAAATTGGAAGGGATATGGATCATAAGGAAGTCTCTAAAGCTGCCTTGCGAAGACCATTCACAGCGCACCACGGTCCTGCAACCCCGCTACGAAGCCCGAAGGCGGGATGCTCCACGAGCCCTAGTGATGATTGTGAGCCCACTACGAAGCCACGAGGAAGGATTCCCCGGAAGCCCCTATGACATTCACGAACCTACTACCAAGCCAGGAGGTGGGATGCTCCATGAGGCCCTCTGACATTCGCTATCCCGCCGCAAAGTGGAATCCATCTTCACTTAGAGCGAGCGCTACCCTACAACACCTCATGCCTATAAATACTGGCCTCCCCCTAGGCCCAAAGGATGGATCATGCGACTTTTCCTCTTCCCAGCTCTGAAATCGTGATGACCTTTCTACTCTGTGAATCATGAGCTACTCAAGGTACTTTTTATCTATGATGTGCATCCCCATTGCCTTGTTTTCACCCCCTCTTTCGAGAGGGATGCCTTTTATGAATCCCACGGGCCATCGCTACGGAAGGAGATCCCCACGAGGACTCGGGTCATCGTGATGCGTTTACTCATCGCAAATCACCCCATGCAATCATGAATCAAATATCATAGTTCGATACATTGTGCCTCATCATGCACATTGCTTCACATGACTTTGCTTTATGAGGCACCCATCCTTCGTAGGGCTTTGCATCGTGAATTCCCTTCCACATAGAGAAGAACCTCTTCTATGCACCTATTACCAATGTCATGGCTAGGCCAAATTGCATTGCGATTCCCACACCTTCATGAAGCCCTTCCCTTCAATGGAGCACCAGAGCTCTACGTGTCCTCTACTCCTAAACCCCTTTGCTCTACAACTCCCTCACTCATGCAACCTCCAAGGTTCACACGAAGAAATTTCAATGTCCCATGGATGGTAATGCACATTGCGTTTCTTTGTGTCATTCTTCTTCGCATAAGAACGCTAAAATCTATTACTTCTTTGCATATCCATGCTAACGTGGACCCCCCAATGGTTTGATCCATGACACCCCCTTGCCAGGTCTTTTCTCATCCCCTCTCTTCACGAAGGTGTAAAGGGTACCAGTTATGTAAGTCCTAGGGGTGTGGAGTGAACCCACATCATCCAAGCTGTGGGACGTTAAACTACCAAGCATCATCGTCCTCTGCATATGACATTAAACTCTGGCTTCCCCCCATGCATCCTATGCGGGGAAAGGGAAACCACCCTGTCGTAAGCCCCTAGATTTTCTTACAGGAGGCAGAATCCATGCTCCTCTATTTTTCCAATGCCCAAGGCTAGCAAAGGGCATGGTAGGGAACGATGATCCTCCTCTCTTCTGTGCCGAATCACTCTCATGCTGGGATTTGTCGCCATAGGGCCCCCAACCTAGAGTAAGTCCCAAACTATTTGGGCCGCTAATCATTCATAATCCCCAGTTTCCTCTTTGGGACACTATTCACGTGTAAGCCCCACTCCACTTCACACGGGTGAACCTTTCACGATGTGATCATCACATCTTTGTTGTCTCTTTTTCTGACAATGAGAATGACTCATATTGACTTAGATAATGCACAGAATCGACATCCTCTTTGGGTATCCTAGAGTGTTATCCCCACACCCATCATGAACAACGAGGTCTTTGATCCTAGCCACGGAAAGGTACATAGGAAGCCTCCACGAGGTTCAATCCCAACAAACATTTGTCACTCTAACCCCTCTCACATCAATTCACCAACACCCTGGGAATCCTAGAGTGTAAGTCTCACACCACCATGAACTACATGGTATATGATATTTTCCAATGCAAGGTATGTAGGAAGCCTCCATGAGGTTCAATCCCACCGTCAACCTGGACCCCAGGTCGTCATTCACGTCAGTTCACTGACTACCAACACCCATCCTGAATTATGAGGTCATTGATCTTTTCTATGGCAAGGTACGTAGGAAGCCTCCCTAAGGTTCAAGCCCACCATCCATTGGTCGCTCTGCCCCCCTTCACATCGGTTCACCAACACTTTGGGCTTCCTTAGAGCGTAAGTCCCAAATACCCCCTTCTGAACTACGTGGACTTTGATCCTTGCCAAGGAAAAGTACATAGGAAGCCTCCCTGAGGTTCATGCCCACCATCCATTGGTTCTGACCACATTCACGTTGGTTCACCCCAGTCTTTCTTGAAGTTAAACTACGGACCCCAATTAGTGGTAAGCCGTTGTTTCCCCCAGTCAGTGGTAAGCCGTTGCACACAAATCCCCCCGTGAACTATGTGGTCTTTGATATTTTTCTAGACAAGGTATTTAGGAAGCCTCCATGAGGTTAAATCCCACCATCCACCTAGACCCTAGGTCCCTATTCACATCGGTTCACTGACTCCCCACACCCATACACGAACTACATGGACTTTGATCTTATCCAAGGCAAGGTACGTAGGAAGTATTCCTGAGGTTCAATCCCAAATCCATCCTGAACTACGGGGACATTGATGCTTTACATGACAAGGTACGTAGGAAGCCTCTATGTGGTTCAATCCCACCATCTGTCGGTTATCCCGAACATCATTTCGTCGGTTCGACCCCATCCAGTAGTAAGCCATTGTGACCTCATCCAGCGGTAAGCCGTTGTCACCCTATTCATCAGTAAGTCATAGATACTCTTATCTAGCGGTAAGCCATTACAACCCCATCCAGATTTAAGCCATTGATAACCTCAATCGATGTAATTGGGTTTTTAGATGAACAATGTGGACTTTGATTCCCTACCATGAGAATACGTTGGAATCCTCTTCGAGGCTCAACCCCAAAACCATCATCATTATAATGACGGTTCCATCCCATTCAACATCCACTTCATGGAACCTTCCATCATCCATCCGGATTCTTACCCGGGCCGCCACATCCCAGGGGGATCATGACACCCCATTACCCATTCCATTTAATAGCAATTGGGAGGCCAACCACACGTTGGCCCCAACATCGGTGTTCCCTCTACGGGTTTCCCCATCCGATCCACTCTAGTTAGTGTTCTGATTAGTTTGATCTGTCTCTGATGGATGGAAAACATGTGGCATACACTATGTTAAACATGGGAAGCTGAGGAAAACCTTGGGTACATGCTCATGGAATATGATTCTGCGTGATCTATGTGGGATTCCTCATGCTTCCACATCATCAAGAAGCTCTATAATAAGGGATACAAGACAGACGAACCAATCCCCTAGCGGCCAGATATACCAATGATGCCCAACGTGACTACTCCCCTGGCAGAAGGTTGATGCCCTAAATGGACCCCTTGGAATATCCCGACAGAAGAAGTGTAATTAACTAGTGTCCATGAAGATATGGCACTAGGAAGAGTTTTATGAAAACATATTAAATCTATAAGGGAGACACGGACTAGGTGACGAGTTCTGAGGAGGAATCGAAGGAAGGAAAAACTGACATCGCATAATCCCATTTCGATCAAGAGAAAATGTCCATGAACATGGAATAGATGCCACTTGCCTTGGGAAAGTTGGAATGTAGGGAAAATTCACGCGCCCTCCACATTCGGATGTGTGCGCCCCGATGAATGCATCGGAAACAAGATACACATATTCTAATTCAGTTTTTATATATATTCATATCTATTAGGTCAAATATAAAGATTCATATTCGAATTATTTGTTTATATATGATAATTTTTGTAATTTTATTTTTTTAATATAAAAATTTTAAAATATGTAGTCCGGAATGTATTTTTTATTTTTATATACCAGCAACTAGAGAGTAATAACGTTAATTTCCTAACCCATTATACATGAAATTGATTTTTGAATCTTTCATTATATTACTCACATTATAAATAAGCATTTTCATTTGAGATTCCATTTTAATTTTTATAAATGTATTCAATCATCCATCACATTTAAATTGACTAAGTTACATTATTAAATGAATCTATGTATTTTCATTCCCAATTGAATGTTATACAAAATAATTCTTTCAATAAAATAATATATTTTCCGAACACTGCATTATTTATTATGAGTAGAAAAATAGATATTTTAACAATTCTTGTATATATATAAATAGGTTTTCATTTTTTATTACCTTCTTTTCAATAAATGTTTTCAATATTCATCAATTAACTCATTTATGGAGCTACATTACACAATTATGAATTCTTATTTCTCCTTAAAAAATATATCACAAACTTATCCACTTTCCCTCAATTCCTTCTTGTCCCTAAATGTTTATATGTTCATGGTTGAAAATATTCCTTCTATTGTACATAGAACTGTCTATATACTACAGTTATAAGATTAGAGATTACGAGTAGTTGTTTCTTAAAAATGTTTAAAAAATTTATATTATATTTATTTTATTTATATAAAATTTATTGATCAAAAAATGGATTTCATTATTAAATTTCCATTAAACATGTAAGAAATATATATAAAAAATATCAATATATTTGTTATTATATGTATCAGAATATTTTAATAGTGACTATTTTTTCCCTTCCTTCGTTTCGGGGCCCTTATCTAAATAAAATAAAATATATAGGCACGAAAATTGTACATTTATTCTTCTTTGCAACCATTAGAGCTGAATTAATATTATATTTGATTTAGTAGAGATTGGAGATAATTAAAGGTAATTCAATTGGTCATTTTCATACCTGTAAAGTAGCATTATTTATTCTATATGAGCTTACACATCTTTTAATATTATTTTATTTTTGTATGAGTTTTTCTCAAATACATATTTCACCATCAGTCATTTCTGAAATGAGACAATTTCATGGGAAATTATGTATTCAATATAAGTGAAACTACTTTTATTTTTTTTCAAGTATTAAAAGTGAGCTGCACTTAACAATTATATTGCTAATTATTATTGTTTATCAATCATTCTCTTATTTTACAAGTTTGATTTGAATAATTAATTGTTCAAAAGTTTATAAGGAATTTGGAAAAATCGAATGAAATAACATAGTAATAAACCAATCTTCGTAACATATATATTATTTTGTTTTTGAATGATATTTTTAACTAAATATTTCACCTTCAGACAGTTATGAATGGTGGAAACTTTGTAAGACATAATTCATTCACAGGAATTGAAACTACAACTTCTTGGTTTCAGGTATGAAAAGTGAGTTTTCCTCAAAAGTGATTTTAGTTTTCTTCTACAATTTTTGTAAGAGGAAGATATGATATTTATTATTACAATGTTACAAAATAAAATTGTATTTTTTCATTTTTATATCTTTTGAGTTAGTATTTTTCAATAGTAAACGTAATTTGGTTCAAGGTGAAGTTGGATGTTTGGTTCAGGGTGATGTTTACACTATTATATCCTAAATATTTATTTTATCAAATAAAATTTAGGTTTTTGTTTTTATTTAGTTCCCTTATGGCATCAAATAAATATTATAATTAATATTAAATTTTAATTTCATTAAATACATCATCTTGTCTGAATGTTGTTATTTTTTAATATAAATTACATAAGGTGGCAATTTTTAACATTAACTTATTTAATTTAATGCAACATGTTTCCATATATGTACCTAATTTTCATTATTCATAGTTTCATTTTATGTAATATCATTTTTTGATTTAAAATCATTAACTTAATCATTTTGGTGGGAGAAATATATTCACAAGAGTAACATATGACATAGCTATTAAACTGTTATTTTTAGTTCATATTTTCTATTATATAATTCATACTTACAAATTAATGATAGTATCAGACTCTGTGGAATATAAATTGTTTATAAATTTCGAATGTAAACGATTTCTAATATTGGGATTTTAGTCACATAAAACAACACCATCACTATTAATAATCCTTTTGACACTTTCAATTATTTTATTGTCCAATTTTTATGATAGGGTACACCATCCAAACCAGAATATTAATTTTTTAAAACTCATTCAACTAATTTTTTTTCATTTTTATGAAATATTTTATTTTGTTAAATGTTTTAATTATAATGGTAATGCATTAAAAATTCTAGAGTCTAAATTCATTGATAATATAATCATTTTTAATCAAATTTATTTATATAAAATTCATTTTTTTGAACAAATTTATGAATTGGATTTATGATTCATTGAAAAAAAATCATTTTCAATTTTTAGTGTTAGGTGGAATTATTATTACTCTTTTTTTTTCATTACATTGTTGATTTTTCGGATTATTCATTAAAATTTAAGAGATTAATTATAATATGGTCCATATTATTATTTTTCCTCCTTCATTCAAGTGGATTTCTTGTAAACCCTTTAGGTTGTAGCATCTTATTCCTACAATGTAGCCAAAGGTACTTTTTTATGTTCTTCCTTCAATCTCATTTTGTATTAGTCTTGTTTCTAATTTTGTTCAATCTAATTTTTTAATGTTTTGATTCACATTTAGTAATTTTATGTATGCTGATTTGGAGATTTTTTTTGTTATGTGTGTTGGCCAGTATCTTCGACCATGCTTAGGTTTCATTTGGTGATGTCCCCACAAGTTGATTAGATTTGTGCCATATACTCTATAGAAGGTGAACCTACATGTACTATTATAGCTTCTAAATCATCACCGAGACAACCTCGAGTTGTAGTGTATTAGACGGTCATGTTGAATGGTGTTGAGGTTTTTTCATGAACTAGTAGTTAATTACAATAATAGTAATCACAATATGTGGTTATCTCATTGGTAATTAAATAAAATAATTATTTACCCTCAATTATATTTGATTTTATAAAGAATTATACATCACATGTCCCTAATATGTCAACATGTAGGACTTTATTCACCCATTATCTCACATGTTAGTAGTCCATGTGACATCGAGGTGAGTGTTCATTCTTCTTCTATAGGTGTTAATCGTCTATGTGATTTTTGGGCACCAATGCAAGTCCTTCAACCCCCTGAACTGAAAGAACAGTTTTTTTCTTATTTCCCTCTTAATTAAATTGTTTTCATTAGTATCAGTTTCATCAAAGTACTATCCTATTTTTTATTTTTCATTTTGTATTATAATTTGTAACATAGATATTTTTGGATGAAATATCTTATCTATAAGAGGTTCACCATATCACGTAGCTATTATACTATGGTTTTCAATCCCTATTTTCCATTATATACATCATACATATTAATTCATGGTAGTATAGGTATATGTGGAGGTTAAAGTGTCCAGAAAGGGTGAATAATGTTTATTTGATATTGGGGTTTTAGTCAAAACAAAAACATCACCCCAATGAATCTTTTTCTGTCAATTTACATTATTTTCATGCGACATTTTTTAGGATATTATATAATTTCCGAAAAAGAGACTTGTTGTTTTGAGAATCATTCCACTGGAAATATATAAATTTGTATGAAATGTTTCAATTTTTTTTAATTTACATATTGATTCTTTAAAAACTAAAAACTCTATGTGACTCATTCCCGACATCTTATTACCCCTCCTAAGGCTACTATTATGAATCATCCATTATCTACACTAGTTAAAGTGTTCACATTAGAAGTTCAAGGAAGCTCTAGTTTTGTGATGGCTACAAGGATCAGGAATAATATATGGATAGATATGGGGATGGAGAGTATCATATGGTCATAATGGCCCTAAAAATTGAAGAAGCATGGATCACTAGTCTAAGATAATTCATTAAGTTATTTAAATAGGTGCATTATTCCTAGGAATTAGATACTTCTGAAACATAGACATCAATTCAAAAAAGTTATTCAATTTTAGCACTATATCTGATGTAGAATGAAATTTGATGGCTATAATTTCTGTATTTTCTATAAATTGTATGATACTATAAGGAAAATTATTTTTGGGTGATTCAAAGAAAGGTTTCAATCTCTGAAATGGAAGTAATTAAGAATTATTTTTATAATTTTGAAGAAGAAATAGATATGAAAGATTGATCAAGAAGAAAGAACTTGAGCTAATTAATTTAATGAAATATGAGGGATATAATGTATCCTCTTATTTACTAGATGAATTTTGACATTCTTCAAGAAGAGTTTCTATATTATGGTTTGAGGCCAAGAAGATTATCGATCTATACAAGGTAGATTTTTGTGATTCTTCATGTGATTTGGTGTGACTCAAGTTGTTGAAACTGTGCTTTGGCTTCGGTGTTGCATGATTTACAAGGAGAAGTAAATTTCTCAATTAACAGGTTTTAAATAATCATATGTATCAGCAGGAATGTGAAGCACAGAGTTGGTGTGTTGGATTGATATAGGACCCGGTTTTTTTCTAAAATGATTCTAAAAATAAATTGTTTTTTTTTTCAATGTGATGTAATGGTTAATAGTAATATACAAAATATTTAATTTTAAATTCATTTTTTACAACAATTTTATGAATATTAGGTATGATTATTTGAAAATATCATTTTTTATTGATTGGTGTTAGGTGGAATGATTGTTATTAATTGTTTGTTACCTTTGGATTGTTGATCTTCCTTTATTGGAATAACTATTTTACAATCATCTACTATCTTCTTTAATGTTCAGGTGAAAATTAATCATTACCAATTTCATTATGAAACCCTCATTCGAACACTAAAAAATATATTATATTCATATTTCAAAATTCATGCACTAAAGATAATATATAGAAAACATAAAACAGTTATTCATATGATGTGGGATCCATATGATGAGTAAAACCCATATGACTAGAATCCTTTATGATAAATATTTAATCCGTAAAATTTATTTTTTCAATAGATTACACATAGTGCATTTAGTTTAGAATATAACAATAAATGTTAAATTTTGAATAGAATCTAACATGATATGATAAAAGATTATGAATAATGGAATAAAAGATTATGAAAAAAGGATTTATTGTCTAAAAAGATTATTCTCTAAATCCATGATATAATGTCAGAATATATTCTAAATCCATAATTAAATCCATAATGTCAAATTCCTAAATTCATTATATAGAGTCTGTAATATTTGAAAAAAATTAATGTAAAATGTATTCTAATGGTTTTAGATATGTATCAATTTTATGATATAGGGTGGAATCCAAAATTATATAATAGATCTAGAAATTTTTCCTCATGAACATAATATAGAATCCATTATGATGAGGAGTTATTAATAATATGGAATATGGAAATAAATTAGAATATGATATACAATATAAATTAAATTAAGGTTTTATATGGATTTCTTTTTCATATATTAATACATTTTTTTTGTATAAGGGATTTGTATCAATATTTTATGAAACAATGCCACATAAACTGGAAATAACAAAAATTATTATAATTTTTTTATCTTATAAAGAAATCATATTCAATATAATTGAATATCTCTTTTCATATGATTCAATTAAAAATAAAATGAAATAGGATAAAATAGTATTTCCTTAAAATTATGACTTCTATAAATTTCTTGGTATTATATACCAATTATTAGTTAACATGTATTCCATTATTAGGTAAAAAAATTTATTTAGATTATTTTAATATCCAGATGAATTTTTATGTATCATTATTTTTTATTTTTATTTCCTTAGTCTAGACATTCAAATTGTTTCCTATGTTTGCATTTTTATTTGTACGAATTTAATTATGATTATCTAAATCCATTGCTAATTCTTATTCATATGATCATTCCTATCCTTATACATTTAATAATAAAAATGGTCATTTTTATTTTAATATTCCATATGGTTATGCTTATGCATACACTGGGTAGTGATAGAAAAACATTAATGATTTTCTAAATCTATGAGTATGCATCTGACTATGTTTTGTGAATATGATAATGTTTTTTCTTATAGATTGATTTTACAATATAGTTGTAGTTAATATTAACTTTCTTATGTTTTGTAGTTATACATACACATATTGATGTGATCAGTTATAGGAAGTGAACATATATAGTGATAGATAATCTTTTGGGTAGTGATACACAAACAATGATAGTGAAAATGCTAAGAAGTGATAAATGTTGACCAGTGATGTGATACATTATTTGAAAGGATGAGATTCTTGTACATTTTGATATGATTGATGTTGGGTAGGGATACATACATGGTGATAGTGCAAATGAGTGACATTGATACGTAAAAATCAATTAAATGATACATGGTGGGTAGGGACATGATACATGCTGGGCTGGGATACATTCATAGTAATAGTGCATATTTCTCCAGTCAGTGATAGTGGTTATGTTTATCATTATGATTATTCCTGGTTAAGGATACAATAACCTTTTTATGTTGATAGTGCATATGTTTATGATTATTAATATAAAATAACATGAAGGATTTTCCCAGTCAGTGATACCTACTCATTTGAGTGATGTGTTCTCATGTAGACAAAAAGGCATTGGTTGTAAAATCTTCGTCAATTTCAGGATATCCAACTATGGTCTTGTTTTGTGATGTTCAATATAGGACTGGTTTGGGTCCACTAATCGAAGAAGATGCATATTATAATTAATTGTATTGAAGATGTTGGGGAGGATATGAATTATAGTATGATTTTTTGTGGGTTTTTATTGAATTTGAAGGCTATATCCATGGTTGTAAATGTTGTTAGTAAACCTACATACATGGATTAAACCATGGAAATTGTCCTATTATCATGGGTTAACCCCGTGGTAAACATTATACATAGAATTGGTTATAGACACATTTTATAATGGTGGTTATTGCTTTATTCTCATGGCTCAAACCAAGGCTATATGCCTATTTTAATGGTTTATAACCTTGTAAATAGGGTTATTTCCATGGTGCAAAACCCTGGATATAGGTTTTGACATATAGCCACACCAATAGAAGCCATGGTCCATAAATCCACAGCTATAACCTATTGCCACAATTTTGGGGTCTATAGACATGGTTACAAACCATGGCTATATCTTTGTTTTATAGTGCTGCTTGTATTTCTTGTGGAGTATGGGGTAGCTATTCCAAGAATGACCCAAAACACAGTTGGGTGTCATGATCTGTTGTGGTGTTACTGAGCTCACGAGGATAAAAAAGTGATTTCGTAAATATAATTCATTCATATGATGACCATATTCAAATATATAGAAGTCATTGGCATAAATTCATAGATAAGAAAAGGTTATGTTAATGCATGGTATCTTTTCCAAGGGCTATAAAATCTTTTTTGAAGTAATATCAGTTGAGGGAGAAATTATATGGATACTAGGAAGATTTGTAAATTTGGAATATGGATGATATAAATAATTACTATAATTTTCTAGTATTTCAATATGAGATGTGCAAGACATAAAATGTTTTTCCAATGAAATTTTGAAATATCAAGTTCCACCATGGTGTCTCTTGGGATCAAGAGATTTGGAGTGCCTTTACTGTAAGGAAGAGATTTATTTTTTGTGGAAGTTAAAAGCCATTATGTGATAGTAGGAAAAAAATTTCTACCCACTTATCTAAGGGCCTTGATTAGTTTTTTAAGACTAAAATTTATAGATAATAAAATTGGGTATTGAAGAAAGATATCTAGGAAGAGCTATGGAACCCAATATCATTTTATCTCATGATTGTGAAACATAATCCCTATTCCTTATGGTCTCATATCATGAGTTTTGGACCTCCAAAGGATCATTTTTGGACTGTCATATTCCAGGATTTAGAAATGGAATAACATTTTATTACATAACCTAGAGGATATCTAATCCATTTGAGTAGTTTGTTATTAATATTGAAGGGCATGGTACAAAGTGCTCAAGTAAGGAGGATGATATGGGGAAATCATATCAGAATGAACCAAAACTAGATATAGTGATGGTTTGTTCCATGAGGATTTCAAGATCACAAGAATTATAAATTCCATCATAATGGAAAAATATTTCCCTATTTGGTGGGTTTGATCCCATATTCTTCAATATCATGGAAGATCTGGGAGATATATTTTCCATTTTTTAGGTTACAAAATGTTTTCGAAGACCCAAGGCCCAAAATTCGTTAACTATGAGTTTTGGATAGAGTAATATACAAGATTTTTTGGACCACCCTAATAGTTTTGTCATGAACTAATGAATATATTCTCATGGGAATGAGATATGAAATATATATAAACCTTTTACAGAGCATAGATGTATTTGGAAAGTGTTTTTGGTCCCTTCTATTCCAATAACATGGCCAAATAAACATATATCATTTTCGTTTCAGGGTCGATGAAAGGTGTGCTGCAACTCGAGGCATTTAGCTAAAGAAGTGAGATGAATCGATTGAGGATACTTAAAATATGGAGGAAGAACCAAATAATTTTTTATATTGAGGTGAGGCTCATGGAATTCTTTTATATGGGGTGATGGTCGATGAGGGTATTCATTGATTAACATCATTTAGTAAATACTTGTTCCATGTATTCAACTATCATGAGGAGTGGATTTTTTATATAATGTTTAATGTTATGTGGTGTGTAAATTTAAAAATATATTAAAAGAGTGTACATGATATGTTATGTCACAAATAAGGTTCAAGAAAATGTAGATCCTACTTATGTCGATTGAGTTTCTGTTACACTATCCTTATGTATTTGGAAATCATTTTATATCGGTATTTGTATCTAGGATTGGGATTGGTGACATAAATTTCACTTTGATTCAAATGATGATATGAACCAAGCTACACATATTTCTTTAGAAACTGTAATTCTTATCATCATGTGGAAATTATGTATTCCATGCTATTTATCTTCAAGTGGTAAGGATTCTTCAAGTGTAATCTATCATCTTTGAGAAAGGACATGGTGAGTGACATGAAATGGTTATTCTGTTGATGGGTCCATGATCAGAATTATCGGTGTCTCTATGTATCCCATAGTGATATGAATCACACCACATGCAGTTTATAATATGTATTTCTATATAGTTATGAAAAATAAAAATATAGGGGAATTAGGTTTATAAAATTATATTCATACTAGACCCGATGTTAGAGATCATGGTGTCACTTCATATCCTATTAGTATAGGAATCAAGTCATATATAGTTCTTGATTAGGAAACATTATACATAGGTATGACTGGTATGTGGAGGTGGGAATTGTTTCCATTGATTATTATTGTTGGGGAAAAGATTAGAGATATGATAATCACTATATATCATGTGATGATAGAAATTAAGACACACATATGTTTTAATAGTTGTTCCTGAAGTGTTCAAAACCAAATAACTGGTCCTCTCAGGCAAGGCCCACAAGAATTTATTATTTTACGTCATATTGGGGAAATGTACCATTCTATTTATCTTCATGTGTCGAAGACTCATGGAATTAATTTTATTTTCTTGAATTTAATTTCATGATGAACCTGTAGTTGGTCTTCATTCCTTATTTTCATAGGGAAGTGCTCACAAGATTTATTATGCTCACGTAACATATGCTCGATGTGAGAAATGAGAATAATAAGATATTATGATAGAATGTGGTGGACATTAAGTATATTACATAGGAATTTGCATCATGTGGTGGATATTCCCTGATATAGTATTGAGGAATCTCTATGTATCCCATTGAATATGAGAGTCATTCCATACATTGTTCTAGAAAACCTGTGTAGTTTACTAGCATGAGGAAAAGACATCTGTTATGAAGTTTTAACATCCTCGAGTAAGGAAAAGATTGACTCGACATGGAAGTTGATGGATTTAATAGATGGGCCTAAGGACAGAGGTTTGGAATCATTATTTATTCAGTAATGGATATAATAATGACACACATAGTTCTTAATATTCTATGAAATTTAATGTAATGTAGGAAGGATGGATGATACTATGTTTAACATCTTTTGTTAAGGATGTTGTAAGAAAGTTTAGTGTCATGTAATGAGGACTTATCATTACATTTTTACAACATGTGGTCAGGATTAGTTATGAAGGATTAAAATGATGTAAATTACCTTTCTAGTGAATGAAATTGAAATTATTTCTTTTGAAACATTACTTTAGTTGGGGGTGTAATCCGATATAAATCCAGGGTGGCCAATGATTAAGCTACATTTTGGGAGAAATTATGTATTATAAAAGATCATACCACTTGGGTTCCATCATTGGATGATTATTATTATTTATAATTGGATTACTAATCCCAAAAACCAATTCTACTAAGTGGAATGAATAAATGTGATTCCTTTTATTGGAAGATTATGTGATCTACTTCCGATACACCATAGAGCAGTGCAACGTGGTTAAGCTATTCTCGTCAAACCACTCTAACTCATCCAGAAACATTTGGGATTTATCATCTTCTGAGAGAAGTCTGAAAAAGGATATCCATAGAGAAGGAAACTGAAATTATATTAGTATTAAATCTTGGTATGATACAACAATGAGAATGGTGTTTCTAGTGTAGTAGTATGAGTGGAGGTATGATAGAAACATAATTAATAGAGGAGTATTTAAGGCCAGGACGATTATTATTGTTCATTATATGGAGTATATTTTAAAAACTCTTATTGAAGGCATAGATCTATATTTTTTCTATTGTATGATAGTGAGATGAGTGGTTGGACTCAATATGGTAGTCCGAGTATAGTTTCATAAACAATGTAGACCAAATTTTGTTGTCGTTGTCGGTCAACATTTTGTGAGGATCCCAAAATCTACTAATGATATAGAAATTTATGAAGATGATGATGTTATTCATCCCCAATTAAAAGACCCTTATTTCTATATCACATTATAGAAATATTAAAATTGAAATTAGGATTTACATGATCCCCTTAGTTTTGGCATAGGGATGTGGTAGCACGACATCTATTCCCCAAACAATTAATGGCATGGAACTGTATGCAGTGATTGTGGGGTTGATAAATAATGGATTCATGGAAATGGAACACATGAAATTTCTATGTGAATCCAATGTAGTCATTTATCAGGGTTTTCCACTAATATACCAACCTCTAGATTGGGTGGTTGAGTGCCTGGTCCCAGATTTATGGGCACCATAGGAGAATACATGGACTTTATCTATATAGAATGAATCTATTATTTTGATATGATTATGAGGAGGATTATGTAATATAAATGTTTTAAATGGTCCTTCTGCAAATTTTTTCCAATCATAAGGGTATCATTCCCCCAAACAGTGTTCAATATGTTCCCTTATCGATATATCTATCAGAAGAGTATTATTATAGAGACAATCAATTATCGGCTTCATCCATCTAGTGGTGGAAATTGGTTTATCATTCTATTTTTGGTGTTTATTATATTTTTTTCATTCGTATCATAAATGATAATCAAAAAGATCACTCATCGATAAGTGATGTGGAATATCGTGTCCTCATGATCAAGGTAATGCAAGAATGTTGTTTTGTTATACAAGGCATCGACATTAACATTCTATGATTGGGTAACATGATGAATTGTAGGCTCAAAAGTGAAATCAACCCTTAGATCCCTAACAAGGCTAGTGAGGGGGGGGGGGTCAGTTCTTCCATTTTTATGGTAGAATTTCATTTTATCTATATTATGACTACATAAAAATCCCCATTAATAATCAGGTTGGCTACATGTAATTATAGGGATAGATCTGAGCCACTAATAATGTCTCGGTATTCTTCCACATTATTTGTGCATCCTTTGGATAGTGAGAAAGAGTATGTAAAATTACATTTTTGGAGAGTCAAATACAATCCGTTTCAAAACACGATTGAGCATTCAGTTGCAAATCCATATACCAAAATGAATTCTAGAGGAACCATTAAAATAAATCTCCCATGTATAAGGAGTGTCAATGGAATATAATATGTTCTCATCTATAAGATCAATGTCAACCAATATATTTTCCCGAGCAGTATATGATACATGAAAGCCTACTATATATTTCCCTATCACTAATTTTTGAAATACAAAATGAATGTAATATTGAAAGTTAATGATCGAGCATTATGAAAGATACCAACTCAAAATCAGATATACATGGATGTAATTCTGTGTATCACCACTTGAGATAAGGGGGAATTCATGGTGCATCTAATAACATATGTTTTTTATTTTGAATATTAGTAAAAGTAATTTCTTCTCAACATAAGAGTACTGACTCTCAATATGTATCATTACTATGATGAGGTTTTATATAATTTTATCGCCCCAGACATCATTTTAATATGTTATGAGGGTTCCTATTAAGAATTCAATGGTGGCTGTATATAATATGAGTGACCACCCTTCAACCTGAGGCTCCAAAACTAGTTGGTTTAGGAGATGGTGCTTGAGAAATTAGAAGGATTATTAATAGACATCATCCCATAGGCTGGATAATCCTTTCATTATTAGCATAGTGAAGGGGGGATCTTTGGTGGATAGGATGACAATGAAACAATAAATCTAAAAGAGTTTCCCTTAGATCCCCCTCAGTTTATTGATATTTCTAGGGGATGAAAATGCTAGAATATCACTATTCATCTCTATGTCACCCTTGATGTTGTGGTGGTGTACCAAAAAGAAAATATACTTCCAGTGTTTTACCCATAATTCACATTTCAGCAGATTCATCTTCAAACACTGTTTTTGAAGCTTTTTGTGGTCTATTTGAAGATCAATGAAGTGATAATTTGGCTATCATTATTTGATTACCACTTTATCAACATATCATTAGGATACATTTTCCAAGAATGGAGAAAATAAATGATTCATGAGAAATTTATATGTAACTCAATCATTATTTATTACGAAGGGTATAACGTGATAGTTGAATATCATCTTAGGATCTTTAAAGGGTGTGACATCCTTATCTTATGGGAAAAAAGCATCTGATTTTACCCTACGTACCCATCAATGAAGGATAGGTCTGGGAATCCATTAGTTGCATTGATCAAGTATTATGTGATTTGAAATGGGAAGTTCTCCTTTGATAAATGTTATTTAATGTGTCTAAAATCATTGAAGACCCAACTCTTTCCATTTTTCCTTGTAGGCACATTGTTTGGAAGCCATCATGGGTATTTCACTTCTCAGAAGAAGTTGGATTTGATCAACAAGTTGACATCTACCTCTACAATGATTGAATTAGAGTGGTATAACCTCCAATTTTCATTCTTGAAGCCTTGATGCTCATCAAGTAGTCTTTGAAGGTGTGTACCCACAATTGGATTCCGTTAAAAAAATTCAATGTAGTTCTAAGTGAACACATATCGATGATTCTTCATAAATGAATATATATATCTTTTTATTCATGGGGAATAGGAGTGATTATTAGTGTTAGTTGCATGTCTTATTCCATTCCAAGATTCACTTGTATGAGCTCATAAATGATGGTGGATATACCTTCCTCAAATGCAATCGTGGTTCTTCATAGATTATCTTCGACTTTCCCTAATTATGAGTATTTGGACAAGACTTCTAAGAATAAAAAAACCATGTGATTCTCTATCACTATTGGGATGTAGATACCATGAGAATAGACATTATTATCCCGTATTTCCTAATTAATTAGGAGTTAAAACCAATATATTATCATGTTCCATTGGTTGTTTTCTTACCCTTTTTTATAAATATTCATAATAACTAGTGGCTTCAAAAGTCTCAAAGGTGGAATTTTTCAAATGTAGTATGTAAAAATTTCTATTCATGGTGTTTTTCAGACAATGATAAAATGTTTAAGGTACATCCAATATTTTGTGGATCCAAGCCCTTCTAAGAGGGACATTGTAGGAGTTTTCATTATGGATAATAATAAATAGATCATGATATGTGAGATTCCGAAACAATGTTACGGGTTTTGTCTTCCCAAGAGACCATTGCTCATTCTTATCATACCGTTGAATAGCCATCTTTGTGGAAGATAGTCCTCCTTTACTCTATCCAAAATCCCAGTGTGTTAAAACTGGGATGAGTCTCATCACCAAAACCATATCAATCAGGCCCCTTTGGATTTAAACAACATTGAGTTTACATAAATCATATAGATTTGTATTGTTTCCTTGAAAGATAACTTCCACATACTAATCAACAAATGCCCTGGAGACACGGAATTATAAAGACATCGACTCCAATTGATAGAACTCATCTATAAAATTCTCCCTTTTATATTATTGTGGTATTATTAGGGATTAAAATTGTTCTATATTTAGTTATTTTGAATGCCAGAGAACATCAAGGATTGAGAGTTTGGATGGGAAAACAAACAAACTCTCATACCATTATTCTCGGTGCATCCCATATTTGGGTTTCTATTCGATAATTGTATCATGAGCCTATGAATTATAATGTGTATGTGCCTTGTGCTCTTGAAACAATCAAGGTAATATATAATTCTAGTATTTCAGGTTGTTTTGTCCTTCCCTATTTCCTTTTTTATCACATAATTGAACCCTCAATAGGTGGTCTTGTTAGTCAATGGGATGTGAGCTATCGTATTGCAGTACAACTCCTTGACTCTTTTGGGCCTTCCATATCACATTCCCATGAGTCTAAGCTTCATATGTGTATAAAATTTCAAAATTATGGAGTGTTGGGTCTGACCATATCTGTGATGTCACATTTATCCTCAGTTATGACACATGTGGAAATGCTTACCCAAGTTATATATGCGAACATCATATCCAGGTTATATTAATTATAATGGAATGGCCTTTCTTACTCCATCATGTTAAAAGTACCAATGGTAATCTCCTAATCCATTGAGTATTATATTTTTTTGAGGTCGTTCCATTATTGTGGGTGTTATAGGGATGAAATATGCAAGAGTTGGGGATTCTTTTATAGTGGAATCTGACACCTACCCTTCTTCGCATTATGATTCATGTGGTAACACCCACCACTAAGAGACATATTTTTGTTTTATATATATGTACGGGATCTATTTTGGGTTTGTTAATATTATTAATCAATGTTTAATGAACTCAGTCAAATATTTTACAATTCATATAGTTTTTGGACATCTAGTCATTCATGGATAAAATTTTATTCCAATCACCATCTTCTTATGACTGGGAGACAGTTACATAGGTCACCAAATCATTGGTGTTATCTAACCCCACCTTATAGGAATTGATAATGCCTTGAAGAACTTATTTGAATATTATTTAGTCCTAGATATTATGAACTATCCTTCTATGGAAGGGTTGTAATAGAGATGGTCTGTAAGGATGACCACATTGGTCTTCCTAGGATATGGAAGTGTGGGTGGTTTATTTGTCAATGGATTACAAGAAAAAAATTGATACCATCTTATTTTGTATGTAGGATGACTTATTCATTCATTTACCAAATCCTAGGTGACCCTAATTTCTTGATAGTTCGGGATGATGAATATTTTGATGATGTTGCCGCTTGATAGAATGAACTTGGTGGATCTGGACACTTTTGGGTGCTTGGATGGGCAATGATGTATGCATGGGAGTGATAGAAAAAATATATTATTTCCCAAGACATTTCCTTATGTTATGCATATGAGTTGAGTTTTGGATTGGATTTTCTAAATATATTTCATATATTGTTGTTCCATTTTAGCAAACTCATAGAAACCCCCTTAAAATTTCCCTGGGATCAACGGTCCTTGAAACCCATCTAGAATATTTTCATTATAGACTTCCATAAATTTATTATATAATAGGGGGATGGTTAGTGAATAGTTTATACCATTCCAATTATATATGAATTCATACACCCTATCATTCTCATGTTGTTTGTAGTTCATTAGGTCATCAATCATTGTTGTCCTCAGTGTGGATCCAAATTAACAAACTAACTGACAACAAAGGTCTTTATATCTAGAAATTGATCCTTTTAGCATGTTGTTGTACCAAAAAACTAGTTTTCCCTAATAGAGTATATAAAACACCTCAAAAGTATTTTTCTTACTCATATTGAGGGCCCATAATCAGCCCACATTGAGAAAAAAATTTTATGAGATGTTATTTCATGTTTAATTGCACCATTAAAAGAGGAGAAGGTCAGATTGCTGAAATTGGGTAGATGCGGAGTGTCAATCTCCCATTCAGTATATGGCCTTCGCATGAGCTGAATATGGTGGTGTCTCCCTTCCATAGAATCAATTTGAGTAACCACGGACTCAATGATGTTATGAAACTCTTGGGTAATTCCTATCTAAGTCACCTCCCATATACAGGGAGAGGGTGTTGGTCGATTAGGTGGCCCGACATTCTTCTCCCACAGATTATTGATTCTTCTTAAGAATTAATGATCCCCCTTTCGAGGGATATGTTTCTTAGATAACTAAAGAGATTCATGATCATTCTCAAGTTCAACATTTATAAATACTTGGTTCCTATATTGTGATCCAATCTCATCATCAGATATCATTCTTGATGGATGATCATCTGTATTAGGGAAAATATTTGTCTCTTCCAGAAGATGATACCATGTGGGAATACTACTCTATAGTATCAATTCATTGTGTTTCCGAAAAAATTGTATTTTGCTATAATTGTTTTATTGTTTTTCATCCATTTATGGAACCTCATCACTCTAAAGAAGGTCATGGGGATTTAGTTGTATCTATCACTTTTTTATTGGCAGTGTACCACTCGAGAGGTGGAAAATCATTATTCATATATTCTATATTTTAAATCTTTCTTTGGATCAAGGTGCATCCAGCCTTGATTGGTTCATCAAGATCACCATCCACATGGTTAAAACTATCCATGTTGTATCCTTAATTATTTTTATTTTCATTAATTCCTATTATTTTAATGGTGACAAAATTCATAGAGACATATCTTGTAATGGTGGTTGTTCCATTATTTTTGAAATAATAGTCTGAATCTACACTACATTAATTTGACTCATTATTCAAACCCTCAGCTATGTTTGGACATTTTTTCATGTGACCCCAGTAGAGTCTGAAGGAGACTCCACACATCCTAGCCTATGAAGGGGATTTTAAGGGAGTTTCTAGTTTTTATTGTCCAACAGTACTCGACCAATAATGTTTTTTCTTCTAGTGGGAGGAACATGTTGGACAACAACCATTTACATTTCCCTTCCACCCTAGAGAAGATTGATTCTATATATGTTGATCATGATGATGAAAATTTCCCTATCCCTGAGTGTGGGGGGTTATATAGGGCCACAAATGATATTGATTGTTCCTATTTATGATGGTAAAACAAATATAGTTAGTGATTTAAGTATTCATGGGACTCCCATGAAGATTTAAATTCCCCTAGCCGAACTGGTGAGGGGTTGATCAACTATCACCATTGATGTACTCAGGATCCTCTATGGGAATGTTGAACTTAATGATTTTAATAGAGATATAAATTACCCCAGCCTACTGGGATGGGGTATATTTGAATTAATTCTAATTTCTCTTGAATTATAACATTAAATGAAAACCCAAAAGTGTGAGGAAGATGTAGATATTCACCCCACTAGGTGGGCTAGGTCCACTCATGGATGGATATTATTGATTATTCTACTACAACTCGTTTAATATGGAGCAGTTTTGCTCGTGTGGAATCTGGGTGTGATGGAATCACATGGTATGAACAATTTTTCATGGAATGTTGTTCAGATAATCGCATCATAAAACTCCATGATTGAAATCCATTTCCATTTCCTTGATGATTCTACAATGAAGTCATGTTGTCTATCACCTCCCCATATTTGTGAGGTTTGGGAACTATTGAAGAGTGGGGATTCTGTGGTACTGACAATATATATTGAGTGTTAACTAGTCATCTTTTTTTACCAGAGGATATTATATTACATGATTCCATATCAGTGGGGTTCAACTATTCTCGGTGCTTAGAAAAGTGTAACACTACATACTCTTCCCATTATCAAATAAGGGTTGGTGATGTGTCTTCATAGATCACCTAACGAAGAGTTGTAAGGAAACAGTGTAAAGCATGATGTAGTTTCATGCTGTGATTTACAAGTTTAAGATACTAATCCATAGAGATATCATCCATATCTCATTGCAAATATAGTTTTTTGATGGAATGTAGGTGTCCCTCAAATCCTGGATAATAAATTTATCTAGAAGTTGTTCATAAATGATTATCTTACATGTTTTTTCAATGATAATGTGTGAATTCATTTTCATTATCTTTTGGGATCCAAATGTTAGATGTAACAAGTGGCCAGAGCATGATGGGGAGGTAGTTCCCAACTTACTCTCACCATATGTCAATATTATCATACTCTTTATCAGATTTAAATGACACCATCTAGTCAGATCATAAATGATTATTCTAAGGGATGCCTTCTGACTGGAGTATAGGGTTTCTAGATGTTTATGTGGAATAACATGTGGTTGACCCTATTATTTTGATAACCTCTCTATTTGAAGGCATCAAAGAGTCAAAAACCTATCTATACAAATATTTCTAATCGTTGAAAAACTATCAATATAAAGGTGTTTGTCCAAGGTGGTGGTTTCCTTGTCCTTTGATGATATCATTGTAGTGAGGTTCACCATGATGGATGATAGGAGTAGAGTCTTTTTGATCGATCTACCCACTACCATGAGGAGGAATATCACAATAAATAATGTGTTATACATTGATAGAAGAGTATAAGGACCCATGTGTTGTTAAGAATGTGTCTTGAATGACCATAGAGACACTATCATTTAGAATATTATGAATATGGGTCCCATCATGCATAATCGTAGGAATATGATGACATGCATTTTACAATTATGCAAGAATATCAACATGTTTTAAAAAGGTTATTGGAACGTGCTTATTACTATATGATACTACAAGAATATGATCCTACTGATGATATGTTGTTGGAATATGTCGATGATCTATCTCATTAGTGAAAGAGAAATATTATTTTGTCTGGAGGGATGTTTAATTCCCACTTGGTGAGCCATGGTTATGATGGAAAATGATAATGATCCTAAGGATTTGGAATATGTCACTATTCTTTATTTCTAGTGTTATGAGGATGCCCTGAGGCATGTTTTTCTCTTAATTTGTAATCCTCAATTTCAGTATGAATATGGAACTATTTTGAATATGCATTCCCTACCAGAATGTGCCGACAAAGCTAAGGAATGGGAGAATGGATATGCACATCCTCATATGTTTCCTTGGAATGATGTCAGTGAAATTATTCATTGGAGAAATTAGGAATATGAGCCTCAAATTTTTGACCCACAAGAATATTCCAGGTAGGTTTCCTGACAAAAATATGAGCATGTACGTAGGCTTGTTCTGTTCATACATGGTTAGCCCCTTCTAGAACTATGATATATTCATGATTTTGGGAATTTTTAGTATGATTATGGACTTCATTGAGTCGAATATGAGCCTAGATCGTGTAGTGTCCCCCCTTACATGGTGAGCCTCATCCATAATGGGGTTATTATCATAATCCAGGTCCTTTGGAATATGTCTCCAGACTTTTCCAATAGACATGATCCCCTTTATTGTGGTCTGTTCCGCTCTCACCTGGTGATCCCTAGTTTGAACACGTATATAATCCTTGTTCACTACCTCATCCTTTGTCAGGATATACAGATAATCTGACTAGATGTGAGCATTAATGTTGGCAGGATCCAACACATCCACTTATTTGTAAGGTTAGATTGTTGATCTTTACTTGATGTGGGGTTGGAATATAGTCTTTTCCCTTTATCAATAGCTATACCAGAATGTGAATGTGGAGTTCTTCTGTTGTTTCTAATGTATATTTGAAATTTATATAAGTGTGTTCAGGGATATAAGAATGGAAAATCTCCATCTCCACTATGTACTGGTAAATATCTTCGATTGAAGAAGAGATATGAGAATTTTTTTTTTCTTTTTCCACAATAATATATCAATGGTCTTCATGAAAAAGGGTAAGGATATGAGACTCTGCCATGAATACTATGAGAAAGTGATAGAAAACATGATCTATGTTAACAAGGATATACACCTGCTTACTTGATACTACAGAATATCCAAGTAAGAATCTTCACCATTAGTGAGGACATGAGATGACGCCCAAATATCTAGCAACTTCATTTCCTGTTGAGCCTTCCTTACTTCCCATTCATTGTCATCCAAGGTGGTAGTATGTCTGGTGGTACCCTCAGTAGACAACTAGTTGTTATCAGTGGGATGATGTCTACTAGGGAAGTTGATAGGATCCCTACATAAAATCACTTAAATTGGGTGGGAGATGAACTTGGATCCATATTCCACCATCAACAATGATTGAGCATTGCAGTTTTCATACTCTAGGGATATGATCCCAAATAGGTTGGTCATGGAAAAAATGGATAATTGCATAGATGACACTTTCTCTATGAGAATCAAACTCTCCAGTTTTCATTCTTGGAGAACCTCACAAGCAACTTCCATGGTTGGGATTTTACCATATTTATGGTACTCCTAGAAAATCATGTTCACTACCAGATGATGGAGGCATCGAGTAGGTATGAACGTTTTTCAACCTGATCGGTTTATTTCTATACACGACTAATCAAGGAAATCAATGGATGAAAATATATTATCTCAAATGGGGATACTTTTGATGATAGTAGTATCTACAGAAATGATGACAACAATGAACTGGGTTACCTATTACAAAAATATTGTAGGCATGGTGTTATCAATCATGTATTCAAGTTTAATACAATATTCCTATTATTTTATATCAATCCATTCTTCATTCCTTGATTTATCAACACCGGGCTTTACATATTTCATTGGATTCATATTTATAGAGGTTAGGCTAAAATATTCATGTCAGTAATACTTGAATTGTTTTCATGGGAGAAAAATAATGTGGCATGATGTATAATCAACCATCCATTTTTTATGGGAGAGAATCACCTCATGTTCACATTTTTTGTTTTCATATAGGTAGTTAACAAAAGAATCTGAGAGATTATAACATAATAAATTTGTTATTATAGAGGTTCACATCAGGTTCACCATATTCATTTCTATATACTAGAAAACCAAATAGGACCAATGGATTGTAACTCAATAGTTTTAATGTATGGGATATTTTCTTCAAGTTTAAAATTTTTATGTATATATATTAGGAAAAAATGGTGTGATTGATTGAAACCAAATAATTTTTTTCTTTGAGAGATTCATATCAGGTTCACCATTTTTGTTCTGACCAAGAAGGATGTGAACATTGTTGGAATCTGGTTTTGTGTGATGGATGATTATGGGGGTTTCTATTCATGTATAGGGAATAACATTGGGTTTTCATTGTTTTTCTTACTGTAAACTCCCAATAGTTACCTCATCAATAACTATGTATCAACCTACATTTAAAAGGCATGTGATCACTTGGGTTTTCAGACAAAATGATACTTAGTGACATGCATTGGTCTAGAGAATGGATGGTTGGTCTCATAACACATAATTAGGTAGAATTTTTTACTACTCTATGATTCTCTTATAGATTTATGATTTGTTTGATAATATATTCCTAATCCTGATAAAGGACTGGTTACCCTAGAAAAACTAGTATAGGTTAAATCACAATTGTTTAAAAAAGAATGGTTGAATCCTATTATTGCATCGATCAGTATGTATTCGATGATCTTCATTAAATTCCAATTAATGAAAAGATTATTTATATGATGTTGTCTTAAAACCAAATACATCTAAATTTACTACCTTGTAAAGAGGCATTTAATATTCAGTGGAGGGGATTGATGCATTATGAATCATCCAACATATCTTGGTTATTATAAGAATAAAAACACATGAAGTTTATTAAAATTTTGATTTTTAACTTCATGATGATAATACATATGCCTGGGCACTTGGTAACCATGTATTTGAGATCAAGACTCAACGATATGTTCTATGTATCCTACTTATACTAAGAATCAGAGTTATTGTAGTTTGGTCATGACCTTATTACTAATCCCAATGTACTTTTCCTCATACATGGTAGGTTCATATCATACCACTCATCAGGGATTACATTCTTAGAATACCATTGTTGTTGGATAATCATTATGAAAACAATATGGCAATTTTGATTCACTAATCCAAAGTGATCTATACTCAGTGTGAGGATCAAGGGATAGAATGTGAGTAGGATGAATTTATATGGACATGAAAATTATTCAATGTGCTAGACCTTGCGGTACATTAATATGTATATCATTATTTTGGAAGGTGTCCAATGTATCCTAGTTATGACCTGAATTGGATTCCTTGTAGTTTGATTGTTTACTCAGTCATCTTGGGGATTATGTATAATGGTCATCCCATCGGAAGTATTGTGTAGTAATGGTTGAAATGTGGGAGAAATAGTGGGGATTAACCCGAGGTGGATTCCCATTTGAGCTTCATCCCAGACCTTAATAATAAATCATATGTATCCTAATCCTGGTATGAATCTGAGTGCTTACAGATCAATATTTTGGATCTTACACAATAATGTTTCCCTTTAGCATGTAGAGGATTATGATGGAAATGTCATGATTATTGAAATTACCTAATCCCTCATGAGAAATGATTATTATGCGAAATAAGGGATTTAAAATAATCTATTTCATTCCATGAGGATGTTGGAATTATTTTTGGGTACATCAGTTCCGGTATTATAATGTTGTGATAAAGCCTTAGGAATGTGTTCAACGTATCGAGGTTATAGATGGAATCATATTCATAATAGTTCAGTTGATTGGGGCTTTGAAACATAGGTTTCCATTATCATCGGGGCTTAAAAACTGAGGATAAACAAGGTGATCATGTCCCAGGATTCCCTTTGGGTCCTAGCCTACTTGTCGACCTATCATGCGTTTATTGTCCCCTTAAAATGTCATGGTTTACTACTATAAATGTCATAAGATATTTATCAAACATTTTCAATGAAAATTGCATAATCAAGATTATTTTTCAAGGAACATTTCATATCTAGGATGGTATGTATGATGATAGTTGGATTATATTTGAATACTTGTATGGAGGACATTCATCGACCTCGATGGGTTTCTCTAGAAGCCACCGCAAAACCAATGACTGACATTTCCACAAGGTTTCATATGATCCTTTCGACTTGTCGTAGTATCATCATGAAATATTATAGAAACACATCGCATATTTCATGATAGTTAGTATAAAATGTCTCATAGGGTGTCACATGTCATGGATGGCATGAATTGATGGAATCAGGAGACCTACCTGGCATGATCAGAGGGTGTCACGAGAGCCAGTTGACACAACCGAATTCCTCCAGATGACTTAGCTAACCTAAACTGGTGTCTCCATATGATCTGGGAGACATGTCAAATGAACATCACAAGGTCTATATTGCGATCCTAGAGGGATTCAGGAGACTCGGGTGTTGTTCCCATAGGGTGAAGCATGAGTTGCATTGACATATGCCAAGGAATTATCAAGATCCACATATTATTCCATATGAGGGTCACATGAATTTATCGGCATGTTTAGATGTTGTTTTCTCTCTTGAATGGTTCACACGAATCACATGATGATCATTTTACATCTCATGGATATATGTCTCCAATTTCATAGTATTTTATCTTTCCTTAATTTTGATAATTCCTTTGATCTATTGAGTATTGTATTGTTTTATGTATCTCATGATCTAAACAGTGTTTGTTATTTCCATCATGTGTCTTACCAGTAGACATTCATGTGATCTATGATGATCAGATGAAGTGATTATGATTTCCTAAAGATTTCATTGGTTGTTCCACAAATCATACCTGAAGGTATTCCCTTCTGTATAGTAGGTCTGCCACTCTGTGAATGCATGTCTAGCGCTGGTGTGTCCAAATGGAAAAACATATGTCATTCTAGAGTCTAGAGGGGAATTTTTTATGCAGGTATCGAGGATATAGAGGACTCACTAGTATAATTGTTAGCTGATTAGCACAACAAATATTGCACAGATCTAGGTTGGATTGGAAAAAAGGCTTTGGAATCACACATCATTACTATCCTCTACTACTTATTTCTCCCAAAGAATCACATAATTTTTAGCAACGTGATGGCCCTCATATCAATTTATCATTTATTGGATTATATCCAATTAATGGGGCCTTTTGAGTCATGGAGATACACCTAAGTACTTATATAGTCCATTTTGACATGTCCAAGGACCCACATGAGATCATGATTCCTATTGAAAGGCCAACGCATGATCTCATCTGTTCTTCATCGGGATTTCATAGCATAAAATGGGGTTTCATGTTAGGAAACCATTTTCAAATTACTAAGAAACTACCTATGGTTCCTCCATGTACCTCGAGGTAACGACCTTCATTCCAATGGTCGACGATCATTTGGGTTTTTAGGACCAATAACTCTTGGGGACTCTCATTGGTCAATAGGATGTGAGGTCAAGATCATCTCACCCTTTTTTGTGGAATTGTTTCCTACTTCGAGACTCTTATATAGATTTAAAACATGTTCTTGAATCACATCCTAATCTGGAAATGGGATTGGTTACCTGAAAAAACATATCATCGGGTCCTTATATTATTAGACAAGGAAAGGGAGTCTTTGTGGTAAACTAAGGGAAGCATTCTCTCATTGATGAATAAATATGTATTTATTCGAGGTTCTTCATCCTTTCTTGAATGTGATAAAAAAAAATTTATGTGCTGAAAACATATATACAAATTCATTAGAATGTGATACAACATGAGGAGACGATTAATATTTAGAGGAGGGGACTTAACCATTATGTGGACTCCTACTTATACTAGTCATTGTCGGAATAAAATCTTATCTACATCATTTATTCCCTTCAGAATGGACCCAAGGTTTATGCATGTATATAAGGGAATTCATTTGTGATATCTAATGAGATGTTCATTTCATCTCCCTAAGCCTTAGTGAGATAAGATATATGTGAGAAATAAGGGGGAATATATGATCAACATCACAGAGTATATATATATATATATATGACATGTTCATTAAAAGATTATTTGGGGTGCGGGGATTGAGATCGATCCATGAGGAGGTGTCATACATATCTAGAGGATGGCATGAGTCGAATTCATTATAGTTTTTTTATTTCTCAGTCAGGCGGTGGATGACAGAGTAATCATCTCATGGTAATTATAAGGTCTCAATGGTTGGGATATCATTGATATGATTCTTACATAAAAGTAGATTTTTATTAAATCTAGATCCATATAACATTTTCCTACATATCCTAGGTATCATGAGAATCAGAGTTCTCATGATTTATATACCCATTATCCTACTAATAGGCTAAGGTGTAAAATCATATTTGAATGAATTATGGCCATCCTTTTGGTTTTCAGAATGTTATGGTCATACACCAAGTTGGAACCTATTATTCCCCTATGGAGCATTGTGTGTATGAAATGATCAGTAAATATCCGTAAGATCATGTGATAATTTCTCATTATGAGAAACAGGGTTAGTAACTAATCAATGTCATTTCATTGGAGAAGGGGGCTTTGACAATAGGATATCCATGGATTATTAATATTGAACTCTGACCTCACATAGAGGTGGACTACATAATCCTAAATATGATTGAAATCAAAGACATTGTGGTTTTATTTATTGGGTCGTACATGCTGAGGTTTCCCTTGTATTTGGGGTGTACTCAATGAGGATGGATGAGGTTGGTAAATATTGGGATTCCTTGGGTGAAATTACATTCTCTTTCAGAGGTTGTCACATGATGTAGTCGACCATTCCATGGGACAAACACAAGATCCATGTGGTGTCTCCTAGAGGATGGCATATGCCTTAGCTGACATATCATGGGGGTGTCTCATGTTCTAGATACTATGCCGGAATGGAATCATATTCCTTGGTTGATTCGTCTGGACGGTGTCACAAAAGCATGTTGTTATTCCTAGAAGTGTGTCATAAGAGACCACTGATATTCCTTTCCACTCTCATCAGACTCAGATGACATTCCCAAAGGCTTCTACGAGTCTTGATGGATTTTCCAATAGGGTGGGGTGGTGTCTTGGATGATATGTGTAGGCACCATTATATTATTTAGGTGATGTGCTCGATGTATTTTTGGAGTCACTTACAGAAAGGCCATGGGGACTCTTGAAAGACTATGGCGATGCACCTTAGAGGGCCACACGACATGACCCTGACATCCCAGTGGGATTTGTATGACCGAGATTGTATTCCAAAAGATTATTTCAACATTTGGGAGATAGGACTCTGTGTTGTCATCTGTTCTTGGGGGGTTCATGAGAATAATATTTGGGAAAATTGGCATGTATTGGTTTAAATATACCAACAACAGGCTCAGTTATAGATATAGCAATGTGGATTCCATGTCTTATTTCAGTATTGTTTTATTATCAGTCTCTCATGATTTAGTGGGGTGCGGGAGGTTATTAACATTTAACAAATGAGATACTTCTTGTTATCTATGAAGGATCATGTGGAATTTTTATTAGTATCCCATGAATACTCCAGTAACTCTCCTTTAAATTACCTGATGGTAGGTTGGCCTGTCTCGTGATCAGTTGCTTCATGAAGTCTTCCACTGAGATCAAGATTTTCATTCGCATTATATTTGTGTGTAGTAGTAGTAGCTAGGTGAAATTTTTATACTAGGCTGGGAAATTTATAGTCCTCTTCCCCCTGTTGTTCAACATTTTGTGTGGAAAATCATTCACGGAGATGCGCTGGAGTCGACAAAGTTAGTTGTAGCTGCACAACGTCGCGAGTCAATATCATGTCTTCTGCATAGATTGTTGCCTAATTTTCATTTATCACAAGTCTATTCTGCAAACACAAAATTAGTTATATTATTTTTTATTTATGAAGGAATATTTTATCATCCAGACATGTTAATATACTTTTTATGTTTTATTATTTACATTATTGAGGTCTTTCTTGAGAGCTCAATTCCTTTCCATGGGAATTTCCTAATGCATGTGTGGCTTGCCTAGATGGATTCATGAGGTCAATTTTTCTTCTATATAGGCCTCGCAGTTCTTTTCTACAGGTGTCCTGAGTGCACTACTTGACTTTTAATGATAGTGATTCCTCCCACCTCCTCCCTTTTTTTCCATTAGGTATTATTTTTATAAATGTTCTGGATAATTCGTGTTTTCAAGGGTTATGTCTAGTAAATTTATTTTATTTTTTATGAATCCTCACATGTACAATATCGGTCATATGGGTTGAATGATCATGTCATGTAAAAATCTATCTATTTTTCATTAGATTTCTAAATGGAAGGTGTAGAGCTTCTTGGACATACTCGACGACTTCTGTTCGGTGATGCTGACCTGCCCAATGGATTTTTTGTAGGGATTCGGGTATGTATTCGAGGCCCGGTGGTATGTCTCATGTATTTTAGAGATTATGAAAGCTTTATCCACTTTTATTTTACATATTTTATTTTGTTCTGTAAAGGATCGAGGACTATGTGATTTGTTTGGATATCATTAGTGTAAATTATCCTTTTTAATTATAATCTTGAACATTAGTTTTTCTACCTTTGGGGTATATTTTTTAGGATTTAATTTCTCTTTATCTTCAAGAAGATTGGATGGGTTTTCACTCAAATTCCATTTAAAAACCTGGTGACCTGGGGTGCTTCATTTGGTTGATATTGCATGGCAATTGGTCATCTGGAGAGCCTTCGTAAGGATTGGTATGTTTGTTGAAGGGGACGCCACATGACACATCATAGGGTATACACTGTGCATGGGGTGTCTTGTTACCTTGTATGGATCACTCGATAATTATTTACTTTGGGACTCATGGTAAATGAGAGTTTATGCCCCTTTTATTTTTGGGGGAATTTTAATACGTATATTCTGGATTTATTTTTATCTGATTTTACTAATTTTTATTTAAGGGACATGAAAAAATGCTCCCCCATCTAGAGTGACATCCATGGGGACAAGGAATCAGTTATGAGGAAGAATTATGTCTTCCTTAGTCTCTGGTTGTGTCGGGAACTAGTGTATTAGGTGACATTTGGTCCATCGAGTGACATATTGTATTCCAAAAATTGGTTGATATAAAGGTGGTGAATAATGATTCATTCCATTGGTCATCCCTTCTATAGAGATCCCTTACATTTTTCTTTTTTTTAGTTCCTACATAGCAATTTAATGTTGTGAATCTAGATTGTTTGCCTCATTCATGAGTTTACGCCACGATTTAACTTGTCTCGGTCGAGAACATCCATGTTGGTATCTTCTGGGACTATCTTGATGGTTTATCAAGATCCACTAGTCTGATATCTTGAATCACATGACAATGTTCAAGTCACATGATCTAATGTCATTAATGGGGTAATGTGTTTCTCAAGATGCCTCGTAGGTTTTATGAGACCCATGGGTCCTTGGGGGGTTAGGTGAACTGTGATTCCTTTATGCAGTTTACAAACTCTTTGTCAGACCGTGTGATGCGCCTAATGGTACCATTATTTATATCACACTTTGAAGATGATTATTTTATTCCTATAACATGTGACAATTACAATTTGACATATGTGTTCTAGTTCTATTCTAGATCATTTGGTTTCTTCCAATCATAGGTCCCTGATTTATAAGAATATTAATATTGATCCCTACTGTTATGTAAAAATTTCTAATGAGATTGTAATGTGATTCCTATCACTCAGGCTTCATAACTACACGTCATCTTAGTGAATCTCTCTATATGGGTTTATACTCTTACAAAATACTGATATACCTACCATGATTTCAATTTTCCATCTCACTAGGTTATTTGTTAACCTAACTGATATCAAACTACAATTATTGAGAATAACCAGGTGGTTATATCTCCATCTCGGGATTAAACTTTTTTTTTTCTAAATATCCTCTATGTATAAATGTTCATGATGTCTCCCAAAAACCTATTTTCCAATGTTAGTCAAGCATAATAACATCTTATTTAGGTAAATTTAGTGGAGGATGGTACTGGATGTGGGATCTCTGCACTGGATGCAATTTTTCTGATGAATGATCATGACGTTTTTGGGTGAGGAAAAGTTTTTCAGAGTTTTCTAATGATTTATATAGATTTAATCTCTAAAAATCAATGGTGATCTCTCTATTCATCAATTATCATCATTTGGGCATCCTTAAAGAAATTATTAGCTGATGGTGTTCTAGGACTAACACATTCCATTTTTTGGGCAGAAAAATGCGTAACATCCTATAGAACATTTATCAACTCGGTGGTATTCCCTTTTTGGGATCGATGTTTAATGAGTTACTCCCTATTTTAGATGTTTGGGATGACACTCACTGGACCATAGTATTTGGTATTTATATTCTTGTTATTATGGAGAAAATTTGAATAATGAACTGATGGTTTTCTTTAACATCCCTTTCATAGACTAGATCAATATTTCTTTATGCAATGTCGGTGATTAAACCACATTCATTCATCCTCCTTGATTCCCTTCCAAACATGGCTATGATAGTGTTCCCTCAAATAGGACTATTTTGGATGTCGGGGACTATACATTTTGTGGATACCAGGTTAACCAATATCTCTATATGGATCACAGGTTTTCAGTCTTTCTGTCCATATTTATATATGGGTTGGTTTTCCCGACTAGGGAAATGCTTTTAGGTTTCTGTGTCATCACTTTAGTGGAGTCATTAATTGTGGAAGGACAACATATTTACCTGTCTATACCATTCCTTTCATGAATCTGTTAGATGCTGGTCCATATCTAAAAAGGAAACAGTCTTTATATGTTCATTGGTCTTCTTTTGTTCCTATTTATTAGGATAGGGGAATACTTCAATTTTTACGAGTACTTCAAAACATCAGATATCCTGGGGAACCATTTCTTCCTTGATTACTGAACATCTCCATAGTTGCGTCTATTACTATAAGTCCTTACGATGAAAAAGGTTCTCTATTTCATCCTTGAATTTATAAATTTTCCACATTTTTTGCACCGACTACTCTTATTATTGATTATGGTAGTGCTTCATTCAATGGAAGGTCATATGTGATCTCCCATTAGGATGGAGTTGGGGTATCTAGGTTTGATGAGATTTTTACATGTGATCCATACACACCGCATAAAGTTTCTCAACAATTTGGCTCTTTCACGGGGGTGTATCCAATTCCATTCATTAGAATCCAAGTGGAACGACTCCATATAACTATTTATTAGTTCAAGAGGATGTTATCATGGGAAGAAACTAGGGTTGAAATTAGACTTATAAATTTTGGTTCTTCTGTTTATCTTAACCATGATTATTCCTTGGATTAGAGAACATATTATCAAAATGTTATGAAAACCTCATTGGTCTTTCACGTGGATTGGACTTTTTCTTGGACAACTCTATTCTCTACAATGTTTATGGAATTGATAGAAGTACCAATAGATTCATCAAGAAGAAAACTCATTCTGATGATGGTAATTTGGTCAATGTATTAGATTTTTTAGGAAATAATTTCTCCCGTGCAAGAGATGAATTATGTACCCACTATGTGGGGATCCTCTAGGGCTTCATCTCTTATTTCTATTTTGGTTTAGCCATCTTGGCCTTCCCTAGTCCTACCTACTAATTCAGTTCAAGTAACTTAGGTGAGAAGTAGGAATATTTAATAGCATATCCATGAATTGGTCATTGCAATCCCCATAGAGGTATTTCATTCCCAAGGGGATCACATTCACGAATTGTGTAATGAATTGGAGGTTTACGGTTTTGATTGTTGGCCATGATGTGAAATCATGAGGAAAACTTATTCAAATTATTGAGGTTTTGTTGTGGGTGAATGGAAGTTGGATGACATTGTGGGTGTGGTTTCCTTTAGAAGAAGATGAGGGAGACATTAGAGGCATTAAAATAGGGTCATCTGTTGATATCTAAACTGATATCCCATATAGAATTGAGGACCATTCAAACATGGTGGTGTAAGGAGATCATTTCTCATACAATTTTTGGTCTCTCAATGTCTTCATCCTCATAGGATTCTGGTCAATAGAGGGATAAAGAGTCAACTACCATGGTTATGACTCTCTTCCCTAGACTGGAAGAGGTTGATGTGGGAAGAGAGTCACTCCATCATTCTATCAGTACCACTAGTTTGGGTTTCTACAACCTTTCCAGCACAACTGATCAACTTTTTTCCCTACATTACCTTTGTAATGAATCATCATTTGATTGAAGGTTTGTCGAGACTCTAAAGTGTAGAGATTTTACATCTTATATGGTATTAATAAATAGTCATTCTAAACATTAAAAATAATCATATTGTTTTCTTTTATTCATAGTGTATATGGCATCTCGCTGTTTCAAATTTACCTAAAATGCTAATGATACACATATGTTTTTATCATCATGCATGTTCTAATGTATGATTTTTCGAAGGATGACCCATGAATCATTTTCAGAATGGACTTCTATTAATAGTTTTTTTAGGTTATTTTAGATCGGACATAATATATCATTATTTTAGGGTCTTTCAGATGATTCCTAATATATATTTATTTTAATGTATTCTATCTTGGACATAGTGATACATTATTTAATGGACTATAATTTCAGACCATGTATTGATTTAGTTTCAGATAATTTAGAATATACCAATTACTTATTCAGTATAAGGTATTTTAGCTCAGATCTATTATTGCTTTATTCTTAGGTATTTTATATTGGAAAATGTATTGATCAGTGGATGGGGTATATACATTCTAGTAATGAACCAAAACATTCTAACATGTTGGGTTTGTTTCGAGGTGTTGTTGTGGTCATAATAGTCATAGATCCCTTTTTTTAGAGAGAATCATTTTCTTGACTACCATAGGAATGTATGTCGGGCCCATATGCATACATTTATAGTCAATAAAAGGGTCCATGATGACAAGAATATTCACCCTGGGCTATCAAATATTTATGGAGATTATATCTATGAGGGATAAATTCTAAGGAAACTAGGCCTACGTGATAGTTGGAATGTCTGTGATGTGAATCATAACAAGAAATTTTGAGTCCATGAATACAAGATTGCGAACACATGCTGGGTATTCCCTTTACATTCTATGATGTCAGGATCCCCCATGGAATTTTTAAGTCTCACAAGGATTGATCATCCCTTATTAATGTGAGAATTCTCCTTTATTGTGGGTCAATGCTCCAATGCATCAGTAGAAAGACAAGCGAAAGGTAATCATCACTCCCCTATGATGCCCAAGATTGTTTTGGAATACTCAAACACCAAAATGATGAATTTGGGTCTAAAAAATTGGATCTCCATGTAGGGTTCTAGAACCGTAGTAAAATAGCTCATAAATTATAATGCTCGAGTCCTACGAAATGCTTTTTTGAATCATAAGGTGTGAGCCATAAAAAGGTTCAAGAATGAAGGATCCCAGGCCATCCCTAATGAACAATATTAAACACACTAATGAAAATGTGAGGATATTGAATCTTCTAAGATAGTTTGGTGGGGGTATTATTTATCAAGAACCAATGAGCTTGAGCCAGGACGATGTCATGGTATTGTCATAGAAGGAGTGGTGTGAAACACTAACGCATTGTGTACTACCGTGATGATGTCAAGGCTCACAATGATTGTAATGTAATTTCTTAGAGAGATGAATTCTATTGATAGTCATAGGTGAATATGTAAGATCCATAAGCATGCATGATCAGTCAGAAAAATGGCATTTGAATTCATATATCCTTTCCAAAGGCCATTGAATGTTATGGTGATTCAATAAACTTTTTTCCTGATGAGTGATCTTTGTAACATGAAAACTATATGGTGGGCTCCAGAAAACTAAATTTTATGCCACCACCTACTGAATTATTCTTGTGGTGTGGAGATATTAAAAATCATTATTACAATATATTCCTGGACCAGAGGCTCCAATAAGCATACAATGGCATTTACTAGGGTTACCAGGTAGACCCTATGAGCGTTTCCTTATTTATTTTTTCCATTTATTTTTCTGAACTATGGAGATGAAGATTTTAGCAAGTGGATAATTGGATTTTACTAGGTCTTCCCTTTATAGGTTTTCATCCTAAAATGTTCTTTGCCTACTTTTCTAAAGATCATAGTGTTCCTAGTAAGAAACTCATTGGATAGAGTTTGAGGTCATATATATTTGACCAATCTATGAGCATTTTAACGTGATGGCATTGATGGACCTAACATGGGATATGTCCCACAAGTGCACAGTTATGATACACATGGTCAATATTTCCCTAAAAAACTTCTTAATTGAATATGGTAATGTTGTAGATAAAAGATCAAGATCCATGAGTCATGGTTGATGATATGGGATAGTCATACATGGAGTAGTTCATACATGCTAAGGTGTATAGTGTTACCATAATGATGATTTTAGGGAACTGGATGATTGGAATGTCTTATTTAGTATGAATCATTTGTTTTAAGGCCATATGAAAATATACTAGATCAATAGGCACATATTCATAGTTTAGAAAATCGTTCATTAAGATAGAAATATTTTCCAATTGTCATGGAAGATTGTGGTGATCTGAGTAAACCTAAGAATGACATTTGGATAATGGGATGTAGGAACATTAGAATATGCCAGAAGCACTTGGTCAACTGGTCATACAAGGTAGGTATCTTGTGTTCCTTTTAATAGAGATATTATGATGGTTGGTTTCCCCATTGTATGGAAATATAATGGGGACGTGGCTTGGTGTAATTAAATTTCAAATGTTAAGGATGTAGTTTCATTGAGTTTAACATCTTGTGGTATGGACATTCTTCTGTGTAGTTTAATTTCAGTCGTTAAGGGCATAGTTAAATGTATTTTAACATCATATGGTAAGGATTCCCTTCCATTTAGTTTAACGTCATATGATCTGATCATGGGATAACTGACATTATATGTGAGCATGATTCATCTAGGACCAAAGATGGGGACTTGGGCATCACTATGTATCTCTTAAGTATGAGAATAAAGACACACATTGTTCTTGATGAAATATATAGTGTAGATATATTCCATATGCAAGGGGGGATTTTTATATTAGATTTTTGTAACTGGGGTAGGTATTGGTGATCTATGCATCAATATATATCCTTTAATGATAGGATTAAAGCTATATGTAGTATTTTATTCTCCATATAGTATAATTTCATGTGGAGAGGATGAGAGTGGGGATGAAGTGAAATATGAAAATTTTACATCTAGTAATGAGAAAGGATGTTGACGTGTCACTAAATAACACAAAAAATTGGTTATCAAGATGTATGTAGATCATGGAATTTAATAATTTTTAGCATAATGTTGTGATGATGATGGTAGACTAATGAAAATTGGTGGGAATATTGTGGTTGGGCCCTTGAGTGGATGTCTAGACATAATTATGTATCTTATGACAATGAGAATCAAACCACTCATTGTTCTAAAAGAATTGTGCAGTTTATCATCATGTGAAAAGGACTCATGGTATTCCTTTTATGGTCCTGTATTAAGGACCAAGAAAAACCTATTGTGTACCTATGAATCTTTATTATGAGGTTATGTCCCTACAAAAAAACCTAAGAACATGTTAGATTTTCTCAGTGTGAGAAACAATGAATGGTGAGGGTTTCCATGTAAGGTATATATAGTTTTGGGAACAACAATTAGGGTCATGACATATAGTGCTTGGGACAATATATTGGATTGAGGTGTCCAAAGTATCTCATTAGAAATGAGAATCAAGCTCTATGTAGTTATAGAAGGTCCTTGTAATTTTGCTTCGTGTAGGAAGGACTGGGTTGACTTGATGTGAGTACAGATGCACCTCATAGGTCCGTGCAGTTTTACATCAATATGTAATGACATTGGTCATGAATTTTATTATCTGGAGGTAATGATGGATTGTTCGATACAGTTTAACAACTTGATTCCCAGACGAATCATGCCATGAAGATTAATGTATTACTACTAGGTCAAAAAGAAATCATGAGTTTCATGTCTTTTTTCCAGGATGTATATGGACATTTTAACTTCATATAACTAAGATGAATTGTGGGATTTACACAAATGTGGATTTCATTGTATGGATAGCCACACAAAGTATTTCTTGAGAAATATTTCATTGGTTCACGTTGTGGACTTCTTTCCATACATCATGGTTAATGAGTAGGCCCTATTGTAGTAAACCTTATGTATGATGAAAGGTCACTCCAATTTAGATTCTGTCATTCGGTGATTCTGCTTCATACCATTTGGTTTTGGAGAACCAAAACTAGTTCTCCTTCGAGGAATGATCCAAGTAAAACCATATTATTGAAGGATCTCGCAATCTGGTTCTGGTGGACCACAATGTTGTATAGTGTGTGCAACTAGTTCTTATTGAGTCTCTCTAGTCCATCTATCTATTTTTTGGATTGCTCATCATTTGAGAGTTTTCCTCGGATAGATAATCGTAGTGAATGTAGTTTGAATTCAATGGTAACACGACCTCAGGCCCATAAACCAATGAGTATGGAATTTATTTTGTAGCAGTATTCATGGTGGAATGGTAAGACCATAATGCATGGAGATGGTTTTCCATCCAAGGCATCTTATCCTTGATTAACGTCCTATAGAGTATATTTAAAAGAGGTCTTTGAAGACCTCTATATATCAATTTTCTTCCACATGATAGCAAGTTGAGTTATTGGACTTGATATTATACTAATGGTATAGGTTATTAAATTCCATAGAGAAAATATTGGTTTCATTGTCTATCAATATTGTCTTAGGGGCCTCGATCCTGGTGATGAAATGGGACTTTATGAAGATGATGATGTTAATTGTCCCGACATACATGATGGGTATTACCTCAACCCATTTGGAATATAAGTTGGTGGGAGTAAGGATATCTTTGAATGACTTAGTTGTAGTTGGGGGGATACGGCCCCATGACATCCATACCCCAAACAAAAAATTATCAGGATTATTTAGCCATATACAACAATTCTAGATGTTGGTGGATGATATTTTCATGGATTTGGAAGGCATGAAATTTCTTGGAGAATTACACATAGTAATGTTTATTGGTTGGCTGGTAATATCCTATCCTCTTAATCTAGTGGGTGTGCTTAACCCAAATTGACATGATCCGCAACATACTTCAAGTAATTTTTCCATAATGGTGAAAATCTCTCATTCAACTATGTATTTGGGTATAATCCTATCAGATCAAAACTTATAAATGGGTTTATTCTCATTCAGGACCTCATTGAGTGTATATATCACTATGTGGTGACAGATTTGTTCCCTTACCACTCTATCAATTGGGAGAATCTAGTATTGTAGATACTTGATTATTATCACAATCCATCCAAGGGTGACTATTGGTGCATCACACTTTGGGGTGGTATTTAGCTCACTGATATTTTCCATTGCACAAAAGATGATTTCTATACCATTCTTCGATGTGTGATAGGGAAGAATGCATCTTCTTAATTATGCTTGGCCATGATGTTTGATGGATTGTAAAATACATTAGCATGAGTATTTGTGACCAGGGAACATGATACAATGTGGGACCAAAATGGAACTACATAATTAGTCCCCTAACATAGACTTTAAATGGGGAATGTTCCTCCTTTATGATGGAATATTTACCATTAATCTGCTTTATCACTAACTCTAAGACTCCATTAATATTCAGTTATATTATTATCAACTGTAGAGAAAATTCCAAGCCATCAAAGATCTCTTGGTATTCTTCCTTATTGGTTGTGTAACCTTCGGATATTGAAAAATGGTAGGGTAGGACAACATTTCCTTAGTAGACAAATACAATCACCAAACCATCCTTTTTGAGATTTTGGTTTTCTATCCTTATTAAAAAAGGACATAATGTGGCTCCCTAAAATTATATATACTCTGTCCATGGATTGTTGTGAGCATAGCAGACAACTTCATTAGGATGCTCAGTGTCCACTAACAGATTTTTGGGGGCCAGAGGTGCCGAAAAGAAATTATATATGGATTGTCATTTTACCTATTCGGTGAAATAAATTGGATGTCATATTGGTAAAGAATTAAAACCCAATAGGATAAGCACCCAGTCATCATTATACGGTCTAGTATGTACTTGATCAGATTGATGCGAGATACCAATTAGACTTCTTAGTGTTTTAATTATTGCCTCATCTTCATCACAATGATGATTTGGATGAGGAGGTTCTTCTTTACCTCATATTGTCGAGTTATAGTTTCCAGTACTGTCTAGCTGAGTTAATAGAGACTGCACTCTCTTCCAACATCATTATATTGTATTAGGAGGGAACATAATTATCAATCAATGGTAGCACATATAATATTAGTGGAATTACATTCACTTAGAGAATAAGGACTGATGGGTGTAGTAGTTATTTCATGAGGATTTCAATGGATATTTTTCAACCATCTTCCCATTGTAAGGTGATTTACTTATTCATTAGCCTAGTAAAGGTGAGAGAATTTCCAGACACGTTATATATAGACCTATAAATATAAGAAACTTTTCTCTGAATATCCCGAAATTCATTGAGATTCCTCAAGGTGGTATTGCTATGATAGCAATGATATTCTTCGGGTAGACATCAATGATGTGGTAGTGTACCACAAAGCCAAGGAAAATTCCTGATGTTACTCCAATGGGATATGTCAGTTGATTAAACTTTAGACTGTTCTGCCACAGCTTGTAAAAAATTATTCAATGTTCCATGAAGTAATCATATAACAATTGATATTTGACTACAATATCATCCATGTAACTTTTATTTGTCTTTCACAATAATGAATTAAATATTTGGTGGAAGGCGTTTTTATATGTGGCACCAGAATTCATCCTGCCCAGGGGCATGAACTGATTGAAAAAATCCTCTAAGTCACTTTGAATGGGGTGGGTTCTTCAACCACATGATCCATATTTATTTTATTTGACACCGAGTACACATCCTATAAATATAGGGCTTGGAAGCCATAAATTTCATTGAGCAGAAGATCATTTATCAGCAATGGGAATTCATCCTTTTGAAAATGCCAATTAAGGTATCTGAAGTCAATGTAGACCATAATCATACCATTATTATTCTTAATAGGGACTATGTTTTAATGTAACTTCATTATTTCACTTATCATACAATGTTATCATCAATAAACTTGATGACATCCATGTCTATATTGGTGTTAGGAGAGGGTTGCATCCTCTTAGATAACTACATGACTCCTTGATGCTCCTCTAATATTTTGAGATGGTTTGAAGCCATATATGGGTTTATTCATGTAACTTCCATGTAGTTCCACATGATCACATATGAGTGTAACATCAGATACATGATATACATTTCTTGATCTTAAAGGTGAATCGAAACACTAATCTGTGTAGGTTGCATGTCTTACATTGTTCCAATATTTGTTTATCTATGTTCATCAATGGTTGTGGAGACACCTTCATCCAATCCTATAGGGGTGTTCCAGAGGTTATCCACATCTTCATCCATCATTAATCTTGTGGAGTCAGACATATATGGAGATAGAAATTTTGGGGCCTCACAATCATTATCGGGGGAAAGAGGCCTTTAGGGGAGACGTTATCATCTCATACTGATGGAATCATTTTGTATTCAACTAGGATTATTAGGGGTACATATTCACTATTGATAATAATATAGGGATTCATAGTTGTATTTCCCAGGACATTGATATTGGCACTATGTATATCGTCATCCATTATTGATTTTCTGCTTTCCTTATTATACTTCAATATATGTCCCCGAACAAGTCTCAAAGGGAATATTATCACCATGAAATATTCTGACCATCCTATAAAAGGGATACTTCATAAATTGAAGTAATATTGAAGGTATCTTTTTATGGATATAGGGACATGGCTTTGGGAGTAAGACATTATATGAGGGGCCTTGTAAATTTACCAAAACTCTGCATTTGATGTGAGATCCCCAAAGTGGGTTGTGAGATTTATTTTCCTATGAGTCATTTTCTCATGTTTATCATACCCATGGATTTTATTATTAGTGAGAGTTATATACGATTTGAAATATCCCAAATTTAATATGGTTCACACTGAGATAATATTGATTTTAGAACCATTATAAATCAGAGACCTCTGGACATTGACATTATTTTGTCTCTACCCAGAAAAAATGGGTTTCTGATGTTCCCTTGAAGGGTCTCTTCCATTACCTTGATCTGTGAAATAAATTTCTATATGCCATTGGGATTCTATGGTCTCCAGTCGATAGTCCTCGGGTGCAGTGACTTATTCCTTGAAGTCTTATGGGCATTAGAGGGCTTGAAACAGTGCCTCCTTGAGTTCTTTTGAATGACCAAGAATATTGAGGATTGATGGCTTGGATGGAACTACCACTAGATATTTCAGAACATTGTACATTTGTGCCAAAGGATGACACATCCCAATATGGTGTTGATCCTTGACATGCAGATGAGGAGACAATGTATTCGGGAAGACAAACCTCATTCTTGTGCATAGGTTGTATGAGTATCTATATCTGGCGGTGCCAGTCATCCTTGTATTCCCCTTTGTCTAGGTTAATTGGGCTCAGATTCTACAAGGATTTCATTCATAGAAATTATATGTGGATGGCTATTGGAGGGTTCTGAGACACCTCCCTACTCTTCATGGGTTCACTATAGTTCATGCTCAATATTTTATTCTATGTATGAATTTTTAATAGTGGTGTGGATAGAATATTGGTTATTTTCATGTATTTGGTTTCCCATATATCCTTTACTTCAACATATGCAGTAACACATTCCCCATGTATGTGTGGGAATGTAATTCTTTGGGGAAAATCCTTATCATTAAATGAGTCTGTAATGTGTATTTCATCAGTGGAACCAAATATGAGTTATCCTTCTAATGATGATTCGTTTTGGTGGGAGAGGTTCACTTGCTATAGATGTTGTAGGGAAGAAATCATTGGGCTTTGATGCTTCCTTAATAGGATAATATAACTCTTCCCCTAATATATCCTCCTTCTTCTGGTGGTCATGCCCACCTTTGGGAGGTGTATATGATGCCTTCTTTTTTGGGATGTGGAGCTGTTGTGGGATTTTGAAACTATTCTCTCATTATGGTGTGGCTCAATGAATTGTCACTGGAACTATCCAGTTGTTAACATTGTGTGCATGTTTGTAAGGGACCTTCTTATAATCTCCTTCTTTCGAATTGATTATGTTTATGCAAGACATCTTCATTAGAGAGTAATTTGTTACCACTTTTTTTAATCAATCATTCCATGAAGGAAGTCATTGAATATGAAGTAGTTTTGGATATTATGAGCTTGTGATATATGAAAATAGTAGTAATCGGGATGGTTGGTGACACTAACCTCAACGGTCTTCCTGGTTTTCAAAACTATTTGAAATATATTGTCCATGGTTACTATAAAATAGTTGGGATCCTATTAATTCAGGTAGGAGTAAACCATATTCATCTATTCTTTGATTTCCAAAATGACATCATTTTCATGTGCTTCTATACGAGAGATATTACATGGTTTCCACCACTCGACAGGTGGTGTAGGGTAGTTCAGGGCTTACCTTGGTATCTTGACTGGTGACGTTACTGGTTTGAGAGTGATGGTTATATCTTTTATTATGGATTGAATGTTTTTCTATACTACAGAAATAAGTCGATCTTTGGATTGGGTCCACATAATATTCTCTTCCAAATGTGTGGTGGTTTAGAAAAATCATAGAATCCATCCTGGTTTTCATTAGAATCATGGGTATATGAAACTCATCCCTATGATTTCTGGCACCGAGTTTCCCCATTTTCTCTTGTGAGAGAGGAATACTGAGTGAGTATGTCAAACCTTCCAACCATTCTATGAAATCATAAACCCTATCATTTTCATTTTTTTGAAGCTTTTAGGATGGGGATAACTATTTTAAACTGTATAGAACTAAATTGATAATAGAATTGATAATAATAGTATTCCCATCATGACATGGATAATGCTAGAAAACTATTATACCCAACAAAGGTTGGCCCTAACCGAGTCATTATGTAACACCTCATCTCGTTTGCCTTCTATTATCCCAATGGACCATAATCATCCCGCATTTGGAATGTGAAGTGTGTGATATTTTTTTGAAGGTCACCCACAGCATATATGGTAGATATTCTAAGATTTCAGAAATTGGGTGGAGGTCGGTTATCATTGAATTATTGGTATATGAAAATTTTCCAAGCACTACAGGAGCACATTGTCCTTCCATGGATTCTGTTATAGTATCCAGGTACTCGATGATGTCAAGGTTCTCTAGGGTAACTACTTCCTAAGATGTCTCCCAATCATGGGGAGTCAGTGGATGTTGATGAGGTGGACAGACTTTTATCTCTCACCAATTTCTGAATCCTTCCAGGACTGAATGATAATCTTGGTGAGGGAGAGGATATTGTCGCAACAGAAAGATTTCATGATTATTTTCCACATCCTTATCTATGTGGGGTGTCTACATTGACCTTGATTTAATGTGATATTTTGGAACCCCTCTTGGTAGTGGTTCAACTATGGGAGGGAGAACATATTTCTCTTCTAGGAGATGACACCCTATTGGAATATTTCCGATGACTAACTCCTCATTGATCTGTCGAATATCATTTTTTTACTCTCATATTTTGAAACGTGGTCTTTCAGGGGAAGAACCTTACTTATCCAGGTAGTTTATTTGGATATTTCTATAACATTACCATTGTAAGTATTCTATTATGGAGGTGAAAACTCAATATTCATAATTTCCTTACATTGGATCCATCTCTGGTTCCTGGGGAAAACATTCTGAATTGGTGCATTCAAATCATATTCCTCCCAATATATATTTTTTGTGTCACAACCCTTTTTATTTGGGTCATTATCAATATCTACCATTTTGAGAGTGATGACAATCATAGAGGAATATTTTTAAATGGTGGTTGTGCCATTTCTTTTGACACAACTTGATGATTCTTCAGTATCCTCTTTGGGGTTATTATTCAAACCCTTGACAATGTGGGGACATTCTTTCTTGCATCCCCATTGATATTTGACTCTCCTCGATGGATGTTACTACCATTTTGGTCTATGAATTGTATTCTAAATGGATTTGATAGTCGGGGTGGACGACCGTACCCAAACCAAATTGGGATAGTCTTGAGATTAGAGGGGCTGGTGGAATGTTGATCATTTGTTGATAACTCCAATCCTAGAGAAAATGGATTTTCTCTATGGTGAAAATTATGAGGAAACTTCCCCCAGTCCTATGGGGTTAGGGTCATTTAGGTCCACAGATTCTACTTATGTGGTCTATTTTTGATGATCTAATGACTCGTATTAGAGATTTGATGATTATTAGGACATATATGATGTTAAAAATACCCCCGACCTAGTAGAGTGGGGTTGTTCGAGGATCATCGATGATGTCTATGTTGTCCTCTGATGGGATGATGAACCATGAGAAGGGTATTTTGATATAAATTCCCTCTTCCAATTGGGATGGGGTTCACGCCCCAATGCTGATGATCTATCACAAATCCTCTAGAGAATTAGATATATGATCAGAGGTGGCAGTTGTAAATATTCCACAAGTCAAGAAGGCATGGTCTACTCATGGATGGTTGATATCATAGCAACAATTTTGGCCTTCTTGATGTAGTGCATTTGTTTTCGCATCGGAGTAGTGTGTGATGGTGACTAATGATGAGAATAATTTCTCAGGGGAAGTTGTTTGGGTGATTAAAACTCTTTTCCCCGTATTTTAAACGACTTCCTATTATTTTGAGGGGTCAATTTTGATGTTTATTGGATATCATCCCACTCTTTTAGTAATTTCTATACATTGTTGTAGTGATGGGATTCTGTTACACATACCAACTGGCCCGAGCATTACACAATCCCCTAATTTCATTGGAGTCTATAACATTTCCGGATGTCGTATCTAAGGGGTTATATTGTACCATGTGAGGGAAAAAGTGTAACAGTCCATATATCCTCCATCTTTGAATAACAATTAATGGTGTTTCATCAAAGATAAACATCCGAAGATTTGCGATATAATGGTGGAAATTGTGTCACATATTTGCATTGTGAAATTTTTTTTGGAACTAGGGCCATAGTGAGAACTCCCATGTCTAGCAATAAATAGTGTATATGGATCACTTGTAGGTCACACTTGTATCCCAAATAACAGAGAGGTCAAGACTTTTGTTCCTGATCAGTAGCCCAAATATTCTAGTGTAGATAAGGCATGCACTCCTTCTCTAGATCATTCGGGACCTCATAGTCAGTTGTAGTGAAGGGCCATAACATTATGGTGAGGATGTTTCCGACTAACACTCTTTATCTGTTAATGTTGGTCTCCTCCATATTAGACTTATATTCCACCATCTAGTTAGATCATAGAATATGGCTAATATGGACAACTACAAACGAGAGTGGGGTCTTGCTGGATGTTGATGGGGAACTATATATGGTTGACAATGAGGAATCGAGAACCTATCTATATGAAGTTGTCTGATTCTTAAACACCTATATAAATTAAGGCGTATAGGAATGGGGATGATTTCAGTGTACATTGAAGATATCGAAGTGGGGAGGTTTTTCAGGGTGGGTTTTAGTATCAGAGTCTCTATGATCTATCTCCACACAACCATGAGTAGTACTATCAAGGTAATGAATGACTTCTACTTCTGCTTCGATAAAAGAGTCAACAAACCCTTATGGTGTTGAGAATGTATCTCAAATAACCTAACAGACACTGGCATTGAGAATATTCAGAATATGGGCCATGTTCTATATTGTGGATGGAATATTCTGACCTACCTTATCATGCTATGTTGGGGTATGGTCTTGCAAAATGAATGCAACATGAACTTATGTATACATGTCTGCTGTCGCAGGAGAATGCACCTTCATCTAAGAATAAATTTGAATATGTTGATGAGTTATCTCATTATTAACATGAATATGAGCTTATCTCGAGGCATTTACCTCTCTCACTTGGTGATCCTTAGTCAAGATGGGATTATGGGCCTGATCATGACCCTTTGGAGTATGCCACCGGTATTTCATGGCAAGAATATGATCATTCCCCAAGGCATGTACTGCTCTCACCAGGTTGCCAATGGTTATATCCGGGATATATATTTGACCTGAATATGCATTCCCCATTGGAATTTGCAAATAGACCTCTTGACTGGGAGATTCAATTTGAACATTCCTTTATGTTGCCTCAGAATAATGTTGGCACAATCAATCATTGGAAAAATTTTGAATATGAAACTGAATTCCATTATTTTCCGAAATATGATGAATAGATCCATTGATAAAAATATGAGTCTATCTCGAGGTATGTTCCATATCACAGAGTGAGAATGACCCCGAATGAAGGTATGTGCTTTATCCTGGGCACCTAGATATGATTTTGGACTAATTTGATAGGGATATTCCCTTATGCCATGGTTTGTGCTTATCTCAACTAGTGATCCCTAAATGAAACTGGGATATGAGCCCAATCTTATGCCTCTCCCTTCATTGTAATATTTCAATAATCATCCTAAATTGGAGGATGATAGTGTGGTGTCTCTAGTATAGCTAATTTTTCTTGATGATTAGTGTTTTCTTTTCAATAATAGCTATTGGGATATGATTATGAACTTTTATCTTCATTTGTAACAATGTCAGAATATTCTAGTATAGTTCTTCAGATGTTGCTAAAATGTATTGGAATTTTAGCATATTGTGTTCAGGGAAATGATCCTATAGTTTTTATTTCTTCAATAATGAACTGGAACATGTCTTATACTGATGCAGTGATATTTTCCCACTTCTATCATCCTTGTTCCAGTGGAGTATGCCCATGTGCTTCTTATATGAGTTTAGGAATATGAGCCTCCCAAATTCTTAATACGTGAATATATCCACATACATTTTTAGAGTGATAAAGGATATGACACTATGAACTGGTTCCTACCTTTGTATGTAGAATTTCATTGTCTACATGACCTGTTATATTCACCCTCTACTAGATATTTGATTCATTTATCCTCCTATGAGTGTTCATTGCATCCCGTGCATGGGAATCAGTGGTTTTTGTGTGCATGTGGTACCCTTAGTAGGCGACTGAGTGGTACTAGTGGGATGGTGTCAGTGATGGTCTTTTTCAGCAGTCCTTCTAGGAGACTCATTAAGGGATCCTAATTCAATTTATTTTTCAACATCAATCAGATATAGAAGATGGCGTTTATCACACTGTTGGGATAAGCACCAGGATTTGTTGGTTATGAGGACTATGGACATAGGCTAAAGGGAATCCATTTATTGGTGATGCATTATTTTCAGTCATTTTTTTAGATAACATCACCAACAACCTCTATAATATGGATGCAACCATATTATTTGTACTCATGAGCCACCATATTCACCACATATCATTGGAGTTTTCATGAAGGTAAATTTCTTTTGCATGATATGAAAGTAGAAGTCACAAATTATTTACAGAAATGAATTCTGGATGATGATGACAACATCTCAAATTGGGCAGTTGAAGTAGTATTTACAATTACTAAGACGAATAGGAACAAGGTTACCTATTACTATAGTATCGTAGGCATAATATGCCAAATCAGATTTTCATCATTAACTCATTTTTTATATTTATCCCAATTCTACCATTCCACTCAATTGGAATTTTCAAATTGTGGATGGTCTTATGAGAATCCTATTTTATTATATCATTTATAATATTTTTTTGGTCTTATTTCATTGTTTTTATAGGGTTTCCAAATGATGTTTCATAACGCATTATAACCGATTGTTTTTTGTAGGAAATATTCACGTTGGATTCACCATTTTTTTCAAATGGTAGGAAATAATTGTATGATACGTAATAAATGATAATTATTTCATTATATACATTCATGTTGGGTTCAGCATTTTTGTTTCGATTGGATTTCATGATGTTACATGGTTATTCATTTTAGGGAAACAAAATAACTTTTCCTAGAAAGTCCCAATGGTTCGCCAATATGTTGCTGGTTACATTCCTTCTTTCCCAATGTCGGAAGTCATCTTTATTTTTATTCTTAGTGACTATTGGTCACATATATTTGTTTATGGTATGTGAGATTGGTCTCATCGCATCTTTTGGGATAATTGATGCATACTCTGGGATTTCCATATAGATTTAATTCATGTTTGTGAATCTATTCAATATCCCAACAAGGGATTGCTTACCAAAAAAAATGGTTCACTGGTTAATTTACACAATAAATAAAGAAATGGATCCACTTAGATGAACCAATTGATGTGTTAATTCATCAATTAATCCATCTATATGTATTTTATTATCATCATCCTTTTTCATATGTGCTTCATATATTCTTTCTGTGTTGAAGACATATACAGAAATGGATCAAAAGGTTCTACTATATGAGGTGGTGGTTAATATTTCACGTAGGGGATTGAACCACTATGAGGTGTCCTAGACATCATGTTTATTTCATCAATCAAAAACCACATAGTGAATTGAATCACTTTTGATTGGCCCTAAGGTAAATTCTAGTATATGAGGGGTGTTCATTTGTAATGCCTAATGAAGTGTTAATTTCATCTATCTAAGACCATGTGATCTATTATCAGTGTGAGAAAAACAATATAATAGATACTCAACCTCATATTATATATATATATATGGTTCTTGTGCACTGGGATAGTCCTTAGAATGTTTGGTATAGAGCTCTATCCTTATGAAGGATTCCTACGTATCCTGTGTATAGATGGAATCAGAGTCATCATATTTTGGTTCATTTCTATGTCTACTGGTGAACAATATATTAATCAGCTAATGGGAATGATCGAGTCCCTACAGCTGGGATCTCATTAAAACGAAGCATACATCGAAGTGGTTGTTTCTTTGAGCTCAGGACATGGAATGATGTCTTATGTATCCCATGTATAAAGGGATCATAGTTCTCATAGTTATTTTATCCATTATCCCACTGATAGGATAACGTGGATGATCATATTTATAGGAATTGTGGCCATCCTTTAGGTTTTTATAATGTTATGGGCTTACACCAAGAATTTAGATCATGTAACCCTTTAGTGCATAGCACAGATGACAGGATCAGTGAAGCTCCCTAGGCCCACATGATCCATTATCATTGTGATAAACAACGGTTAACATGTGATCAATGTCATTTACATGGATCAGGGGTATTACAGATTGGGATCACAAGATATGATCAATATGAATCACATACCATAAGTAGAGGTGGCCTTCATATCTTTAATATGAAATAAATGAATGTCATTGTAGTTCCTTTGATCAGCGGTTAAACACTAATGTTTCCCTTGTATTTAGGGATTACATGTCAAGGATGGATTGGGTTTCCAAATCCTGGGATTCCTTGGGTGACTTGGTCTCATTTTTTGGAGGGTGTCTTGTGACCCAGTCGACTTGTTAAGGTGACATCGCAAGATCTTGGTGATTTCACCAAGTGGTTGTCATTTTCCCTAGCTGAAATGTCTAGGTGGTGTCACATGTCTTGGATAATACACATAGAGGGAATCACTAGTCCATGTTAATTTATCCAGAAGGTGTCTATAAAGCCCGTTGATTTTCCAAGATGGGTGTCGCGAGAGCCCACTAAGATGCCTGGATGCTCTCGTGAGACTCTTCTAACATGCCCAGAGGGCACCGCAAGTCTTGGCATATATTCATAGAGGCCATCACATTTCTTGGTTGATATGTGCATGCAACATTATATGACTCAGTCAATGTTCAAGAAGGATGTCACAATTCTTGGGCCTCATGTCTAGGGGGACTCCTGAAAGATTGTGTTGATGTCCTAAGTGGGTCGTATGACATGGCCTTGAATTGTTTTGAGGGGGTTGTATGACCAATATTTTAGGATGAATGAGTGTCATGAGATCTAGGTGATAGGCCACAGGGCTGTATCAAATCATTGTGTCGATCAAATAAATCGTATGAGGGTCATCACACTTTTCTCAGTTTATGTATTCCATATTCAGCCTCTGTTCCATCCTTTTTATTAAGGATTCCTTGGCTTCATTTAATATAGGTTTATTATGTGTCTTGTGTGATCATGTGTGCATGGAGGATGTTCCTGGCATATCCCACTTATGATCTTTAGTGTGATCTTCAAAATACCACATTATGTTTTAATCCTTATCCCATGAGTACTATGGATGTTTGCTAGTATATTACCTGATGAAAGAATGGCATGTCACATGATCAGTTTCTCCAAGTACTCATCTGTTTCACCAGATAATTTCCTTCAGTTTGTAGTTGAGTGTATTAGTTGAAGGTGGTCACATATTTCAAACTTGGGTGGTGGATTTATTAGACTCACTACACAAGTTTTTACTGGTTTTTGTGGCGTATCTGTTGGGGATCCATGATGGATTCCTCATGGGATAGCGCCATGTGGACTCTCGACTCCTTATCATGGGTAATTCCGAGCACATCACATGATTTTTGACGATCATTATCTGCTTTCATTAGTGCCACATTAATCAAATTGTTGAAAATTTATGAAGTCTTATTTGATCATTCAGGGACAAATTATCTTTTCCTATTACACACACAAGGGCTTTTACAAGAGCTAAATTCCTTGTCTTGGGTATTTTGTGAGTCATGGGTGTCCTTCACATGAGTATTCATAAGGTCTGGTTAACATTTCTGGAGGTCCTTTGGTGACATGTTGTGGATGTACTGGGTGCTTCCCATAACTTTTCATTATAGTGAGATCTCTCTCATCCTCCATTTTATTTCCTTTTGTAATTTTTCCCAATTTTTATGAATTATGAGAGTTTTCACTTGTAATATAAGGGACATTTTATAGATTTTTAATGATTACTCATGTGAAAAATATCAATCATATTGGGTGAATGAGCGTGTCTCGTAAAAAACTATCGCTTTGTGTTTATAACACTAAAGGAAAAGCGCATAGCTTTCTTGACATAGACATGGAAATTTGTGCGGTGATGTAGACCTAACGAAGGTATTTTGGAAGGTGATTCAAGAATTTCATTGAGGCCCTATTTTTCATCACATGTCATTCAGTAGTCAAAAAAGAACATTCATTTTCACTTTTATATCCTTAGTTTTATTGATCATTGGATAGGGGATTATGTGAGTTTTCATGGATATCACAAATGATATTTATCCTATTTAATGATGATCCACCACATGTTTTTTTAGACCATTGGTGTCCACTTATTTTTTATTTCATTTATCCTTATCTTAATTTAAGTAATGATTTTATGTCAAGAACATTCCAATGACAAACAATGACACCATGTGATGGTTATTCGGTTTAAATTGATTGGGAATTGGACATCAAGAGAGCCTTCATAAGAGTTGGTTGTTTTTTTATGCAGACCCCACGGGGCACATCACAAGGTAAGCACAACACATGGGTCTTATCATGAAATTGAAGTGGTCATGCGATCATGAATACATAGGGACTAATGAAATCCACAAGTATCTATCCCATTATTTTGTTGGGGAAAGGAAATACAAATATTCAAGTTTTTATTCTTTTGTGATTTTATTAATGTTAATTTGGCAGTTGTTATGATGGTGGACTATCTGGGAAAATACACAAAATTGGTAGATTTGTCAAGGAGCCTTCTAGGAATCTGGATAATCTGTCATAGAGTTTGCGATATTATGTCAGAGACATCCACAGTGTTTTTCAATAGTTTTACAACCATGGTAGTCTCCTACATCCACCCCTTTTATTTCATTTATTTATTATAAAAATTTCCATGGATCACTCTATGATACATGTGTAATGTCAAAGAGAAAAAAATCCATTTTTTATGTGTCACATGGACAACCAATAACCTATAGACAAGGGTGATCATATTAATGAAAATCCATTATGTTTCCCTTAGGGATCCAAATAGGGATTGCATGTTTCTTGGCCATGCCTGATGAAATTTGATCAATAAGGATGATAAGAAAAATTTTAATGACAAGACATGGAGGACATGTTTATAGGGTCTCACAGTGTCTTGATGTTCGATAGGGGTGCATGACATAACAATTACAAACAACAGTGGCTCTCGCATCCTTCTGTTTTATTTCATTTGTTCTATTATACAACAAAATGGAGTTCTCGTGAGGTTTCATGAGTCTAGTCTAGGAGAATAACACATTCTATTAGTGATATGTCATGTGACCTAAGAAGTCCCTAAGACACTCCTCATGATAGGGATGACATTATGGGGGACTTTCAGGATATGAAGTGGGTAAGATGTTGGAGTATCGTAGGGTTTTGTGGGTCACTAGGGCTGTGTCACTTTACTTTTATTACTATGATATGTTCCCACCTAATTCTTTTTTTATTAACATTGTTTTATTATATAATGGATGTGGATCTAGTGATTTTTCATCAATTTTATTAAGGAAAATCATTCTCTGCATTAGTGATTCATCACATGATCATTATGAATATAATAGCCCACATTAGAAACATTACACTTATTTTCTATGTATTTTTTGATGAGTTGTTAAGAAACCTCTTTTTGACAAACCACATGGCATGAGGGATCTTATATGCACTGTATTATGTGAAAACTGATTGTTTATGGTCACTCGCAAGATAATAAAGAATTTGATAAGGAAAGAACATAGGACCTTCAACCATTTGTCCACTTCAAACAATTTCATCATATTCCATTATGATTGTCCCATGATTTAAAATCTTTTGAAGTCTCATGTGATCCATGGGTCTCAAATGCTTTCTTCTTTTGATTCATTTGAGGAGAAAATAATACCAATATCTATGAATTTCTTCCTTTATAAATTTTCAATGCTAATTTTGAAGTCATCAATAGTGATATTAATATTGATTAAGATTTATATTGATGTATCTCTTCAATAAATATTATAATTATATTGTAAATTCATTATATCCCTTTACACAAGACATATGGGAATTTCCATATATTGAAATCCCACGTAATACTCTAAATCAACCCATTATTATATATGAGGGTATGGTTAATGATGATCTCCCTATGGAGATCAATCCCACAGTATGAGTCATAAACATTTGTGGAAACACTTTATTTAATAGGGAGAGAATAATAAAACCAATATTTTCTACTATATATTTACCATTTAAAACATTATTTATATTATAGATTTATTCACAAGAAACACCGAAATAATAAACTATAGAACATTAAATATGTTCTAAATTTTTTCTATTTAATTCGAGGGTAAAAATTTAGTTTATAAAGTAAATAAATATAAGAAATAAATAATAATGTTGGGGGTTTTGTACTAATTAATTATTATAATTCAATCTGTGTAGAAAAATAAGTACTAATATCCTATTTGGAATGGAAATATATTTTAATAACAAATTGTATTTATGAAAAAAAATATATTTGAAAAACTAAATATATTATGTTTGAATAATGATAATATTTTATTTATATATAATATATTAAATATAATTTAACTATTAGTTTATCTGAAATAATTTTAAGAAATAAATAATGTTTTGAAAAATTATTTTCTTAATTAAATATTTTGTCATTATATTTTATGGTATGATAGTTGAAAACTGAAATGAATCATTTAAAATAAAAAAATTTAATTTATTGATCTCATGTTTAACATTTTGGAAACCAATGAAATGTTTTAGTCTAACAAAAACTATTATTGATCAACTTCTTTTAATTATATGTCAATTTGGATTAGTTCAATTTTTGAATGTTTTTAAATACATATAAATCTACTTTGTTAGTAATAAACCAGTTATTTCAGCAAAAACCGACTACAATAATGATATTATATCAATTACAATTTTTAAGAATAAAAATAGTCTTTTTAAAAAAATTGATTTTGAAGATGTATGTTCACTAATATTAAAGTTAAGTTTCCTTACAAATATAAATATAAAATTGAAAAAATTATTATTTTTTTGAAATAAATATTTCAAAATTATGTAATAACCATCCCAAAAATTTATATAATAGAATCATTATATCCTTATGTGAAATCATCTTATCGGAATAAATGTAAAATTGGTCAAAGCAACAAATCAATTGGGAAGAGACATAAAACAAGGTAAAAACATGAATATAATTGAATTGTTGAGAAATGTATGCCCTACAATCTTCATCATCTCATTTAATATAAATTTTGGAGTCTACATTCTATATGAAACGTGAGTTCCTTTTAGAAAAATTGGTTATATTTACAAATATATAATTCCCTTAAATAAAATTAAGAGCTCATCCCCACCACATTTCTCCACACATTACAAAGCCTTTTTATTGAACAATACTACCAAAATATACTAAAAATACTCATATTATTTCCCAATGGGCATTGAATACAAAAAAATCAACCATTTAGAATCTTTTTCAACATTGATAAGGGAGTTCTTAATTGATTAAGGAATTTAGTATATTCAACTAATACATAAAAAAAAATAGGAGTTTCATTGCATTAGTTAGAACTCTTTTTGACCTGTTCTATTTTTGGAACTATGTTTCCATTCATATGGTTTTATTTTTATTTACTACCCATGAATATATTTAGTTATAGTTTTCATGTAATTCATGGGATATAAAAAAGAAAATCAGGTTCATTTATTCTAATAGATTTCAATTTAATATTTAATAATATAGAAGTTTTTTTGTGAAAACGGTTATTCATTTGTGTCACTAACTATATTCTTCTCTAAAAATAATTTATGACTATTTTACATATAAAAATCTATGTTATATAATGTATTTACAATTTTATACTATGTTAATTACTTATTTACATTAAAATCATCTTCTATGTTTGATTAAATTCCATTTTAAAATATTTTTGTATTTGATCTTTTCACATCCATTCAAATGGAACATTTTCTACTATATCCAAATTATTTGTTCCCGATGATGTTATCCTTCCCTATTTATAATCCCTAACGTGTTCTATCCCTTATGATCATTATAATCCCATTATTTCAATTCAAAAGGAAAATATATTAATCCTTATTATGGACAGGGATTATGGAAACATGTTATGTTAAAAATATTGGCATTTAATTTTATGTACTTACTTTGATTCTTCGGGTACACATTTAAACAACATACCATTATCAGGATAAATTTATTATTTCTACCCTTTTTAAATAATTTCTTCCAAATATTTCATTACCTCATCTAAAAGTTATTTTATATTAAATAATCTTATTGAACGTAATACTAACCTATATAACTTGCTACACATGTTTTTTGTTTAATATGTTTTTTGGAATTTTTTAAAAAAAACATAGGTTAATTTTTTTTTAAAAAAAACTTTTTTTAAGGCTACATCACTGATGCTTCCTTTCAATAAATCCCAAAGGAAGCATCGGCGATTCCTCCTTTACCCTAAAACAAATTTTTTTTCTATTCAAATTCTTCTTTTTTATATGATTAAAATTTTTATGTTTTATTATTATTTTATTATGTATATGTATGTATATAATGTTTTATCATAATGTTTCTCTTATTCAAGTACATGAATTAGCTGTACTGGAAAATATAATGTAGAAAACCAATATAAATAAGAATTAAAACATGGATTAAATATATAAGAATTAGTTGAAAAAAATAACGAATTTCATAAAAATGATTGTGAAAATTATGTAATAATATTTATAATCCACCAACTTGAATCTTTAAAATTTTTCAAGTATGTCAATTTTATAGAATATAAAATAAAAACTATAATTCTAATATAAATTAATTTTTTAACATTGATTATAAATATTATAAGTATTCAAAAAAATTAATAATTTATTATAAAATGTTGATGAAAATTAATTTATAATCTTTCTAATCCACCAAATTGAATCTTAAAATGTTTCAAGTACATGACTTTTCTAGCCTATAAAATATAAAATATAATACCAATATAAATAAAATTTTAAACACTGATTAAACATATAAGACATAATGTATAGTAAAAAATAATTTCATAAAAAATGTTGATGAAAAATAATTTATATGCTTTCTAATCTACCACAATAAAGCTTAAAAATATTTCATGTACGTGAATTTAATTTCATATAAAATATAAACTATATGAAAAATATAAGTGAAATATTAAACATTGATTAATCATATAAGAATTTGTAGAGAATAAAAATAATTTTTTTAAAAATCTTGATAAAAATTAATTTATATCCTTTAAAATCCACCAAATAGAAACATATAAGTGATTCAGGTACGTTAATTGGTAGCCTATAAAATAGAAACTATAAGATCGATATAAATTAATGTTTATATAATAAATAATAATATTTAAAGTAATAAAAAATAAAAATAATATCTAAAAAAATGTTGAGGAAAAATAATTTATAACCATTATAATCCACCTATATTAATATTAAAAATATATAAAATATTTTACATCATTATCCTAAACAAATATAAACTCTAAGACCAATATAAATGAAATATTAAATATTGCTTTGATATATATTAATTATTTTCAAAAAAAATAATTTTTTAAAAAATATTGATGAAAAATAATTTATAAGCTTTCTAATCAACCAACGTGACACTAAAAAATGTTTCAAGCACATGAATTTTGTAGCCTATAAATTATAAAATATAAGACCAATATAAATGAAATTGTAAACATCAATTAAACATATATTGTGTAGTATGAAATAAAAATTAATATTTAAATAATGTTGATGAAAAATTATTTATAAGCTTTCTAATCCACCAACATTAAGCTTACTAATGTTTCACGTAGGTAACATTGCAAGCCAATAAAATATTAACTATAAGAACAATATAAATTTAATTTTAAAAATTGATTAAACATATTATAATTTGTCTAAAGTAAAATAAAATTTTTAAAAAAATTTGATGAAAAATAATTTATATTCATTCTAATCCACATATTGAAACTAAAAAAGGATTCAGGTACATGACATTGGTAGCCTATAAAATATAAACTCTAAGAACAACATAAATGAAATTTAAATCATTGATTTAACACATGAGATTTTGTCCAAAAAATTATAAAAACAATTTGATGAAAAATAATTTATAAGCTTTCTTATCCAACTACATAAAATATGAAAATGTTTCTAGTACGTTACTTTGATACCCTATAAAATATAAACTATAAGACAAATATTAATGAAATTTTAATCATTTATTAAACATATATGAATTAGTAAAAAATGATAAAAAAATCATTAAAAGTTTTGATGAAAAATAATTTATATGCATCCAAATCCACATAAATGTAGCCTAAAATTGTTTCAAGTACATGTCTTTTCTAACATATAAAATCTAAACTATAAGACCAATATAAATTAAATTTTAAAAATTGGTTAAACATATAAGAGGTAGTATAAAATAAAAATATTTTCGTAAAAAATTGTTTATGAAAAATAATTTATAAGCTTTCTAATCCACCTAATTGAAATTTATAAATATTTCAAGTTTGTGACTTTTCTAGCCTATAAAATATATACTATAAGACCAATATAAATGAAATTTAAATCATTTATTAAACACATAAGAGGTATTAAATGTTTGAATTTTTATTCATATGGATCTTATAGATTATATATAATCGGCTTTCAAAGTACGGTATATGTCTTTGGATCCTCCTTGGCATTCCTTCTTTTCAGACTCACTTTCGAGTAACTTTTATTACCTTCCTTTCATTTTCAGTTGTTTATTTTATTTATGAAACTTTTTATTTTCAACAACTCTTTATATATTTAGGCTATCTATAAAATTTTATTTAAATTGTTTTTATACTATATATTTTATATGCTTTGAAAGTTATATACGTGAAATCTAATAAAAATTCATAGGTTTCAAGTAGTCAACATTGAAAGATGTCAAATATAAATTGTTCCTATAATATAAATGATAATTGGAGTAATAAATAATAATATTAGAAGTTATTCTAGTAATAATAGTATATTCCTTTTAGTAGAGATAAAAAATATATATGAACATGTAAAATCAATGTCTATATCTATGGAGAAGAGATTTTGTCCCACATGGCGGTATAGAAATAAGACGTCCAAAACAAGTTCGTTGTGGAGTCTAAATACCTGGAGAGGGATGATCCTTGGGAACTGGAAAATCACTTGTCACATCCTAATCATGTGTGTCTGTGGGAGGAGTTGTCAACTTCATCACATAATTCCCTCTGGATCCTTCTCCCACATGCGTGTTAGAAGGACCTTCCATCATCGCAATGGGGATCCAAGCCAGTGATGGAGCTATAACCTAGTGTTGTGATGGATCTGGAACCCAAGGATGTGATAGATCATGACCCCAAGGAAATGATGGATCAATACCCCATGGATTTCATGGATCTGGACACCATGACGGAGAGAAAAATTAATATCCTATCGATAATGACGGTTCCTATCCCACATGAGACACATCCTGAATCGGTTGAGGCTTGACTACTAGAGGGCCGACCTCTGCCTATGGAAGAGGAGAGGCCTCACATAAAGCATGACACTATCTATTTCATTGTGGTCATGGATCCTAAAAACCAGTAGATGATGCTGGATTTTCCTATATGGTAGGAACCTTCTCTCTCCGAGTTGGATGATCGAAGATTCTCTCAGAAAGTGCACGATAAGATGACCTCAACTCCAGTGCTTTGGAATGGATATTTTCCTGGATAAACACCCCCTCCTCATCTTTATCTCTCATGTGAACAGGATGATCTGAGTAACATCCCTATAAAGAGATTAAAATTTATTTAGAAAATAGTTCAACAATAAATCTAATGGAAAATTATTTACATTAAATCCTATGCATCGCTCTACCGTGTCGGGTAAGATACTATATAGAAATATGTCTATATAATGGCTAATACTCAACCAACTCTGAATGAAAGAATTGGTCCATAGTAACACCCTGAATACTAATATTTTCACATCAATTCAAAAAGTCAAGAGAAATGGAATGTACTCAGTGCGAGTTTTCATCATGCCTTCATGTCAGCTTCATCCCATGAAGCTGCTCTGTCTGTCTCAGCAGTAATGGAATCAGATGAGCATAGAAAACATAGTGTATTACTCTCTTATGATGATGCCACTCAATAATACAGAAGTTAATGAGGGGCACTAAAACCATATCATCATCAATCCTGATATTGAAATATGGTGAAAACTTGTTCATAATAGTCTAATATGAGAGCCATGAAATCAGAAATGACATGTGACCTATGTCAAAAAAGATTTTAACTAAAAACCAAAATTGATTCTATTATTAATTTTTTTATACAATGATAGATTGTATATAAATACCTATTCAAGTAACATAATGTCCAATTGGAGTGAATATACTCCAAAATGGTATCTCGGAACCATGTTTAAATTGAGTTGTTGACACCAACTGTAAAATATAATGAAGAATTAATGTAAATAAATCATAGTAGCATCAGAATGAAATAGAAATGAGTCATCATTACCTCATCCACACAGAGCATCATGTAACACCTCCATGTTGATTGGTGGACTAGAAATATTAGGGAGGAATGTGGGGATGTGCTCTCATGCCCAGATCAGAATAAGGATGAATAATCCCCCAAGACATGTTTGGTTGATATGGGATAGCCCAAATAATTGTGTATATGAGTGTTCCAAGAAGGATAATCCGTAGATGTAAGTCCTAGTCTGATCAAAGTCCTCTAGTAGGGGTAGATACATCATGTGCACGTGTATCAATGAGTGATTAGTACACAAGGTCATGCCAATGATCCATAATATATATGCATAGGAATAGTGCATGATAGTCTACTCATCAGCATCATCAGGTAAATGTGGAATCTATTCCTCAAACCAAGTCATAGATATCGATTCTCCTACTGTAGCCCTATGGTTGGAAAAAATGTCGATGCCTAACATGCACTGAGCAAGGTCAGGCCAAGATTCACATGTGGGTCCAATTATGGGTCTCCCGTGGATAGAAACACTAAGATGTAATGACACATTCTAGAAGGTGATATACATATCTCCCTCGGGAATTTGGAATATGTGTGTATTTGGTCTCCACCTCTCCACAAGGGTAGAAAGAAAGGGATTTTCAACAAATGTGGAATCTTCTATGGTAACTTCATAGAAGCCAGCATAGTGAAAGTATGGTCTAATGGCATGTGGAGGATCTTGGTGATTAAAATGGTGCACTCGACGCACCCTAGTTGATCGATCCTCACCACCTTCTGGAATGACTTGGGAAATAGGGGTATCATATTGAGTGAGATTTATAGTATCATCCATCTGCATATAAAAATTTGAAATTATTTGTAAGTGAAAAATTTCAACACAATGTAATAGTCAGTAGAATGTTATGTCTTGTAGAATGCAAAAGAGACAATGATTATTCATATTGTTTTATGAAGTTAATTTTAAGAAAATAAAGTGGCATGTTGTCATGTTTTTTAAAGAAAATTACTAACGTTATGTTAAGATATTATTTTACCTAGAAAAGTTTGTTTTGTAAGATATGGATTTATATACTAATATATATAAGCAATTTGTCTTTGTATTTATATGTTTATTAGAAACTGATTTTCTTTGTAATTTATGCATGAATGTCAACATGATGGTTTGTTTCATGATTATTTTGTCACATTTATTGTTTATTTAGTAATACTAACTTATCATCAGGATATAATTTGTTGTAATTGAACCATGATTCAAGAGGAACTGTGACAACGATGATGGTAAAGATGTAATCTCATTCCATCACAGTTTTCATTGTCACTATTCCTACCACATTGTGGTTTATTTCCCACAAATTATTTCTTAATGTTGATTTAGTGCTACACAATCAGTTGAAGTAACCTCTATTTTTGGTTGTGTACTATAACAAGCTCCATTATCCGTTTTTATAACCTCCACATAGTAGTACACAATGTTTAAACCGGAATCTATATGTTGAAAATGTTTTCTGATCATTATTCTAATAGTTTAACTAATATTGACAAAGATGGTTGATCATACAATCATTATTATACTGAAATTTAATGACATCTTCATGTACAATAATATATGATACTATTATTTCATTACAAAGAAGTTCATTAGAATGATATAAACCTAATGATTTGAAAACCAAGGTAAACGTAAGATGTTTTTTGGATTTACGGCTCAACTTTTATGTTTTATGATTTATAGATTAGGGTTTTAGATATTGAGTATTGGGTCTAGGTTATTGAATTTTTTCTATGGATTTATGTTTTAGGTTTATCATTTCATGGTTAGGGTTTAGGTTTTATGTTTTAGGGTTTTGAAATTTTAGATTACGGTATAGGGAAGAAGATTTTGGGTTTACTATTCTTCAGTTGGGTTTTGTGGTATAGAAAACCAAGGAAAAAAAGATATAAATACATATAATTTACAATATGAGATTCTCACAATGAATACAATACATCATTGTGGATGATAGTGTGAAGTTCTACCAATAAAGTTGGGGCATAATATCCAGTTATAAACTTCTTGATGACATATGGTGAATCTCAAACTCTTGCCTTGTTCTTGAGGCTAGCCATCTCATTCCGCACACTGCTGGCCTTCGGTCTCTCATGGGGACGCAACTTATTGATGTTAGGTATCACTATCGGCTGGCGGTTGGGCATTGGGAAATAATGAAACTCCCCAATATGCATCTATGGTGCAGAATAACAGTTAGATATGGTGTCTATCTGGTACACTAGATCAACATATTCTTCCCAGGATATGTTCACATAGGCACATGCTGTAATGTTGTGTGTGCATGGAAACCATAAGGCCAAAATGATTCCACATTAAAATTGTCTTGTTTCCAGTAATACCACCATTTTTTCAATAATTCTATTTTTGATGGGGTCCTAACTCCCTTGAACATCAAATCAAGTTTATCATCATCCAAAAAGGAAGACAAGATAACCAGAATCTTCTACAATATTCTTTTATATTTCTCATTGAAAATGCCTTTTGTACCTTATCCCATGTTGTATTCTGAAATATTTTACTTTTATTCTATCAACAAAGAACTTCAGGAAATAATATAATGTCTCTGGAACTAGTGATTTTATAGGTATATTGTGAAGCTCTTTGAAGATGCCATTAACTCAGTCCACAATATTTGTGGTCATGTGTTCATACCTCTTCCCCCTGTCTAATTCCAATGGACATTTTTCTATTTGAATCCACAAAATATAATAATAAACATCGTGATTAGCCTATAATACTTGTTCAAAACATTCTTCAAACGGTCATTGATCCCAGTCATATGATACACAAAATAGATGATATTTCACATTATTTTATATTATATTTATGTTGAAATAGAAAAAAATAACAAATACATTGTGTACTAAGACTCATTGTTGCCTTATCCATTTGTTTTTTGTCAAATTATTTTTTCACATTGTTAGTAATGTTTCTAACTCATGAATGATGAGGTGAATTAGGGTATCTTCATATATTAGGATCCACATTGAGTTCATAGTTAATTTATCAATCCCAATAAGATATTAAAAAAACACCGTAAATTTGGGTTAAATGATAGCTGATACATGCCAAAAACTAACTCCATGATTCATATTTTTATTTCTCTACAATGTAAATGGAATGCGGTAGAGGTGAATTGTTTCTATATTGGGTTTCCAAAATCAAAAATAGGCCCTTGTATTTTCTGTATATAAATGTTCCATAAATATGAATGAACTATTTTATGAAATGAAATGCTGAGATATAGAGGAGGAATTCCTAGAATAACCAATGAAATTTAATACAAGATGGATCATGTCGGTTATCATGAGACACATGTTCATTTGTATCAATAAGGACGACAAATTTTTTATGATTCCTAGGTATGTATAAAAATTTTGGAAACACTCGATATGAGTCACCCCAATCACTATAGAAAATTACAATTACATTCGGTTCCGCCATCCATGACTTATTATAGGAAATATTATAACTAAATGTCTTTTGTATTCTCTCTTGCACAAGGGATATCATAATATCATTTTAGGTACTAATCTTATCAAAAACAGTGGATGACACAAATTTTTCATCCATCGAGGTATGATCTTCTGTTAGTCTTGGTTGAACGTAAGTATGAGCTACCTCAATCCTCGAGATTCTCCTACCTCCAAATGAAATGTCTAGAATTTCCCTCAATAGAAATCTAAAATCATCCCCATACTTCTCACACTTTATAAGATATTTATTATGGACTAATTCATGAACTATATAGTTACATTTCCTCTTAATGTAAAATCTCTTTAGCATTCTTTTTAATGCATCATTACATGAAAAATTCCTTCCAACATATAAGCATTTTTCTAGATCACAAAATTTATCTAGTACTACTACAGGAAACTCAGTTTCTAGTGTGAGAACATTATTGTCGAATTTAGGCACATGTTTTATTTCTTCAGAAAAATATGATAACATTATAGGATTATTTATTGTAGGTCAATTCTTCTATAGAACTAATGAATTTCTCAAAACCTCATCCCTAACTTACACTGGCGCCTCCCAATAAGCACTTTTGTCACCATCTTTTCAGTCATTATGAAACTCCTCACCAGAAGTTTGGTTTTCATGTATATATGAGAGATCAACTTGGTTTTACGCTTCTCAATCATTTGTAATTGTCTCAATTTCATGGGGATGACTCTCTCAACCACAATTTTAAGTCGACGTCTTCGTATAACAGGTTGTTCTTATTGTACAGTAGAAACATCAACATATAACTCTATCATGGTACCTTCTGACTGTTGAGAAAATAATGTAATTTTTTGGACACACTACGCATCTGAAATAAATGGACAAGCCAGATCCCATAGTGTTGTTAGGAATTCCAAATGACTATATCTCATAGAAGTGATCTCTTGATCGGGACCCAGATTTAAGGAACCATGAATTATATCTTGAAGGTCACATAGGGTTATACAATCAACTGTAATAACTGCTGTTATAGGTTGTTTACTATAAGAAGCTCCTTTCTCAATTTGAATAACATACCCATAGTATTATATGCTAGAAAACAAGATTGTTTAAGTAAAAAAATTTCATTGATATAAATTATGATAGTCTAACAAATATTTACATTTATTGTTGACTATATAATGTTTATTAGAATGTAATTTTTGGACACATTTTTATACTGTAAAATATTCTAGTAATATTTAATTATATAATAGTTTATTAGAATATATGTTAGAGAATGTTTTGGAAACAGAGATAAAAATAAGAAGAAATATCAAATTAGATTATTTATCAATGATTAAATGACTATTCAAATCAGATTACGGGAAATGAAGATGAACACACACATTAAATAACACAATAATTCTTTATAATATTCAATAAATTGATTAAAAAATTTCAATAAAATGTCGTTTGGAAGAGATGAGTCTCACTTAAGATGTGGTAAAATCCAACATACTTTTTAATTTAAAGCTTTATAAAAACATTTAAATATATGTAATTCACTTTTTAAAATTCAAAAGATTTCGACCTTAGGATGACATATATTATATGTTTTCATAGATGTCATCAAAAGGCCAAAACCATTTGAATGATCAAAGTGATGTTCATATCATACGAAGATTTTATTAAGATTCCAATTAAAAATAAGCTAAATTTGACCCAATGTATGAAGTGAGACTCATCTCATCCAAACCACATTCTATTGAAAAATTTCAATGAAATTTTTGTATGTTATAACGAATTCATTTGTTATTTAATTTGTTTGTTCTTCTTAATTTCACTTTATATGATCAGAACTGTCATTATCTAATCATTATATTGATTAATTTGGTAATCCTATTTTTTTTAATTAATCTATAATTAATCAATTCTAAAAATAACTATTATTTCTTTGCTATATAATCTTTATGATACTAAAATTTTAAAACATTTTTATATATCCAAAAATATGATACTAATGTTTCGTAGTAAAATTTTCAAGAAGTTAATAATTCATTAATAACTAATTAATAATTACAATGTTAATAATTAGTTTATCATTCTTCAATCACACTATAATAGAAAAGAAAAAACACCTAATAACACAGAAATTATTTATAACATATGTGAAATAACAACATTTTTCAACAAAACATGGATTTGATGATATTAGTCTAAATCCAAATTGATGTCAAAAAACATTGATTTTTATTTTACATCTTAATAAAATATATTACAAGTATGTACTTGACTTACAAAGAACATATATTTAGATTATTTCATTATGATTCCAAATAAAAATTAATTGTACTTTACCATTCTTCTAAAGTCACACTCGTCTCATCCAAACCATGTTAAATTGAAAAATTTCATGGTATTTCCTATATGTTTTAAAAAATTCACGTGTAATTTAGTGTGTCTTTTATTCTCTATTTCGTTTTATATAATTATAACTATCATTTTATAAATGATAATAATTACTATCTAATCATCACATTTATTCATATTTTAATCCTATGTAATTCAGAAATTAATCTACAATTAATCATTACTAGTAATAACTATTATTTATAAACTATATAATCTTCATGATACTAAAATTTTATAACATATCATTATATCTGAAAAAATCCTACTAATATTTCTTAGTATAATTTATAACTAATCCATCATTCACTAATCACTAGTTAATCATTATTATGTTATTATGTTATTATTTTATTATTATTCAATCATTAATCATATGTATTCATTTTTAATCCTATGTTATTATTAATTAATATAAAATTAATCCTTAATAAATATATGTATTATTTATAATCTATATATATCTAATTAAACTACATAATAAATCAAATATTTGAACCTAACAAAAAAAAGAATTCAATTACTAATAATAACATCCATTCATTAATGCCTTTGTCTATGCCCATTTCATTCTATATCATCATAATTATCATATTATAATTGATAAATATACTGAAATTATTATTATTTTCATAGATATTTTATTAGTTTATAATTAATATACAAATAATCTTAAGAATATCCCCATGGAGTGTCAAACTAGGGGTGCAGAAAGTGTCGTTGTTGTTCACCAGTTCCTGTTCGAGGCTAACTTAAAGTGGTGTTTTAATGTATTACTCCTAGGTAGATCTGTGCTAGATCCACATACAATTGTTTATATCTAGATAGTGATTTGATTGCATATATAAAAAAATATTATTTCTACCAAGACTTCACAATAATTTATCCTTAGTTATTTTATACTTAATCATTGATAATAATTATTGTTATTTAAAACTATATATAACTATTGAATCAACATAATAAAATATCTATATATAAATAAATAATCTACATAAAAAGGAAATATTTAAACTAAAAACAATTCAATTTAATAAATAAAAAACATTAAATTAAATAAAAAATTACCTCTAAATGAGGCTTTCTAAAAACCTTCCATTTGGGATCATCGACTCCACGACATTGAAAAGGGAATTTTTTGGAGAGAAAAGTAGTGTATTTAGAATATATGGGAGAAAATTGAAGTGCGGAGGGGGGGGATTTCCCTTTTATAGGGAGATGAGTGAAAGGCACCATCGCCGATGCCGCCTTTCACCTTTTCATGAGGCCAAAAGAGGCATCCCCCACCACTATTTCCAGGTCATCGATCCAGGACAAAAGCATCATGTGGGATTGAAGGAAGAATCACTGATGCCTCCATTAATGATGATTTTTTTAAAAAAATAATCTAAACTACTTTTAATTTCATTTTTTCCGAAAAAAATAGAAACTCTCCTACACACACTGTTAGAATTAGAAATTTTTTATCCCATTCATCTTTCTCCAACGACCCATCCATCGAACACCCCTCTGAAGCCACTAGAATTATTACCTTGGAATGGTACATTGGATGGAGGTATGGGATCTCCTAATATTATTCCCTATGTCTCCTCCACTTTTATGTCATTTATCCTCCCTTACTCCACACCTCAGGCTCCTTAGGTTCATGTTTCCCCAAAGATCCATTTGGATTAATCGAGTGCAGCTTTCGAATGCTATGTGATGGTTTTAAGCTTTATGACTTCGTCATTGAAAAAATAATCCCATCTCCTTTCAATTATCCATGTGAAAGGGTAATCATAGACAAACCCTCATTGGACATGTTTGATAGCATTACTGAATCATGAGCTCTGGATAATATGGGATGGGTTTTATTCCTGAATAGAAAAGCATATTTTCTCATTCTTAGTTCCTGATATGATTTTCTAAACCATATTTTTTAGTTATATATTTGTGGGGAGCTAAAGTATTATCCTATTCATATATGGAATAAAGGTCCACAATAGTAGAGATCCCCTATTGGTTGCGGTGTGGTCCACTCATCCTAGTATTCCAATCCCCATCCACAACAAGTCCTTCCTATTGGGTATTGGAAACCGACTAGGGGAGTTCTTGTGCATGGATCTGCTTACCTATCAAATGGAGGTTGCAACATTGGAACAGATCTATGTGGATACAGATTAAAAAATCCTCTCCCAGTGAGTATACTCCTCAGAGTTGAGATTATGGATGACTGAAATCATGCCTTAATTTTCCATTACCTACTCACTTCTTCTATCACTTCCACCTCCAAGGCTATTCAATGAAATCCTATTAAAAACAATGGCTAGAAAACCTCACATCCCATCAACACATTAATCTTCATGCTAGTCAATCTTCTTATTCATTGACTATTAGTGCATCCGAACACCCTAGATCTAGTCCGCATGTTCTTCGTCCCTCCCTATGTTATCATGTCCTGAATCCACCATAGGAATATATTTTTGATGAAGATCTTAAGGACCCTTATTGTATGTCCCATTTACCTTATTATAAATAGATCCTTTTTTAATTCCATGACTTACTATCAAAAGTTCATTCTAATTTTGATTATAAATTACTTTATAAAGGCATGGAGGCCACCATAGCTCTTGAATCACCTCGAGCCCCGTATAGGAATCCCAGTCCCTATGGTTTCATATCCTCCCCCTCTATGAGAAGCGCATTACTAGATGTCATGTTTTAAGTGCCATCATTGTCTGATTACAACTCTGTCAGATTGGAGCTTTAGGATCATTTCTAGCCATATTCTCTTATAGTTACAGTTGGATGATTTGAACCATTATAACTGAATGAACTTCACCATGACCGTCCACTGTTGTCACATGTCCCCTAAGAATCTCATTCTAGTTCTTCCCATGTTTTCCCTTCCGGGCATTCCTGATATGTGAGACGTATAACGTCGAGGAATGTCATGTCTACTCTTCAAGAAGGCCAAAGTTGTTTCTTCTCCTCTAGCATTAAAGATACACCATTCTGGTGAACAAGGTTCCAACATCATAATTATCAAGATAACATAGCTCATATTTATTTTGGAATCACTTCACCCAGGGCTAATACAAGGACATCCCTTCTTTAATGATCTCATTTTTTATGTAGAGCACCTGTAACATTGGTGAATGGTTAAAGCTGTCAACATTTTGTTTGAAATTCATAGAGGGAATGCCACTATAGTGGTGGTTTGTGAACTAAAGACAAATTTTTCAAAAATGGTGACATTTTCTTATAATATTAAGACTTATGATTTCTCATACACCCACACTAAATGAAATCACATTTGTCTCTTTTTGAAGCCTGTCAATCAAATTGGATCAATTTGACACATCATTTCAATTTGTGACTATTCAGGTCACCCCAGGTGGTCAAAAATGGTTTTTTTTATTAAATCAAGGATGTGCAAGATAGGTTTTTTCATTGGTAGCCCTTGGGGTATTTCAATACAAGAGATGAACCTTGTCCAATATGTGGTGACTTCAATAATATGTTTCATCCAATGGAGGGGTGTAAGAAGCTTTCTTTGCCTGGATATTAGAAAAAATTAATCGTTATTTTCTCAAAATATCCTTTTAGAATTAAGGTACTTAGTGGATCAGTTCACCTTGTGAAACAATCAGTGTAATGCCCCAACCCTTGAAACCTAGATCCAGTTCATTATTTTATTAATTTAGCAAGATTATATGGAACCAAACCCCAATGTATTGATCAATATTAATGTCTTATAAATTTATAATACATAAATTATACAAATAATAAATTGTGAAATACAAAATAAAAATATGATACACAATAAAATGAAATAAAATGCATTCATAAAACACAATCAAAGAAATCCACTTTATAACCTATGGAAGGATCACATGATAAGAATGAGCTCAAATGATTAGTAAGGACATGTAAAGTTTAGTAAATAATTATTTAATGAGAATAAACATACATAAAAAATTTAAATACCTAATAAAACATTATATACAAATAACTAGATAAGAATAGATATGGAATATTAAATATGAAAAGGTAATAAAATTAAACACATGACATTTAATAAAGGAACTATAATTAAATGTATCCATAGATATATGTCAATGCCAAATCTCATGGATGAGAAGCAACTCAATACGGAAATTCATAATTATTGGACTCCATATTTCTAAGGTACATAGAACCAGTTCCTCCAAGACCTTTCACAAGAATATTTAATTATGATGTAAAAACCCATAAAATATAGTTACCTAACTATTTCATCTCATGAGACTAATGATTCATAGAGGGGGTATCTGTATCCGAGCCTCACCCATGTAATAACTATCCAAATAATTCATCATATTTAAAATCAATTTATGTAATAAAAATATTCCTTGTGAAGTATCCTTATTGGATAATGTATTTGGATTTATTAATTATTCTCCAGTTAATCCAATAACTATCAAAGCAAAATTTTTATATCAAATAATATTCGACTTAAGAAAAAATAGTATACATAATATGAAAATATGGACAGTCAATGATGTTTATAAAGAAAAGTGACTGTCATAAAGTGATTGATTCAATATAAGGTTAACAATAACCAAAGAAATTGGTATTGAAAATGTAATCATTAAGAACATTATTTAGGAGAATAATCATTAAACATTCCAATATTTTCCATAACAAATTGAAAAATATTAATCATAATCTCCATGAAGGGAACAATTAAATGAATAGGCTAATATCATGAGAATAAGTGGATTCATTATATAAAAAGATAATGTGCATCATATAAACCATAAAAAAGTTAAATAATCATTAACAATAAATAAGTCTCAATGAAATGTAAATGGACACGAAATCCCTTACCATAACCTTATTTTTTGTGTGGTTTTTATACTCACATATAGTGGATTAAAATATAAAAATATATGATACTATAACCATACTAATATTTCTAATATTATATATTAATTTTTTATAATAATGTATTACATTTTTTTAACACTCATTCAATATATTAACTATTTCTATTGATAATTGACTAGATTTATCATGTATGTTATGAAATTTAGTTTATTGTTCCTACTACATAGATCATGATTTCATAATATCTTGAATTTAACACATGAATTAATTATCTTATATATTCAATAAATTTTTATTTACAATAGTCCACAATGTTTGGAGATGAGAACTGAAATTCAACATTAATGGAGACGGTAGGTCGTATGTATACAAAAATGCTACATTCATTTCATTGTATTGTAAACGGAATGAAAACAAAATGATAGAAATTTATATTATAAATATAATGTAATATATATGGTATATATGTTACATAGTTTTATTAAAATCATCATAAATACGTTCCATGTAAAGCGTGAATGAATCACATCTCTTCAATTGGGTGATTGGCCACACATCCTCAAACGATGTTATCATATTAACATGGAATGAGAGGTATTAAATTTATGAATTATAAAAGTTTTATTGAGGAATATAGACATAATACATATCATATATATCATATATAAAAAAATTTCTATCATAAGGGCCACCATGAGATGTTTTAAATGTAAAATGAGAAGTCATCGTTTCATGATGGTGTAGTTCATCATACAGAGAAACAATATGTTCATTACCAATTAGAAGGAATTTTTTGTATTTATAGGTCTAACAAATATCTTAAACACATTATAGTATATAATGGATAATTTCTTTTCATTAATTGATGGAATAATTTGAAATGAAGGGGTGGAGAAGAAAAAAAATTAAAAGATCCTGAGGGAAGAAGTTACATAATTATAAGGAAATTGTTTTTGATTTGTAACAAAGGGATTCTGTAAGTGGAATTATTCCAAAATGAGGGAATATATGTCTTGGGGGGATGTTTATAGACTATTTAGGAAGAGTTTGGATGATCCAAAGATGCTTGATGGGTTATGGAAGAGGTAAAGTGCTTTCCTTTTACTAGAAGAGGGGTAGTGTCACTCTTGTAAATTCCAAAAGAATTTCATTAATGGGAGGTTTAAAATAACTAATTTTCCTAAAAAATGAAAAAATATTTTTTAAAGGGAAATAAGTTAGTATAAAAACCTCCAACACACAAAAATACATGAATTTTAATAATTTGGATCCTTAACATATAAGATTAAACTATTTTATCATTTTATATTATTACAGCATCTAGATTTATAAACTAAGTAATTTTACAATTAAGAATAATATCAATGTATATTTATGATAAAATATATTAACACTAAAATATCAATTTAAATTATAATTTATAAAATTAAAATCCCCAATGTTTATGAAATTAATTTCAAAATAAGCACATGTGTTGCGCTAAAACACCGCTTAAACCCAGACCGTGTCAACAACGTTTTTACAACATATGAGTAAATATGTTATTCTAATAGACAAATTGGACAATTTATAGAAAACATTTACTATATCGAAACACATAGAATAACATTCTAGAATATAAGATTTTTATTAATTTTTAATCATTTAATAAACTAACATTTTTTATAAAATAACAATAATGTAATTTTGGACATTGTTAATTTAATTTTTATATTGAAATTTTAAAAAGAATATCTTGTTAATAAAATATATTAAGTTTAAATCTGTGAAATATGTTATATTCATAATAAAAAAATTATTAAATAGAATAAATCAATCAATATACATCACTTTTATGATTTATATTTCCATTTATTTTATATAATTAATAACTAAATAATCACCATGTTGGAATTTCATAAGCATTTTTAGTAATTAAAAAATATATAAAAATTATTCATAAATAATTATAATGAAATTAAATAATTTATATTAAAAATATATTTTCATAAAAGAAAATAGGATTTTTTTTACATATATCAATGTCTTATAAATGAAAAATGTATGGAATGTTCCATTTTGGTCATTTTCCAGACTTTACATTTTATATTGGGAAAATCAATTTAATAATATACTAATAAATGCTAAAAATTTTCTTATGTGGGGAAATAGGTATAATTAGTTGTGTAAAATGGAATTGGGGAAGGTTTTCATGTCATTTTGGCCCATAATATTATAGTTTAGTCACGTATTAAGATAAACTCTACTTTAATAAATGTAATTAATTTTTGTCACATTCATTAATAATTATGGAGAAAATACTAATTTGATCTTATTATACCACAAATATTTCACTAATTATCACAATGTATGTCTACTTTTCAAAATTCAGATCACAAAAGTGGGAAAATTAATATAAATAGTAATCTCAGAGTCGGGGTGAGAAAGAAGGGTTTTAATTTAAAAGATGTTCAAAAGATCAATTATTATTTTTACAATTTCAATGTAAAAATAATTTCAATGACCAAAATTGAGTTAATAACATTATTATTTATGTAATTTGACATTAAAATCAAATTTAATATATAATTTGACTGTAATTATTATTTAAATAAAATGGTAGTTTATACCTAACATGTAATATTTTTTAGTATTCATAAAAAAATGAAATCTCTCAGAGAAATACCAAAAATTCACCATTACCAAATTTTGACATTAATAATTTAAAATGGATTTTAGTTTTTACATATTAAATTTAAACATTTACCAAATATTAGTTTTAAAATAAATGCCCCTTTAAAAGTTCGTAAAACCTAGTCTTGGGTTTAACGCAAACCAATTCAGTGTGGTGTTTTGTGTACGTTTAACATGTTTTGTCTTATATAGAGACACAATATTATTATTCAAACATGAAATAATTTTAAATCTTTACGGTGTCACATTATACCCACATTAATGAAATTACATCCTCACAATTTAAACTTGATCTTTGTAATAATGGAATTGATATTTTAATATACTATTTTTGAAAAAAGAACATCATATATTTGTTTAATAACATATATTATTAATAATATATAAGGTAACGTATAAGTAGGTTCCATTTTAAGATAACATATGTGGTATATTGAATCCTGGATAAAGAATAAAAATATAACAATCTAGTTTTGATGGAGAGTTCTAGAAAACATGGTTAGGTGAGTGTTAACAAAAAAATTCCATAATTCTATGATTCTCTAATGGGAATTTTGATAAAAAAAATGAGGTTGCATGGAAAATATTTTTGGTATCAAGATCATTTTTTTCTTGGAGTTGAAGAATTCTTGTACACTTAGAGAATATAAATAAAAATACTTACATTGTACATTTCTATAAGAACATTATTATCCTTTGGAATTTCCTTAACCTATTTCGACATCATCTCACAGAATATGAATCATTATCTAGTGATGTAATATATCAATATCTAAATCCATATCCAATGTTAAACATAAATAATTTCATAAATGGTTATAATTTACCAATTATTATGATCGAACACATTACAAATAAGGTCACTAGATTTCCAAAATGATCATACCATTAATGTTCAATAAACATATAGCAGCCCTAAATTTTTGCATTCTAAACAAGTTAATAACTTCCACATGCATCCTCTTGAAATATGTTAATAACTCAAATCACCATAAAATCTTATTAGAAAAAATGAATTATTCTTTATTCCTTAAACACGACACGTGTTATTTGATATATACCTTATATCTGTTGTGTTATAAACTCCATTAATGGTAGAATTAAATCATTTTTAAAAGTCATTAATCAAGTCTATGTTAGTCATCACTTTTCCAAATTAATGGTTTCATTATCATTAACTCTAAATTAGAAACATATTGACTGTTTTCATTCCCTCACTCATATGTTTTTTAAAATGATTAACGTTAAACTGAATAAATTTTCTTGTGACCGTTCAATATATGATCTCAAATCCATGAATATATGGTAATATATTAAAATTTTAATATATTCTGTAATTCTTATAACTATTATATTTATTAAATAATATTAAAATAATGTAGTTCATCAATCCAAATAAATAAACAAAAATGTTATTCTACTTCACCGATGATCTATTTACAAGGTTACCACATCCTTTTACTTAATACCTCTTTGTATTCACATGTCACTAGTATACTCATCCCCACTAGAAATATAACCATTATTCATACCACCTAGCTGATATGCATCCTACTAATTCCACTTAGAACTTCTATCTGCATTATGACCATTCAATCCAATCATAGAAATAATTTCCTCACTTTTGATGTCTTAGGAAGGCCAATATTGTCATCCATTTCATAATTAAAACTCTTCAACTCTCTCATGCATATTATTAATTTTTGTCCTTATTTTCCCCAACCAAACTATCTCCATGATCCTTGAAGAAATTCACTTGGGCGATTCATTGAACATTCTTGTCATAGGAAAACTGATTCTTCTTTCATCCATGATCTCGATTTCCTGAACTCTCATTGAAATCCTTCTTTCACTTACTTGTTCGTTCCGATAGTTTTTTAAGTTATACGATGTTAATCACATTTGATTAAATGTGATTAGTAATTTTCTCAACATCCTTCAGTCTAGTTATTATTCAATTTATCTTCTCATTAGTAAGTTATCCATCTGTAGAGACCCGAAGCCTAACGTACATGAACATTACATTACTTTTGCGGAATACTTAATACATAACAAAAATATACACACAAGGATCGTAATAGTTTAGTGTCTTTGGAAACTCGGAATGTAATCTTCTAATCCTGGTGAAAGATCTTCAAAATCTCCCACAAAGATCTTCCTTTTTTTTTTACCTAAAACCTTTCTTTATATCCTGGGGAAAAGAAAACATAAAAGGGTGAGCTCAAATGCTCAGTAAGGGTAAACAAAAGAAATATCAATCACATAATTTTCATAAGAACATAAAATTTTTGGAAATCATAACCTGCAAAAGAGAGCATAATTTCATAACATGGGATAAATCATAGTAGTGAAAATGAAACCCTTACTTAAAACATTACTCATTGTGGCATACACACAAAATCATAGAGAATCATTTCTTGTTAGTCAAGACTCATTGCCAAGACTATCTTAGTGGACAAAGTCCCTTTCTGAATCGAGTAATCCTCGTTTCAGTCCTGTTTCACTGAATCGGTATAACCTACCATTCCAACCATGTCTATCTCATGAGATATGAAATCTTTACCCAATGCATTGGAGGGAGATATAGGTCCCACCCATCTCTTAATGAATCCTTTCTTATGTGTGCCACAAAATCATAAATCATACATCATTGCATAACCCATGTAATAAAAATGGGATTCTTAAACAACATGACATCATAAAACCATTCATATAAGATAAAGGAATTCATAAACATAATTTCATCACAACATATTCAAATCAATGTAAAAATATGGATAGAAACAGAACCCTTTATTATCTTATATGGAAAATAATTTTGATAAAACACTTGAATTGAATTCTTGAGGAAAATATCCTTTCTTCTTCAAAATCAATTTCTTTTCACAAAACATCATGCAATTTTAAAAGGAAGAGATTTTATTGAAAATATTCATGAAATCTTTTAGAGGAAGCTTCATGAAAATAAGGCTTTATAAAACAGTATAAATCCGTTCGTGCCGTATAAGTTAAAAAAAACATTCTTCGTACTTTTTTCGGAAAAGTCAAAAAGTACCTCGTACGAAAAATGAAAAAGATTCCTTTCATATCCTTTACTAAAAACTCATAGAAGGGTAAAATTGGATTTAAACAATTGTAGGTGGATGGAAATAATATTACATATTGAGGGAACATGGATGTGGATGATAAAATACACCCCAATAAATACATACGAATAAACAATCTCGGATAAAAATGAGATTGTGATATTTCCCTTACCTTAGGTCCGACTTGCTTTGTAAGTGTCCGAACCTCCTGTATAATGATTTAAATCATGTTATTGACTTATTAAAGAATCATATTCATTGTTATGATATCATATATGGTTCACTTATGACATTATATTACCCGTTCTTTTGTAAATTCCATGTTAAAGAAGCGTTTTGGGTAAAATCGTTTCATTTATCGTAGGTGTTTTGACTTGTTGTTCTTGACATCATTATTACTTATATCATGATTTAGTTACTTCCAGAATATAAAATATGATTTATATATCATATATATTCAGTATATATATATATATATAATAGATAGATAAATAAAATGAAAAACACCGTTCATGGAGACGGTAGTCCGTACGTACGCATGAACGCTGTTTTTCTTTCCTTATTGTCCTGAAATGGAAGTAAGTAGATAACATACATATGTATATATATACATAAATCCAGTAGCTTTATAATGTCATATATTTCATTATTATTTCTTATATATACATTATAATCATTCTTAAATGGTTAACATGGAGAATGAATCTCATCGCGTCGTGGAGACGGTAGTCCGTACGTACGCACGAGCGATGATATCATTTCAATAAATATTGAATTGAATTGGAGTGGATTATACAATATATCAGAATCAATATGATGTTGTAATAACTATGTATAGTTATTCTTTACACCATTATACCCATCCATGTAAGGTGGTGGTGGAAAATAGATTACACCACGGCGTGGAGACGGTATTCCGTACGTACGCACGCGCGGTGATTTCTTTTTCCGTAGGATGGATAGATGGTGAAATAGGGTTGTTTCATACTTATAATAACATATCAGTATATGAGTGATACTGATGTTATTACTTCATAATGAAACAACCTAAGAAGAAGAAGTGGAAGAAGAAATAAAGATGAAAGAATTGGTAACGGTAATTACCTCTTCTTTGAAGTGCCTCTTTGAGACCTCCTCTTAGGGCACTAGAATTGGTCTTTGAGGAAGACCAGAACCTCTAGGATGTTGCTAGGGAAGTGGAGAAGGAATTTTGGCAGGGGTTGGACGATCTTGAGTGCTCAAATTGGTGTGAGGAGGAGGGGGAGGAGGTGTCCTTTTATAGGGGAGGAGAGGGGCACCTTAGGAATTCTTAAAAATATTAATTTATAATAAATCTAACCCCACTTAAAAACCTCCAAAAATGACTCATATTAGAAGATTAGATGAGATAGGGTTGTAATCTCATCAACCAATCATATTTAGACATGTTTGGATCTTATTTTAAACCTTATCAATTAGATTTAACTCTAAGTTAAATAATTTTACTTTTACCGTGTCTTTTTGTTTTCTTTCACTATATGGTTAATACACTTACTATAACATGCCAAACGAACCCCAAATTGTTTATTATTAATATATATATCCTTATCTAAGTCATTTGGCCGAACCTTAGATTTTTAGGAATAAAATAACAATTAATAATATAATATTTGATTTAAAAACTATTTTGTGTCAATTTTGACACTATTTGATATATGATTTTTGTGAAAGTCATAACAGAATTAAATGTTCGAACCAAGTTGATTAAATCAACATTAATATATCATAGTAACCTATAAAATTAGTGGAATTCATAAAAATTCTCAAATTACATTTATTTTGGTGTTTATAACATCAATTATGTCAATATTTCATAAATAAGATAATTACTGCATCATCTTTGGGTCATAAATTAATTAAATTATTTGATGTCTAAAATTTACAAATAAAAGACCATTATGTAGGAAATCTTTTTAGCTTTCTAATGAATATTTATAGTCGAATTTATCTTATGTATAACCCCATATTAAAAATGATTTACTTATTAAACTTTGATTTTAACTATTTTAACCTTTCTTTAAATAAATTAATAATAAATGTCCTAATCTAATCCAAGTGGGCCTAAATGGTCATATTTTATTCCTAAGTTTGTTTTTGGTCGAATTACACTTGTCCAATAGAATTAGGACATGTGTTAGGGTAATAGTAATATCATATTTACCCTTAGTTACCCTATTTACTATTAACCGCGGTAAAAATAGTAAAAAGTTACTATTCACCAAAAAATTATTTTTATCTCATTGAACCACATTTTAGTCCTTGATATTAACCGTGTCTCTCGGATTTTCGAAATTCCATTCACAGAAGCGGTAAAATTAAGTTTTATGCAAAATTCAGTTTTTAACCTACCACTTAGTAGTTTCACTATTCATCAAAAAATTGATGTTTTTCAGAACAATGCCAAAATTTCATCCCAAGCTATATTTCATATTCCGAATTCAAAAATGAAGTCTATTTTACCAAATTCATAACATAAAAGTTGAATTAATTAATTTTATAATTAAATCCCGCTGTTAAAACAAATAGCGTGTTTTTAAGAAACAATATCTATCAAAAGATTGACACTTGTTTATGTCTAGTTTAAATGTGAAACTACATCCAATGACCAAAATTGTATTAAATTGTAAAAATATATTCTAAATATACTTTAAAACCACTCAAATTAATGATTTATCACTATTAATTATTTCGATTAAAAAAGTTGTTTTTAATTATAATTTAGTAATTTTCAGTATTCATCAGAATATGAAAGTTATCCGAAAAGTACCAAAATTTTACCTTAGGCTAAATTCGATACTCCGAATCCAAAAATAAAGTTCATTTTGAAAAATAAGATTTACTAGATTTCAAAAAGTGGTTATTACTATTCATAACGGCTAGTTTTAATAATATTTTTATAGCATATCGTTGTTTAGTGAAACTCGGTTTTGCGTACTACACACGCTATTGAGGAAGGTCGCGATTGCGTGTAATGCAAGTCAAGTCAAGGATGTGTGTTGTGCAAGCTCCTTTTGGTGTAGCGTACAACACAAGACATTAATAAAATTAAAAAGAATATTTTTTTTAATAAAATCTTGGGCTGTTACATTCTACCCCCCTTAAAATGAATTTCGCCCTCGAAATTCGTCGGGGTTATAAATGGTTTACTATTTGAAAGTTTCTTTAATAGAAACCCACATCGTAAAAGGGAATACCAAAACTTGGCTTTAAAAACTAAAGTATGAAATGTAACGATTACCCAAATAAACTAATCACTGGGTTTCCACATAGGTGAAAATATGGATATGGAAGAGAAATCTAACCATCATGTTCTGATGGAGAGTGGTAGAGAACATGGCTATGGAAAATCCAGTAATCACAAATCCATAAATTTGTGACGATCTAAGGTACCATCTGATTCATCAGGTATAAGATCACTAGGACAACATTTTTGGTTTTCAAGATCATTTCCCTAAAGTTGAAAATTTGAATTAGAATAAATACTTACTTTATTTTGATACAATATCACTGTTGTTCGTGCCTTGAACAATTTCCACTTCATCTCTTAAATAAATGAAGTTGAATTTGTTATTCGTGAAGTGTTAGCAGATCATGTGATAGAATGACGGGTCATTCCATCTGTCTCAAACAAAAGGTAAGCAAAAGTTATTAAATATACACAAGTCATTCTATAGTGAGTTTAATCATATATAGTTCCTAAAATGGACTTATACTTCATATATCATACTGCTTAATATAATAAAACTAGTTTCTACTAAACAGGGACTTTCTGTAGGCCAGTGGTAGGCGATAAAGGCCAGTCGCACTTTGGTTGTGGGTTCGATTCCTACAGCCTTGTCCGAAGCGATGGGCTGTCGCCCGTCCTGCAGGTTGTCCCTTTTTCTAAAACTACGTTACTATAACATCCCATCAATAATATCGAAAATCTTCTATCCTTAAACAATACTAACTTATGTCCAACATAATCCAGTCTAATCTTTAGGCTTATAATACTGCAGTCCACTCTCATAATATAGTGACAACGATTACCAGAGATTTAATACTGTCGTTGATCCCCACATATCATAAGATATGTCTTGTTGGTCACATTACAAACATTCAAAGTCCTTAATCGTGTATTCTCTTGAATACCTTAGTGAAAACATGAGTGCAGTTAAAAGTTAACACTTTCCACATACCAAAATCCTCAAAATTATTTATACTCAAACCATGATATCACTTAGTCCTTATATCAATCATGAGCTCATGAATACAATCAAACATCTCATTATCTTCTTATCCTTTCATTATGCACTTATCATCTACTTTCCAAAAGTATCTGAATAACCTTTCATGGTTACTGGTAACATTAATCAGACAACAATGTAACAATCCTTACATGTCTCTTTATTCCATAGTACCATGAGATTACTTATACAACATTACACATGATAAACATGTAATCATTCCACTACATTCTTAAACCATTAACCGAGCTTCAACAATTCTTTCATCTCACATATCATTTGTAGTCTCTTCATCATCATCCACATAAATACTACCCATATGGCCATACTGATTCTCTTCATGAGTCTTTCCCTTAGGACATTGGTTTGCATAATGCCCATACATTCCACATTTAAAACACTTAACCATTTTTGATGTCGTAGCAATACCATTATCCTCATCCATGGTGTTAACTGAACCTTTTCCTTTGCACTTACTTGCTTTGTGTCCTTCTTTTCCACACCCAAAGCATCTTCCAGTTCCTTTGAAACATTCTCCTTGATGCCTCTTACCACATGAATTACATAGGGGAAATTGAACTTTCTTTCCTCTATGATCATCATGAAACTCCATCTTTCTCTTATTAGTCGAGTCAGGAAACTTACCAAATTTTACTTTATTGATCATATTATGAGATTGCTGATTCGGCATAATAATTATGTTTGGACTTCCAAATCCCATTTCATTATGAAGAATATCCTTCCATTTTCCATCATTTCCTCCATTATCGTGAATCACCTTGTTTCCAGCCATTTTCTAAAACCCAAAAAGAATAGCGTGAGAGGCAAAAATCATGCTAGGGAAAACAACATAATAAAGGGGGAGTACCTTGAACATCTAACATCTTAGGTTTAATTCTATGATCGTTAGCGTAGTTCTAGTACTATAACCTATACGTATACTTAACCTTAGGGACATCCCTAGACATACCTTAGAAATATCTCTAGGGATCTCACTAACGTTTTCGCATCCTAGTTTCCAAAGGTTGACTAAACCTTTCCTCTGATACCAACTGTAGAGACCCGAAGCCTAACGTACATGAACATTACATTACTTTTGCGGAATACTTAATACATAACAAAAATATACACACAAGGATCGTAATAGTTTAGTGTCTTTGGAAACTCGGAACGTAATCTTCTAATCCTGGTGAAAGATCTTCAAAATCTCCCACAAAGATCTTCCTTTTTTTTTACCTAAAACCTTTCATTATATCTTGGGGAAAAGAAAACATAAAAGGGTGAGCTCAAATGCTCAGTAAGGGTAAACAAAAGAAATATCAATCACATAATTTTCATAAGAACATAACATTTTTGGAAATCTTAACCTGCAAAAGAGAGCATAATTTCATAACATGGGATAAATCATAGTAGTGAAAATGAAACCCTTACTTAAAACATTACTCATTGTGGCATACATACATAATCATAGAGAATCATTTCTTGTTAGTCAAGACTCATTGCCAAGACTATCTTAGTGGACAAAGTCCCTTTCTGAATCGAGTAATCCTCGTTTCAGTCCTGTTTCACTGAATCGGTATAACCTACCATTCCAGCCATGTCTATCTCATGAGATATGAAATCTTTACCCAATGCATTGGAGGGAGATATAGGTCCCACCCATCTCTTAATGAATCCTTTCTTATGTGTGCCACAAAATCATAAATCATACATCATTGCATAACCCATGTAATAAAAATGGGATTCTTAAACAACATGACATCATAAAACCATTCATATAAGATAAAGGAATTCATAAACATAATTTCATCACAACATAGTCAAATCAATGTAAAAATATGGATACAAACAGAACCCTTTATTATCTTATATGGAAAATAATTTTGATAAAACACTTGAATTGAATTCTTGAGGAAAATATCCTTTCTTCTTCAAAATCAATTTCTTTTCACAAAAAATCATGCAATTTTAAAAGGAAGAGATTTTATTGAAAATAGTCATGAAATATTTTAGAGGAAGCTTCATGAAAATAAGGCTTTATAAAACAGTATAAATCCGTTCGTGCCGTATAAGTTAAAAAAAACATTCTTCGTACTTTTTTCGGAAAAGTCAAAAAGTACCTCGTACGAAAAACGAAAAAAGATTCCTTTCATATCCTTTACTAAAAACTCATAGAAGGGTAAAATTGGATTTAATCAATTGTAGGTGGATGGAAATAATATTACATATTGAGGGAACATGGATGTGGATGATAAAATACACCCCAGTAAATACATACGAATAAACAATCTCGGATAAAAATGAGATTGTGATATTTCCCTTACCTTAGGTCCGACTTGCATTGTAAGTGTCCGAACCTCCTGTATAATGATTTAAATCATGTTATTGAATTATTACAGAATCATATTCATTGTTATGATATCATATATGGTTCACTTATGACATTATATTACCCGTTCTTTTGTAAATTCCATGTTAAAGAAGCGTTTTGGGTAAAATCGTTTCATTTATCGTAGGTGTTTTGACTTGTTGTTCTTGACATCATTATTACTTATATCATGATTTACTTACTTCCAGAATATAAAATATGATTTATATATCATATTTATTCAGTATATATATATATATAATAGATAGATAAATAAAATGAAAAACACCGTTCATGGAGACGGTAGTCCGTACGTATGCATGAACGCTGTTTTTCTTTCCTTATTGTCCTGAAATGGAAGTAAGTAGATAACATACATATGTATATATATACATAAATCCAGTAGCTTTATAATGTCATATATTTCATTATTATTTCTTATATATACATTATAATCATTCTTAAATGGTTAACATGGAGAATGAATCTCATCGCGTCGTGGAGACGGTAGTCCGTACGTACACACGAGCGATGATATCATTTCAATAAATATTGAATTGAATTGGAGTGGATTATACAATATATCAGAATCAATATGATGTTGTAATAACTATGTATAGTTATTCTTTACACCATTATACCCATCCATGTAAGGTGGTGGTGGAAAATAGATTACACCACGGCGTGGAGACGGTATTCCGTACGTACGCACGCGCGTTGATTTCTTTTTCCGTAGGATGGATAGATGGTGAAATAGGGTTGTTTCATACTTATAATAACATATCAGTATATGAGTGATACTGATGTTATTACTTCATAATGAAACAACCTAAGAAGAAGAAGTGGAAGAAGAAATAAAGATGAAAGAATTGGTAACGGTAATTACCTCTTCTTTGAAGTGCCTCTTTGAGACCTCCTCTTAGGGCACTAGAATTGGTCTTTGAGGAAGACCAGAACCTATAGGATGTTCCTAGGGAAGTGGAGAAGGAATTTTGGCAGGGGTTGGCCGAGCTTGAGTGCTCAAATTGGTGTGAGGAGGAGGGGGAGGAGGTGTCCTTTTATAGGGGAGGAGAGGGGCACCTTAGGAATTCTTAAAAATATTAATTTATAATAAATCTAACCCCACTTAAAAACCTCCAAAAATGACTCATATTCGAAGATTAGATGAGATAGGGTTGTAATCTCATCAACCAATCAAATTTAGACATGTTTGGATCTTATTTTAAACCTTATCAATTAGATTTAACTCTAAGTTAAATAATTTTACTTTTACCGTGTCTTTTTGTTTTCTTTCACTATATGGTTAATACACTTACTATAACATGCCAAACGAACCCCAAATTGTTTATTATTAATATATATATCCTTATCTAAGTCATTTTGCCGAACCTTAGATTTTTAGGAATAAAATAACAATTAATAATATAATATTTGATTTAAAAACTATTTTGTGTCAATTTTGACACTATTTGATATATGATTTTTGTGAAAGTCATAACAGAATTAAATGTTCGAACCAAGTTGATTAAATCAACATTAATATATCATAGTAACCTATAAAATTAGTGGAATTCATAAAAATTCTCAAATTACATTTATTTTGGTGTTTATAACATCAATTATGTCAATATTTCATAAATAAGATAATTACTGCATCATCTTTGTGTCATAAATTAATTAAATTATTTGATGTCTAAAATTTACAAATAAAATACCATTATGTAGGAAATCTTTTTAGCTTTCTAATGAATATTTATAGTCGAATTTATCTTATGTATAACCCCATATTAAAAATGATTTACTTATTAAACTTTGATTTTAACTATTTTAACCTTTCTTTAAATAAATTAATAATAAATGTCCTAATCTAATCCAAGTGGGCCTAAATGGTCATATTTTATTCCTAAGTTTGTTTTTGGTCGAATTACACTTGTCCAATAGAATTAGGACATGTGTTAGGGTAATAGTAATATCATATTTACCCTTAGTTACCCTATTTACTATTAACCGCGGTAAAAATAGTAAAAAGTTACTATTCACCAAAAAATTATTTTTATCTCATTGAACCACATTTTAGTCCTTGATATTAACCGTGTCTCTCGGATTTTCGAAATTCCATTCACAGAAGCGGTAAAATTAACTTTTATGCAAAATTCAGTTTTTAACCTACCACTTAGTAGTTTCACTATTCATCAAAAATTGATGTTTTTCAGAACAATGCCAAAATTTCATCCCAAGCTATATTTCATATTCCGAATTCAAAAATGAAGTCTATTTTACCAAATTCATAACATAAAAGTTGCAGTAATTAATTTTATAATTAAATCCCGCTGTTAAAACAAATAGCGTGTTTTTAAGAAACAATATCTATCAAAAGATTGACACTTGTTTATGTCTAGTTTAAATGTGAAACTACATCCAATGACCAACATTGTATTAAATTGTAAAAATATATTCTAAATATACTTTAAAACCACTCAAATTAATGATTTATCACTATTAATTATTTCGATTAAAAAAGTTGTTTTTAATTATAATTTAGTAATTTTCACTATTCATCAGAATATGAAAGTTATCCGGAAAGTACCAAAATTTTACCTTAGGCTAAATTAGATACTCCGAATCCAAAAATAAAGTTCATTTTGAAAAATAAGATTTACTGGATTTCAAAAAGTGGTTATTACTATTCATAACGGCTAGTTTTAATAATATTTTTATAGCATATCGTTGTTTAGTGAAACTCGGTATTGCGTACTACACACGCTATCGAGGAAGGTCGCGATTGCGTGTAATGCAAGTCAAGTCAAGGATGTGTGTTGTGCAAGCTCCTTTTGGTGTAGCGTACAACACAAGACATTAATAAAATTAAAAAGAATATTTTTTTTATAAAATCTTGGGTTGTTACACCATCACTTTCAAATTTATGTATCGTTAAGTTCCCTAAGTTGACTAAATCAACAATGCATAGTGTGAGTATCACTTATCAAAATAAATAACCACATAATCATCAAAACATACATATACGATTAATAAATAATATCCCCTAATTCATTAATATATCAGATGGTAGGTTTACCAGGTTTATTCATTGTCATCTTCTACTTAAATCTTTTTTGATGGATTGTAAGGAAAATGAGAATTATCATAAAAGTGTCCCCAAAGGGTGTAAAATGAGGGCAATTATGTGGATCATTACCATTTACCAGGTTACATAAAGTCAGGCCCGAGACACATTTTCAGACATATTACTCCTAGGTACATCTCCGTAACCACGTCCACATGTAGTATCTATATTGGGTTGCATTGCTATGAATACCCAAATAATCTATAATTTAAAAAAAATCTAGGATTTTATTATATACATATCATAATTTTATATCATTTGGTTGTTCTACATAATTTATGTTTTCTAAATATAGTTTCCATTTTTGCTGCTAAACTTCCTTTAACATCAACTATAACATTCTGACCCTAGAGGCTGAAAGCATGTATAATATTTTTTACATTGGAGTGATTTTATGGAATCAAATCCCATAGGAATGATCAGTTTAGATGTCTTGGAAATCCATATTACATAAATGATAAACATAATACTTTGGGAAATATGAAATAAAAACATGATACATAAATAAAATGAAATAAACTGCCTTCATGATAATCATTCAAAGGAATCATCTACATAACCTAGGGAAAGGAAACATAATAAGGGTGATCTCAAATGCTGAGTAAGGGTATGTAAATCTGAATCAATAAGGAGTCAATAATAATAAATCAAAATGTCATAGTTAAAAACATATAAAACATACCATTTATATAACTATATAAGGAATCTTCTATAGGTAAAGTTAAAAAAATAAAACGCATTCGGTATTATCAATTAAATAAAATTAAAAGTTTCCATACTTATATCAATGAAAAATATCATTGATGAATAATAAAAAAGGACAGAATTGATAAACTATTGGCCTCCATGATTATGTGGTACATGGAACCAGTACCATCAAGAACATTTAAAAGAGTGTTTAACTATAGGCTAACAACTGATCTAATTATGGTATCCAACTACTTAATCTCATGATACTACTGATACATTGAGGCTATCTATAAATGGGCCCCACATTTCTCATGCATTCCCAATGAATTCCTCATCGTTAATTATAAATTTTAATAATTAATAATATTCCTTATGAATTATCTTCATTGAATGAAGGATATTGATTTATCAAATATTCCCTAGTTAATCAAATAACTATCAAGTAAACACTATGTAACGCCCCGACCCTAGTTACCCAGAGTCGGTGCATTATTACATAACATTGTCATGATCAAAAATGATCATGTCTCGAATGATTGATTAGTTTAGTATCATTGGAAACACAAGATATATTCATAATTCTTACATATCATCATAATGGGAAAAACTACCACAACATCTTGTCTTCAAAGACCACACTCATATACCCTCATACTATCTATGTCGGTCATTCATAAAATATGTCTTCACATCTTGGGAAAAATAAAACATTGAAAGGGCTGAGCTCAGATGCTTAGTAAGGGTAAAAATATAGCGAAAACATTCATAAATAAACATAAACATGTATGGCAATGTAAAACTAAAACAAAATCCTTTTAACCATGAACATAAACATAATATGGAAAAGATAAAATGAAATAATGCCATTTAATTATTCACATGGATGTTCTACTAATCGAATAATAACATGAAATATCAATAACCACTTTCATAATAATGGAATGCATAATGCCAGACTTTCATAACCACATTGTCAAGGCCTTGTACCAAGACTACAAATAAGATTTTATCAAGGCCTTGTTCCAAGACACTAGTTTGTCTAATGAGACCTACTGATGCATCGAGGAGCTATATTGGGCTCCACCCATCACTTACTATGGACAATTCATTCCTCATATGAAAAGGTTTAAACATAACATAAACATTCGTATTAAAACTAGCATATGAAATGTTAATACTTTATCCATAAACCATGAATGGTATAAAAATAACACATCCATAGTCAAAACAATCACAAAAAATTCAATAAAATATTTACTTTTTGTATTATAATAAATCAATTTCAAATAAGCTTAAAATACAGCAAAAGATGTTCACATATATGAAATCAAAACTATATGAGAGATATTTCTCTTTTTGAAATAATTTAAAAATCAAATAATTATAAGATAGGACCTTTATTTTGAAAATATTCTTATAAGATTTTAAGGGATGATTCGACAAATTTATAATGGTGGAAAATATCTACACCCGTCGTATAAGTAAAAAAATTCATACCTTAATTTTTTCGAAAATGTTAAAAAGGGCCATGATTAGAAAACGATGAAAAGATTCCTTTCAAAAATGTATAAGGACAAATAAGGGTATAAATGACTTTAACCCTCTCTCTATTAAATATTAAAAAAAATTTGAAATGCATTTTTAAGAAACATGGATGTGGATTATAAAAAGGTTCCAGTAGATACTTATGTAAAAACAACCTCATATAATAAAGAGATTGTGAAATTAACACTTACCTTGTACTTTTCCTTGGTCGAGGGTAGGTTAGACTCCTGTATAATGGTGAAATAATTTTTATTAAATTATTAATGAATAATATACATCAATATGATATCATATATGATCTTTTTACATTGCTTTGTTAATAATATATTAGTATTATCGTCGTTTCGAGTGTTAACTGATTCGTTTTCCAATATATGATTTGTTATGTAAATAATGTTTGTTATGGATAGTAAGTATATTATTCATATTCATAATGATATTATGTCTTTAAAAATTATTTTTAATCATCAAAGGAAAATTTTTCTTGAATGGATATGATGGGGAATGAATCTCATCGTGTTCATGGACACGGTAGTCCGTACGTACGCACGAGCGACAATATCATTAATTTGATTTTAAAATAATATATAATTGGATGTTATATCATCTATACAGAATCATAATAATCTTATATTTATTATTTATATCAATTATAGATCATTATCATACCCATCCAAATAATAATGTTTTGAATAACAATTATGCCACGATGTGGAGACGGTAAGCCATACGTTCACACGTATGATGGCATTTCATTCAAAGGATGGATAGAATACTGAATATGTTTGTACCATATTTATAATAACATCACAGAATATATAATACACTGGAGTTGTTAATTTATAATAGAAATAACAATGAAATAATAAGTGGATGAAGAATGAAACTTGAATGAGGGTAGTGAAATCTTTACCTCTTATTCGGGTTCATTCTTCTGATATGATCAAAAGGGCTCTTTAGGATGGATTTATGACTAAAGGAAGGCCTCTAGGATGAAGGTAGGACAGTTTAGTTGGTATTTGGGTTGGGTTTGGCCGATCCAAATGGATTTTATGGAGTGAATTAAAGAGAAGGGGGAGTTTTCTTTTATAAGAGGGGTGAGGGGCTCCTTAGGAAAAGCTAGAAATATTATTTTATAATAAATTCATATTCGGTTTCTAATGACTCCAATGTGAATTATTTTGAGGATAAGTTGTGTATGGGTCGATAACCACCCATCCAATAGATTTTAGATAGGTTTGTGTCACTATATTATCCTTATCTATTTTTTTAACTCTTAGTTAATTAGTTTGACATTTACCATGTCTCTCTATATTTTTTAATTGTATGGTTAACAAACATACTATATACTTCTTAGATAACCCCAAGTGGTTCATTAATGATACACCTATCATTATATAAGTCTCCTAGTGAATCCTTAGATTTTTAGAAATAAAATATCAATTAATAATATAATATTTGTTTTAAAACTCTTTTTTGTCAATTTTGACACTATTTGGATATTGATTTTTCTGAAAATCATAACAGAATGATTACTTCCAAAAAAGTTAATTAAATCAATCCTAACATGTCATATTAACCTATAAAATTATTTTAATTCATAAAAAAAATAAAATTACAATTATTTGGGTATTTATAATATCAATTATTATAATATTTCATTATTAAGGTAATTACTGCATCATCATTGTGTCATAAATAAATTAAATTATTTAATGTCTAAAAACTATAAATAAAATACCATTAAGTAGGAAATATTTTTAGCTTTATAATGAATATTTATAGTCCAATTTATCTTTTGTGTATCCCAAAATTTAAAATGGCTTTGTTATTAAACATTGATTTTAACTCTTTTAGCTCTTCTTGGAATTAAATAATAATGAATGTCATAATATAATCCAAGTGGACCAAAGAGGTTCATATTTTATTCCTAAGGTTGTTTTTTGTCGAATTATATTTATCTAGTATAATTAGGACATGTGTTAGTGTAACATACCAGGTAAATAAAGAATAAATCATTTTCATATTTATTAATATTTGCAAATTAAATATTAATTTTACTTTAAAGGGGTTTCTATGTTCGATAGCGTTCCCGATACGCAACAATGAGTTTCTTTGAAATCTTACATTACACACTAGTAATATAATAATATTTTTTTTAAATTGTAGTTAACACGTAGCCGTTGTATTGGCGAGAATGAATAGAAATGACTAAAATATTATTATATATGTTTTTTAAATGTTTTTTCATTTATCTGATAAAAGATAAAGGCTTAAAATAAGAAAAGAATTCAATTTTAGGCATAGATACTCTAATATTTACTAAAAGGTCGAACTATCACCTTTTGATAGAGAACCCTCTTTAAATATAGTTTTGGTCACTATTATATATTCTATTGGACCAAATAAAACACTTCTTTAGAATCGGGACATCAAAATTTACTTTGTATAAATTTTTGGTATTTTTCTGATAAAGTTCATTTTTTTAATGAATAGTGAAAAATGTTGTATTTTAATTGAAAACCACTTTTTAATATAATTTATTTATATTATTAGATTATATTTTTAATTGGTTTTAAAATTCAATTAGAATATTTTTTTACCATTTAATCCAATTGTGGTCATTAGAATTAATTTCACTTTGAAATTGGACTTAAACTAGTGTCAATCTTTTGATACATATTATTTCATAAAAACACGGTATTTGTTGTGACAGTGGAAATTAATTATTAAATTAATTAATTCAACTTATATGTTTTAAATTTTTTAAAATAGACATCATTTTTGAATTTGGAATATCAAATATAGCTTAGGGTGATTTTTTGGTATTTTTCTGAAAAACTTCAATTTTTGATGAATAGTGAAACCACTAAGTGGCAGCTAAAAAAACTGATTTGTCATTTGAATGAAACTTTACCACTTCTGTGATTTTTTTTTCAAAATTTCTACATACATGGTTATCATTAGGATGTAAAATTTGGCACAATGGGATTAAAATAAATTTTTGGTGAATTGTAACTTTTAAGTTTATTAATCGTGATTTGAGGTAATTAGTGTAATTTAAGGAAAAAATAATGTTATAGTAATATAAAATTACATTGAAACATGTCCTACCCTTATTTTATTTGTCATGCCGACCAAAAAAATCCATGGTTCAACTTGGGGACCCCGTGGAGCCACATTGGTAGGAAAATGACATTAATATCTTTTTATTTAATGTTAAAATAAAAATGTCACAAACATGTATTGTTTTTCTAAAACAATTTTTACATGGGGTTATACAATTCATAATTTTGACTATAAATATTAATTGGAAATATAAAAATATTTCCTACATCATGATACTTTTTTTATAATTTTTCGACATTAAATAAATTAAATTATTTATGACACCATGATGATGCAGCGATTACCTCATTATTTAACGATTTAAATAAAATGAAACGATAATGTAAAATTTATGACCAACACTTGTAAAAAACCTATTGTATGGGTGGATTTCGAACCCTTATCACCTTATCCTCGAAATATATAATTGTGGGACCTTTTTTATCTGGAAGTCATTTTATAATGAAGTATCTTTTCTTAACTTTCCAAGAGAGCCCCTCCTCTCCTCTTATAAAAGGCCCCCACCTCTACCTCCTTACCCACACCTCTCAAGCCTTTGGTTCGGCCAAGCTCTGATCATTTTATCTCTCCACATACCTCTCCTCATCCTTGAAGCCTTACCTTGGGCAGAATTCACTTCGAGGAACCCTTTTTGTTCAAACCAATAAGAGTTACCCAATTTTAAGGTAATGTCTTCACTTGTGTTCTTTTGTTTTATTTTGCTTCTCCAACCCTCTAAACTCTTTTTATTCATTTATTTTGTAACGACAACATTATATCCAATATACTATGATGTTGTTATGTTATTTATTCAGTCTACACTTACACACACCTCCGTCTAATGGTTAAAGAACATACTATTTCTTTGGTTGGTGAATTTCTGCCTCACGAAACGATGATTGTTCAATATTCTTTTAACAACTTTAGTAGTGGCCATTAAGATGTCAGTATATTTATATAAGATATATATTATGTTTATGGTTTCCTTATGCTTCTGTATTTTTCATTTTTGGAATACCATTATGGTTTCCATTATGGGTAAACACGATAATTTCATTTTAGGAAGTGCGGACTACCGCCCCCTCAAAGTGATTTGATTCGTTAATGCCATACGCGGGACGTATAAAGGATGGAGTTAATGATATTATATATGATACTATACTGGAATTATAATATACCTTTATATCATTATGATTTCACTCCATTAAATATGAAATAGAAATGAATGTAGAGTTCATGTGTACGTACGACTTACCGTCTCCATGAACGGTGCATTTCATTTCATACATCTAAATGTTATATACTATTATAAATACATGTATATGCTGGATATATATGATATATATTATATCCAAATCATGAATATAATTCTGGATATAATGATCCTTTGACCAGATGAACAACATGTAATTGTAAAAGTCCACTTTCGACTTATGAACCAAATATCGACAAAACAAACATTATTAACTTAAATGATTATATAATGTTTATAACATGAAAATAACTAATATAAAAGGAATAATAATCTTGAAAAAAGTTCTTAATAAAGTAGAAATTAACATCAATTTATTATTCAGGATATTAAAGAACAATCGAGTCACGTCGGACACGAGGTAAGGGACTTCGTCTCAATCTCCTTTCATTGAGGCATATTTTGTTTTATACGGTGTATAAACCCCTTTGACTTTTAATTTTATTCAAAAGGAATCTTTTTATATGAAGCATTTTTACTAAACAAAAAAAGGTAATGTCTTTTTGTCGTACGTATGCGGTGACAATGACTTCTCTACCGCTGTGACCATTATTTGAGTTTTGGATTCCTCTACAAGCCATACCGTTTTTTTAAATGATAAATAAACAACAAGTTTTACTTTTCTTTTATTTTGGTATTGAAAATGGTTTTTATAATGGATTTGTTATTTCAATATATTTATGCGATATATTGTGATCGAAATGTGGAAATTTTTCCTTCCATTATATTTGTTTTATGTCTTATGATTTTATAATGGTACTAGGACATTTGACTGGTGGTTACGTTATAACCTCTAATGCATTGGGTATGGAAGTTGGTCGTATGGCTATTCCATTAAGTGATATGTGTGGAAGTCGGCCGTATGGTTATTCCATTTAAGTATGTTTATATCTCAAGTTACCTTTATATGCGATGTGTTCTTTATATGGGTTTCATTGTAATATTTTGGTTACAAAAGGGTATGTAATGATATTTTATTCAGTTAATAGTTTTTACTACTTCATAAAGGTGAAAAGTATTACTTTGATAAATTATAAATGGTTTATTTTCTGTTTTGAAAAACTAACAGTTTTCATTCTTTTTGTATCCCTTACTTAGATTATTATGCTCACCCCCATGTTTTTTGAAATGTTTTTCACAAGACTTAATGTGGAATAGAGTCATGGATGGGATCAAGGGAAAGTCATTCTATCTAAAACATGGAACTAGACATGTTTCTTTTTAAGAGTTTTTATTTTATGGAAACTTAGTAGAAGTGTCTACATTGTAATCTTTTGAGATGTAATAGTTATGTCTTAATTCTCTAAAACTCTAAACCATGAACAGATCCTCAATGTGAATTACTCATTTAATTAAATATTAGGTAAGGTTTAAGGCTAGGGCCTTATAGTTGTTATCAAAGGTCGGGTTAGACAACTTTAAGAGTTAGAAAATTGTTAAATTATAAGTTAATTTATGGTATGATTGAAATTATATGGCATTTAACGATTACCATGTTGCTTCATCTAAGATATTTCTGTGTTCAGAATGGTTTTCCACAGAGGAAACAAAGCAACTAGGATGGGACGACATCAGGAGGAAGACAACCTTCCAAATCAGCAACCTGAGATGGTCAGAATCAGAACTGACCAGTTTGTTGCAGTGATGGCACAGTTGACTGAGGCTACAAATAGTGGTGGTATCCATGCACGAGATCAGCCAGATCAACCGTAGAGGAACATTTCAGTGGTGGAACATATCATTAGGCAATATCCCCCATCATTCAAAGGATCATCTAACCCTGTGCTAGCTGAAGGGTGGATTAAAGCACTGGAGATGATTTTTTATGACATGGGGTGTTCAGAACATCAAAAGTTTAGTCCTGTTGTTTACCGTTTCGAAGGTGAAGATGATCAGTGGTGGTCGATGGTGAAAAATATTAGGGATAGTGATGAGATTGATGATCTTCACTGGGATGAATTCAAAGGTATTTTTCTTGAGAAATATTTTCCTACATTGAAAAATTCCTAGAATTGAGGCAGGAGGATGACTTAGTGGCTGCTTATGAAGAAAATATCACTCGACTGGCAAGGTATGCTCCATAATTTATATGAGATATTGATAGAAAAATCAACCATTTTTACTCAGGGTTAAAGCCAAGGTATCGAAGGGCATTAGCTTCTAGTGAGTTCAAAAGTTATGAAAAACTTGTTCGATGTGTGGAGAAGGTGGAAATGGAATTTGCCGATGATCATGTGTTCTTTGACAAATAACAGAATAAGAGGTCCAGTTGGCAGGCAAAATGGAAGAATTCATCAAAGAAGCAAGGAGGTAAGAAAACTTAATATCCATCCTATGAGAAGTGTGGTAAAATGCATCCTGGAGAATGTTTATCCAAGTCTGGAAAGTGCTTTTGGTGTGGTAAGTCTGGTCATATTGCTCGTAACTCTAAGGAAGATGATCAAGAAGGCAATGAAAAACCAGCTGTAAGATGTTTTAAGTGTAATGAAATGGGTCATTATGCAAATGAGTGTCTAACGAAGAACTCAACTGGGGGAAAGAAGCCATACTACATGCAGAAAGGGGTGGTGAAATCCTTTCAATCTACTGTAGTAGATGTTGGGCTATCGAATGAAGTAGTATCACGTACACTATTTGTTTGTTCAGATTATGCCAATGTGTTGTTTGATTTAGGGTCTACACATTCTTTCATTTCTGAGAAGTTTTCTAGTAAATTAGAAATTCCATCTCAATATATGAATCCTGAACTTATGGTAAAAACACCTGGAGGGAACATTGAGACAAAAAGGAATTATAAGAACCTTCCTATCCTTGTGTGCGGAAACAATCTACTAGAAAACCTTATTGTTTTTCTTCTAGTAGAGATTGATGTTTTTTTGGGCATGGATTGCCTTTCAATTTATCATGCTAAGATTGACTGCAGAGCTAAAATGGTTTCTTTTTAGAAATATTTTTAGTTTTTGTACAATAATGAACCCTTTCTTTTGATAACATATCAGGAAGTTGAGAAACTAGTAAAATATAGAAATGAATGTTACCTTTCACATGTTGTTTAAAATAATGGAACCTTTCAGATTAATGATGTGCCAGTTGTAAATGAGAATCTTGATGTTTTTCCTGACGAGTTTCCTGGTATTATTCATGATCAAGAAGTTGAATTTACTGTTGGCTTAGTTCCTGATTCTAAGCCAATTTCAAAACCCCCTTATCGAATGGCTCAAGTTGAACTTTTAGAGTTAAAGAATAAATTACAGGAGTTATTAGATAAAGGTTTCATTCAACCTAGAACATCACTATAGGGTGCTCCTGTCTTTTTTGTTAAAAATAAAGATGGTTCAATGAGACATTGCATTGATTATAGATCCTTGAATAACATTACTATTAAGAACATGTATCTTTTGCCTCATATCGATGATTTGTTTGATCAGCTCCAGGGATCTCAGTATTTTTCGAAGATTGAATTGAGGTTGGGGTACCATCAATTGAAAGTAAAAGAACCAGATGTTCCGAAGAATGTGTTCCATACAAGATATGGCCATTATGAATTTGTAGTTATGCCTTTTGGGTTAACCAATGCACTTGGTGTATTCATGGACCTTATGAATTGAATTTTCCATGAATTCTTGGATAAGTTTGTGGTTATTTTCATTGATGATATTTTTGTGTTTTCTAAAAGTAAAGAGGAGCATGAAAGTCATTTAAGGGTTATCTTGCAAACCATAAAAGAAAATAAATTGTATAGAAAATTCAGCAAGCATGAGTTTTGGTTACAAAAAATTTCATTCCTGGGTCACATTGTTTAAAAAATGACATAACGGTTGATCCTGCTAAAACAAAAGTTTTTGAAGAATGGCCAAGACCCACAAATGTAACTGATATCCGTAGTTTTCTTGGTTTGGCAGGTTAATACCGAAGTTTTGTTGAAAAATTTTCACGGTTATCTAGTCCAATGACTAAGGTAACTCGGAAGGGTGTTATGTTTATCCGGAAAAAATAATGTGATGATTGTTTTCTGGTGTTGAAAAAAAGATTGGTGAATGCTCCAGTTTTGGCACTTCCTTTCAGTAATGGTGAGTTTGTTATCTACAGTGATGCTTCATTGAAAGGACATGGTTGCGTCCTAATGCAGAATGATCAAGTAATTGCTTATGCTTCACATCAGTTGAAAATTCATGAGGTAAATTACCCTACACATGATTTCGAATTAGCTGCTATTGTTTTCTCTTTAAAAATTTTGAGGCATCATTTTTATGGAGTAAAGTGTGAAATATATATTGATCACAAAAGTTTAAATTATATATTTACTCAGAAATAATTGAACATGAGACAGAGGAGATGGCTGGAATTAATCAAGGATTATGATTGTACAATTCATTACCATCCGGGAAAAAAATATAAAGTGGCTGATGATTTGAGTCAAAAAATAATGCTTCATTAACCATGCTACATTTGGAACGAGGTCCTTTGGTTTTTTATTTGATGAACTTTGGCATGGAAGTTGTTTGTGCAAAAAGTTCATCATTTTTGTTTCAGGTGTCAGTGGGATCATCTCTATCAGACAGAATTAAACAAGCGCAGATGAAAGACAGTGGGTTGCAGAAAAAGGTATAGCTAGTTAAGAAGGGTAAGTTTCCTGAATTTAACATTGATAATGATTGTGTTTTGAGGTTTGGGAAGAGATTATGTGTGCCTTTTGATTCACAGTTGAAGGGTGAGTTGTTATGTGAGGCTCATAGTTCCCCATTTTTAGTTCATCCTGGCAGTAATAAGATGTACAGAGATCTGCGGGAGTATTACTGGTGGGATAGAATGAAAAGAGATATTGCTAATTTTACTATGAAGTGTTTGACTTATCAGCAGGTTAAAGTAGAGCGGCAGTTACCGAAAGGGATGCTGAAGTCATTACCGGTGCCAGAGTGGAATTAGGAAAATATATCCATGGACTTTGTTGTGGGATTACCGAGGACATATCGAGGTAATAATGCAATCTGGGTTATTGTTGATCGATTGACTAAATCATTTCATTTCCATCCTATTTGAGATACATTGTCTCCAGATCAACTTGCTCGGTTGTATCTTAAAGAGATAGTCAGGTTGCATGGAGTTCTCCCCTCCATTGTATCTGATCGTGATCCCAGGTTTACTTCTAACTTTTGGAAAGGCCTTCAAAAGTTGGTAGGTACTGAATTAAATTTTCGAACAACTTTTCATCCGCAATCAGATGGGCAGTCAGAAAGAACAATTCAGACCTTGAAGGATATTCTACGTGCTTTCTCTATGGATTATCAGGGAATTTGGGACCAACATCTTTCTTTGGTTGAGTTTTCATATAATAAAACTTTTCATTCTAGTATACAGATGGCTCCGTTTGAAGCATTATATGGAAAGTGGTGTCGAACTCCGGCTTTTTGGGATGAAGTAGGTGAAAGGAATCTGATGGGACCAGAATTAGTAGAAGAGATGGCAGAAAATGTTCAGTTGATTCAAAAACACATGAGAACAGCTCATAGCATACAGAAAATTTATACGGATAACCAGAGGAAGGATCTATCTTTCGAGGTAGGTGATCATGTTTTTCTCAAAGTTTCACCATGGAAAAGATTGATGTGATTTGGTAAGAAAGAAAGCTGAGTCCAGGGTTCATTGGACCATATGAAATTTGGGAGAAAGTTGGATCAGTTGCTTAACGAGTGGCTTTACCTCTGATTTTATCTCAGGTACACAATGTTTTTCATGTTTCGATGTTGAGAAAGTATATGCTAGATCGATCTCATGTTTTGAGCCCAGTGGTAGTTCAGTTGGAAGAGAATCTCTCCTATGAAGAACAACCAGTCATGATTCTTGACCATAGAGATCAAGTGTTGTGTAATAAGTTAATTCACCAGGTAATGGTTTTGTGGAAAAACCATATGGTTGAAGAGGCAACATGGGAATCTGAAAATTCTATGAGGTATAAATACCCCCACTTATTTTGATAAGTGAATAAAATTGCGAGGATGAAATTCCCAAAAGGGGGGAAGGATGTAACATCCCAGGTAAATAAAGAATAAAGAATTTTTATATTTATTAATATTTGCAAATTAAATATTAATTTTACTTTCAAGTGGTTGCTATGTTCGATAGTGTACCCGATACACAACAATGAGTTTCTTTGAAATCTTACATTGCACACTAGTAATATAATAATATTTTTTTTAAATGGAAGTTAACAAGTACTCGTTGTATTGGCGGGAATGAATATAAATGACTAAAATATGATTATATATGTTTTTTAAAAGTTTTTACATTTATCCAATAAAATATAAAGGCTTAAAATAAGAAAAGAATTCAATTTTAGGCATAGATACTCTAATATTTACTAAAAGGTTGAACTATCACCTTTTGATGGCGAACCCTCATTAAATATAGTTTTGGTCACCGTTATACATTCTATTGGACCAAATATAACTCTTCTTTAGAATCGGGATATCAAAATTTACTTTGTCTAAATTTTTGGTATTTTTCCGATAAAGATCATTTTTTAATGAATAGTGAAAAATGTTGTATTTTAATTCCAAACATCTTTTTAATCTAATTTATTTATATGATTAGATTATATTTTGAATTGGTTTTAAAGTTCAATTAGAATATATTTTTACCATTTAATCCAATTTTTATCATTGGAATTAATTTCACTTTGAAATTGGACTTAAACTAGTGTCAATCTTTTGATAAATATTGTTTCATAAAAACACGTTATTTGTTTTGACAGCGGGAATTAATTATTAAAATAATTAATTCAACTTATATGTTTTGAATTTTTTAAAATAGACATAATATTTGAATTTGTAATATCAAATATATCTTAGGGTGAATTTTTGGTATTTTTCTGAAAAACATCAATTTTTTATGAATAGTGAAACCACTAAGTGGCAGTTAAAAAAACTGATTTTTTGTTTGAATTAAACTTTACCACTTCTGTGATTTTATTTTTAAAATTTCGACATACATGGTTATCAATAAGATGTAAAATGTGGTACAATGGGATTAAAATAAATTTTTGGTGAATAGTAACTTTTGAGTTTATTAATCGTGATTAGAGGTAATTAGTGTAATTGAAGGCAAAAATAATGTTATAATAATATAAAATTACCTTGAAACATGTCCTAACCTTATTGGATTTGTCATGGCCTACTAAATAAATCCATGGGTTAACTTGGGGACCCCATGGAGCCACTTGGTAGGACAATGACAATAATATCTTTTTATTTAAAGTTCAAATAAAAATGTCACAAACATGTATTATTTTGCTAAAACAATTTTTACATGGGGTTATAAAAGTCATAATTTTGACTGTAAATATTAATTGGAAAGATTAAAATATTTCCTACACCATTATAGTTTTTTTTTATAATTTTTAGACATTAAATAAATTAAATTATTTATGACACCATGATGATGCAGCGATTACCTCATATTTTAACAATTTAAATAAAATGAAATGATAATGTAAAATCTAAGACCTACACTTGTCAAAAAGCTATTGGATGGGTTGATTTCGAACCCTTATCACCTTATCTTTGAAATTTATAAATTTGGGGCCTTTTTTATCAGAAAATAATTTAATAATAAAGTATCTTTTCTTAACTTTCCTAGAGTGCCCCTCCTCTCCTCTTTTAAAAGGCCCCCACCTCTACCTCCTTACCCACAACTCTCAAACCTTTTCTACGGCCGATATCTGCTCATTTTATCTCTCCACGTCTCTCTCCTCATCCTTGAAGCCTTACCTTGTGCAGAATGCTCTTCAAGGAACCCTTTTGGTTCAAACCAAGAAGAGTTACCTAATTTTAAGGTAATGTTTTCACTTGTGTTCTTTTGTTTTATTTTGCTTCTCCAAACCTCTAAACTATTTTTATTCCATTATTTTGTAACAAAAGTAGTATCTTCAATATACTAAGATGTTTTAATGTGAAGGATTCGAGCTACACATACACACACCTCCGTCTAATGGTTAAAGAACATACTGTTTCTGTGGTTGGTGAATTTCTGCCTCACGAAACTATGATTGTTCCATCTTATTTTAACACCATTAATGGTGGCCATTAAGATATCACTCTATTTATATATGATATATATTATGTTAATGTTTTCCTTATGCTTCTGTATTTTTCATTTGTGGCATACCTTTATGGTATCCATTATGAGTAAACACGATAATTTCATTTTAGGAAGTGCAGACTACCGCCCCCTCAAAGTGATTTGATTCGTTAATGCCATATATGGGACGTATAAAGGATGCAATTAATGATATTATATATGATATTATACAGGAATTATAATATACCTTTATATCATTATTATTTCACTCCATTAAATATGAAATATAAATGAAAGTTGCGTTCATGCATACGTACGGCTTACCGTCTCCATGAACAGTGCATTTCATTTCTTACCTCTAAATGTTATATACTATTTTAAATACATGTATATGCTGGAGATATATGATATATATGATATCCAAATCATGAATATCATTATGGATATAATTAACCATTGACCACTTGAACAACATGTAATTTTAAGAAGTCCACTTTCGACTTATGAACCAAATATCGACAAAACAAACATTATTAACTTAAATGATTACATAATTTTTATAACATGGAAATAAGTGATATAAAAGGAATAATAAGCTTTAAAAAGGTTCTTAAGCAAGTAGAAATTATATTTAGTTTATTATTCAGGAGATTAATGAAAAATCGAGTCACGTCAGACACAAGGTAAGGGACTTCGTCTCAACCTCCTTTCATTGAGGCATATTTTGTTTTATACGGTGTATAAACCCCATTGACTTTTATTTTTATTCAAAAGGAATATTTTTATATGAATATTTTTTACTAAATGACAAAAGGTAATGTCTTTTTGTCCTAGGTATGTGGTGACAACGACTTTCCGCCGCCGTGACCATTATTTGAGTTTCGGATTCCTCGACAAGCCATAACGTTTTTTTTAATGAAAAAGAAATACCAAGTTTTACTTTTATTTTATTTTGGTATTGAAAATGGTATTTATAATGGATTTTTTATGTCAATATATTTAAGTGATATATTTCGATGGAAATGTGGAAATTGTTTCCTTCCATTATATTTGTTTTATGTCTTATGATTTTATAATGGTACTTGGACATTTGACCGGTGGTTACGTGATAAACCATATGACGGGTGGTGCCGTGAATACTAGGACAGGTGGTTATGTTATAACCTCCAATGCATTGGGTATGGAAGTCGGCCATATGGATATTCTATTAAGTGATATGTGTATAAGTCGACCGTATGGTTATTCCATTTAATTATGTTTATGTCCCAAGTTACCATTATATGTTATGTGTTCTTCATATGGGTTTCATGGTAATATTTTGGTTATAAAAGGGTAAGTAATGATATTTTATTCAGTGAAGAGTTTTTACTACTTCATAAAGGTGAAAAGTATTACATTGATAAATTATACATGGTTTACTTGTTGTTTTGAAAAACTATCAGTTTTCATTCTTTGTGTATCCCTTACTGAGCTTTTTATGCTCACCCCAAGTTTTTTGAAATGTTTTTCACAGGACTTAATGTGGAATAAGGTCATGGATGGGATCAAGGTAAAGTCATTCTATCTATAACATGGAACTAGACATGTTTCTTTTTAAGAGTTTTTATTTTATGGAAACTCAGTAGATGTGTCTACTTTGTAATCTTTTGAGATGTAATAGTTATGTCATAATTCTCTAAAACTATAAACCATGAAAAGATCCGCAATGTGAATTATTCATTTAATTCAATATTAAGTAAGGTTTATGGTTGTGGCCTTATATTTAGGGTAAAAATAATATCATTTTTACCTTTCATTGCCCTATTTACTTTTAACAGTGGTAAATAAAAGTAAAAAGTTAATATTCACCAAAAATTATTTTTATCTCATTGAACCACTTTTTACTTATAGATATCAACTATGTATCTCGGATTTTTGAAATTCAATTCACAAAAGTGGTAAAATTAAGTTTTATGCAAATTTTTAATTTCTCCAATGAGGTTGGTAAAAGACGGTAAAAAGTTCAATAAAATTTTTATATATCTAAAATCAATATAAATTGACTCCAATGAATTACATTGAACTTATATAGGTATTATGTATCTATTTTTAACTAAAATAATTTTAAATAAAATAAATAATTATTTAAATAAAAGTTAGTTTTAACCAATTACTCAGTGTTTTCACTATTCATCAAAAATTAAATGTTTTCAAAAAAAATACAAAAAATTCACAGTAGGCTAATTTCGAGATTCCGAATCAAAAAAATGAAGTACATTTTGAAAAATTAAATTTAGAAAATTTCAAAAAGTGGGTATTACTATTCATAATGGCTAGTTTGATTGGTTGTGGTATGTTAGAACTCAAAGTTGCATACAACGCATGAAATTGTATTATTTAAAGGGAAACATATCATGAAAGCTTGGGGTGTTACATTCTTCCCTCATTCAAATAATTGCATCCTTGGAATTTCTAGAGTATTGCTGCATAAAAATACTCTGGTGGTTCTTCATCATAAGTTCCTCATGTTACAATGTTGCCTCTTCCATCTTATGGTTTCTCCATAGAACTTTTACCAGACGAGTTGTCCGGTTTCTCAACACTTGTCCTCGGGTATCAAGAATCCTGACGGGCTCTTCGCAATAAGACAGATCGGGTTCCAGTTCTAATTTCTCATAGATGAGTACATGCGTTGGGTCAGGCATGTATTGTCTAAATAGTGATACGTGAAACACATCTTGAACTATGGAGAGACTTGGTGGCATTGCCAAACGGTAAGCTACAGCCCCAATTTGTTCTAGAATTTTGAATGATCTGATGTACATGGGACTCAATTTACCTTTCTTACCAAAATTTATAACTCCCTTCCATGGAGATACCGTCGAGAAAACATGATCAGCATCTTGAAACTCCAAATACTTCCTTCGATTATCAGCATAGCTCTTCTTCCAACTTTGAGCTACTTTGATGTGGGTTTGGATTACCTTCACCTTTTTCCATCGTTTCCTCCACAAGTTTTGGGCCTACAAGTTTTCCTTCACCAACATCATCCCAACAGGTTGGTGGGAGACATCTCATTCTATATAACTATTCATATGGTGCCATATGAATACCTAAATGGAAGTTATTATTATAGGAAAATTATACCAGAAGTAAATATTCATCCCACATACACTAAAAGTCAGGTGATCAGGATCTCAACATGTCTTCTAAGGTTTGAATAGTTTGTTCGGATTTTCCATCTATTTGCGGGTGGTAGGCAGTTCTCAAATGAAGCTCAGTATCCAAGGATTTTCTAAAGACCTTTCCAGAATCTTGATGTGAAACATGGATCACGATCCGAAACAATCGATAGTGGTACTCCATGAAGTCTTACATCTTCATTAATATGTAGTCTTGTAATACGTTCAAGTGGTATATCTTCTATTATAGCAAGAAAATGTGATGACTTGGTAAGACAATCAACAATGTCCCATATTGCATCATTCCTTCTAGGAGTCTTTGGTAATACCATGGAAAATTCCATCGTAATATTATAACATTTCCACTCAGGTATGGGAGGAGGTTGCATGACTCCTCTGGGATATTTCCTTCTATCTACCACTTGTTGAAAAACCAAACATCTTGACACAAAATCAGCAATCTCTCTCTTCATGTTGTCCCACCAAAAATGTTCCTTCAAATCTCTATACATCTTGGTGCTCCCAGGGTCTATTGAGAAATTGGAAGTATGAGAATAATCCAACAATTCCCTTTTTAGATCAGGTATATTAGGAACACAAATTCTCTTCCCAAATTTCCAAAGTCCATATTTATACACAAAGTCACCCAATCTCCCATCATTCACATATTTATTCTTCTTCTGAAACTCTTCATCATCGGTCTCAGAACTCTTTATCCTATCGAGTAATGCTGGTTTGGCAACCATTTGGAAAATTATTGATATTTCACCTTCTATTTTTATTCCCATATCCATCTTCACTAGATCCATTAAAATAGGATCCATTTCAACTCTCATCTTGTTCAAAACTCCATGATATTTTCTTCTCAAAGCATATTCCACATTATTTGCCTTCCCTGGGTGGTAGTGTCTAGTGAAATCGGAATCCTTGAGTAATTCAAGCCTTCTTCTTTGCCTCATGTTGAGTTTTTTCTATGAGAAAATATATTTCAAACTCTTATGATCATTATATATCTCACATTTTTCACCATAGAGATAATATCTCCATATCTTCAAATCAAAGATTACAGCTGCTAACTCAAGATCATGAGTAGGATAGTTTTGATCGTGAATTTTTAGCTGTCGTGATGCATAGACAATAACCCTATGATTCTGCATTTTGACACAACCATGTCCTTTTTTTAGGCATAACTATAAATAACAAATTCATCATTCCCTGATGGTAGAGTCCAGATATGAGCATTGACTAATCTTCTCTTTAGTTCATTGAAACATTCTTCACACTCTTTTGTCCAAACAAATTTAACTCATTTACGTGTGAGCTTTGTTAATGGGTTAGCCAACCAGAAAAAATTCTCGATGAATCATCGATAATAACCTACTAAACCAATAAAACTGCATACCTCAATTGTATGCATCGGTGATGGAAATTCGTGGATTTATCTTGTTTTAGAATTATCAACAGAGATTCCATCCTTAGAGACAATATGTCCAAGAAAAGAAATCACTTGAAACCAGAATTCCCACTTGCTAAACTTCCCATATCATTCATTTCTTCAAAGAGTCTTTAGGATAACGCGCTAGTGATTTTGGTGATCTTTGTAGGTTTTGGAGTATACAAGGATATCATTAATAAATACCACTTCAAAGTCATCAACATATACCTTGAAAACCTTATTCATTAGATCCATGAAGACAGAGGGATAAATAGTCAATCAAAAAGGCATTACTGTAAACTCGTAGTGCTCGTACCTAGTTGAAATGTTGTTTTAAGAATGACATCCTTCTTCAAACAAAAATGATGATATCCAGATTGAATGTCAATATTTGAAAAGTATTTTCTCCATGAAGTTGGTTGAATAAATCATCAATGCGAGGTAGGGGATACTTATTCTCTATTGTTATAGCATTGATCTACCTATAGTCAATGCACAACCTCATAGATCCATCTTTCTTCTTAACAAAAAGGACAGGGGATCCCCATGCAGAAACAATAGGGAGAATAAATCCCTTATTACTCAATTCCTCTAGTTGTTTCTTTAGTTACACTAATTCCATAGAGGCAATTCTATATGGGGTCTTTAATACGTGCCTTGAACCAGGAATTTAGTCAACAGAAAACTGAATTTCTCATTCTGGAGAATGTCCAGGTAAATCTTCTGGAAACAGATGAAAATATTCTTCCACAATAGGTACATCCTCTATTCGAACATTCCATTCCTCACCCATAGTTATTTCATTCTCTTCCTCCATAATAATTGAATGTAGTTGAGATATTAGGGGTGGATATAGATAAGAATTAGGTGGTGATGTTTTTTCTCTAAAGATAAGGTACTCTTTATCATCATCTGAAATTGTAACCCCCTTCCTCGTACAATAATGTTTCACATTATGGTCTGAAAGCCAATCCATAGCAAGGATTATATCAAATTTAATCATGGGTATGATGATGAGATCAACATATAAGGAACATTTATATGCTCTAATGGGAATTGATTCAAAAAACATTGTTGCACTGATACTTCCCTTAAGAGTATTGACTGAAAAATCCCTTGTTAAATAAAATTGGAAATATCTAATTTTCATAGAAAACTAGGATGATATGAAAATATGCGATGATCCAGAATCAAATAAAGTCTTGTCTAAACTTGAGGAAACCATTAAATTACCTGCCACTGCGTCTTTAGGAGCTTCACCCTCAGTAGTAGTGATAGCATAAGCATGGCCTTGATCCCTTGGCTTCTTCTTAGCTATGATTCCTTGACTCTTAGGACATTCATTTTCATAATGTCCCAACTCCCATTAATTGTAGTGTTGAAAATCGGTAGCTTCTTTCCTCCCCTTGCAATCACGAGCTTGGTGGCCTTTTTCACCACACTTGTGACAGACTCCCATACCATTCAAAAAAGTACAAGGGTGTTTCTTCCCGCATTTATAGCAGGATTGATATTCAACTTTTCCCTTCTTTGCCTTATTTCCATTTATAGAGTGATCAACACATATCTTATTCTATTTCATTGCTTTAAAGTCATAAGTCTTAGAGAATTCCTTTTCTTTCTTGATTGTACATGAGGCAATGTCTTCATATGATGAGAATCATTGTGAGACGAATGATCGACGGTGAAATGGTTTTAACCCATCAATGAAACGATTGATCTTACTTATTTATTTACCTATATAATCTGGATCATGCCTTGCTATCCTTGTAATTTTATCCTCATACTTTTCAACATTTTCATCATCCTTTTTCCTTAGACTAAGAAATTGTCATTCCATATCTTCTAGATGGTCATGAGGAAAGTAGTTTTCTAAAAAAACTCTTTAAAAACCCTCCATTCCATACATTATAATTCTTCATATTCCTTTGTATTTTGAATCAATGACCACCATTGATCAGCATCTCTAGTGAGGCGGTCACCTGCCATGACAACTTTTTTCCTTTCACTACTCCCCAAAGACTGAAATATTTTCTATAGGGAACTTATCCATTGCTCAGATACTAGTGGGTTTGTAAACCCATTGAATGTTGGTGGTTGTTTCCTAATGAAGAAGTCTAACATTGATCCTCCATGTTACGGATCAGGGTAATCCATACGGGTAATGTTTTTATTCATAACCTGAGTGAGTTGTCCCATTATAGTGATAAGCTGATCAGCACAAGTTGTATCACCAGCTCCACTATAATTATCTTGAGCAGGAGGGAAATACCAACATGGAATTCATTAATTGATATAGTTTCCATTCCATCCACTAGGTGCCATTTCTAAACAATGTCATAAAATAGATTAGTTTATGAATCGAAATACATAATTCCATACTTGTAAACACTTAACATAAATTGGATAGTTTATGGATATAATCCATAATCATAAAAATGTTTTCTTTGAGGATGTATAGTCTCATAAACCCTTCATAATGGTTTTTAAATAAAATTAGAATTATCCTAGGCATATTCCCTGAGAGTGTCGTAACCAAGAGTGCAGTAATGGTCATTGTCGTGCACCAGTTCCCATTCGAGTCTTTCTAAAAGTGGTGTTTTCAGGTTTTACCTCTAGGTACATCTTTTCCAGAGCCGCCTCTACCTGCTCGTATTCAGACAGGGATGTGTTGCTTGGAAAACTAACAAAATCTCTACAATAATAAAATTCTAGGAAGTACTTATATACTAATCCTCAAAGTCTATCATAGCGATATGTTCTCTAATCAGATTTTATCTAAATCTAGCTTCAAAGGTTTATTAATAAATATCCTATGATACCAAATGTAATGACCTGACCCCAGTTACCTAGAGTTGGTGAATTATTACATAACATTAGAATGATAAAAAAATATCATGTCTCGAATGATCGATTAGTTTAGTATCCTTGGAAACACTAGATATATTCATAAGTCTTACATTACAATATAAAGTGAAAAACTGAAACAACATCTTCTCTTTATAGACCACACTCATATCCCCTCATACTATCCCTAAAGGTCATTCATAAAATACTTCTTCACATCCTGGGAAAAATAAAACACTGAAAGGGGTGAGCTCAGATGCTCAATAAGGATAAAAATATACCAGAAACATTCATAAAGAAACATAAACATGTAAGGCAATGTAAAACTAAAACAAAAGCCTTTTAAACATGAACATCAACATATTATGGAAAAGATAAAATGAAATAATTCCATTTAATTATTCACATGGATATTCTACTAATCTATTAATCACATGAAATATCAATAACCACTATCATAATAATGGAATGAATAATTCCAGACATTCATAACCACATAGTCCAGGCCTTGTGTCAAGACTGCAAATAATATTTTTTCACGGCCTTGTTCCAAGAGACTAGTTTGTCTCATGAGACCTTCCAATGCATCGAGGATCTATATTGGGCTCCACCCGTCACTTACTAAGTCCAATTCATTCCTCATATAAAAATGTTGAAACATAACATAAACATTCGTATTAAAACTAGCTCACAAAATGTCAATACATTATCTATAAACCATGAATGGTATAAAAATAACACATCCATAGTAAAACATATCCAAAAAACTTCAATCCAATATGGATGTTTTGTATCATAATAAATCAACTTCAAATAAGCTTAAAATACAGCAAAGGATTTTTTACATAGATGTAATAAGAACTATATGAGGGATATTTCCATTTTTGAAATCATTTAAAAATCACATAATTATAAGAGAAAACATTTATTTTGAAAATATTCATATAATATTGTAAGTGAATCTTCGATGATTTTATAACAATGGAAAATTTCCGCACTCGCCGTATAAGTTAAAAAACTTTCTTACATTAATTTTGTTGAAAATGATAAAAATGACATTGTTTGGAAAATGGCGGAAAGATTCCTTTTAAAAACGTATTATGTCAAATAAGGGTATAAATGAATTTAACCCACTTTCTATTATATAGTAAAAATGTTTTGAAAGGCATTTTTAAGAAACGTGGATGTGTATTATAAAGAGGTCCCATTAGATACTTATGTAAAAACAACCTCGGATAATAAAGAGACTATGAAATTAACCCTTACCTTGTAATTTTCCTTGGTTGAGGGTAGGTTAACCTCCTGTATAATGGGAAAATAATTTTTAATAAATTATACGATAATCATATTCATTAATATGATATCATATATGATCTTTTGACATTGATTTGTTAATAATATCTTAGTATTATCGTCGTTTTGGGTGTTAACTGATTCATTTTAATTTATATTATTTGTTATGTAAATAATGTTTGTTCTCGATAGGATATATATTATTAATATTCAGAATGATATTAAGTATTTAAACATTATTTTTAATCATCTAATGAAAATTTTCCTTGAATGGATACGATGGGGAATGAATCTCATCACGTTCGTGGAGACGGTAGTCCGTACGTACGCACGAGTGACAAAATCATTCTTTTGAAATTAAAATAACATATAATAAGATGTTATATCATATGTACAGAATCATAATCATGTTATATTTATTATTTACATCAATTACACATCCTTATCTTACCCATCCAAATAATAATGTTTTGAATAACAATTACACCACGACGTGGACATGTCATTAAAAGGATGGATAGAATACTAAATATGGGTGTAATGTATTTATAATAACATCATAGTATATATATGTTACTAGATTTATTATTTTAGAATGGAAATAAAAATGAAAGAAGAAGTGTAAGAAGAAAGGAACTTGAAAAAGTGTGGTGAAATCATTACCTCTTATTTAGGTACTTCCATTTGATTCGATAAAAATGGATCTTTAGGGTGGCTTTATGACTAAAGGAAGGAATCTAGGATAAAGGAAGGATAGTTGAGCGGGTATTTGGGTAGGGTTTAGCTGAGCCAAATGGCTCTGAAGGTGTCAATTAAAGAGAAGAGGGAGTTCCCTTTTATAAGAGGGGTGAGGGGCACCTTAGGAAAAGCCTGAAATATGTTTTTATAAGAAATTAATAATTGAATTATAATGGCTCCAAAGTAACTTATTTTGTGGATAAGGTGGTTATGGGTCGAAAACCACCCAACCAATAGGTTTTAGACAGGTTTGGGTCAATATATTAACCATATCTTTTAGTTTTAACTCTGAGTTAATTAGTTTGACATTTACCGTGTCTCTTTGTATTTTTAAATTATATGGTTAATAAAATTACGATATACTTCCCAAAATAACCCCAAGTGGTTCATTAATGATACAAATATCATTATATAGGCCTCTTGGTAGATCCTTATATTTTTAGTAATAGAATATCAATTAATAATATAGTATTTGTTTTAAAAAATATTTTATGTCAATTTTGACACTATTTGGAAATTGATTTTTGTGAAAATCATAACAGAATTATTACATGGAAAAAAGATACTTAAATCATTCCTAACCAGTCATATTAACCTAAAAAATTAGTGTAATTCATAAAAAGTCTCAAATTACATTTATTTGGGTATTTATAATATAAATTATTATAATATGTCATTATTAAAGTAATTACAACATTATCATTGTGTCATAAATAAATTAAATTATTTAGTCCATAAAAATTATAAATAAAATACTATTATGTAATAAATATATTTAGATTTTTAATGAATATTTATAGTTGAATTTATCTTATTTGTATCCCAAAATTAAAAATGGATTAGTTATTCAAATTTGATTTTAACTCTTTTAACTCTTCATTGAATTAAATAATAATAAATGTCATAATCTAATCCAAGTGTACCAAGGAGGTTCACATTTTATTCCTAAGGTTGTTTTTGGACGAATTATACTTATCCAATTGTATTAGGACATGTTTTAGGGTAAAAAATATCATTTTTACTTCTAATTACCCTATTTACTTTTAACCGTGGTAAATAAAAGTAAAATATTATTGTTCACCAAAAATTATTTTCATATCATTGAACTACACTTTACTTACTGATATCAACCGTGTCTCTCAGATTTTTGAAATTCAATTCACAGAAGTGGTAAAATTATGTTTTATGAAAATTTTCGAATTCTCCTAGGAGGTGGGCAAATGACGGTAAAAAGTTCAATAAACATTTTTTATATAACCGACGTAACAATGCGGCGAGTAGATTTTTCACGTCGGTTATTTTAATAACCGATGTTACAAATCGTGCCTGTTGGGTTTTTACGTCGGTTATCAAATAACCGACGTAAAACACCAAAGCCCCCGGGGATTTTTTACGTCGGTTATTTTGTAACCGACGTAAAAAACCAAAGCGTGGGTGCCTTTTTACGTCAGTTTTAAGATAACCGACGTAACAAAATCTAAAAAATAGTTTATAACGTCGGTTATATAATAACCGACGTTATAAAGCATTTTAAAAAATTAAAGCACGTGTTCTGTCATTTACGATTTTTTCGATTGACAGTCGTCGGCTCGTCTCTCTCTCGCGCGATAAATCCTAATCGGCTCATCGATCGCCTGCATTACACTCGTTTTGGCTTCATTGTTTATCTTCTTCACTGCTCTCGGATCTATCATCTCAACTCGCGACATTCAAGTAAGCCTTCCACGAATTTATTTCGTTCGTTTTTGTTTCGATTCTTGATGTGATTTTCGTTCGTTTTTTAATCTCGTGGAATTTTTTTTATTGCAAATGGTTATTATGTTCATTCAACTCGCAACATTCAACTCGCAAATGGTTATTAAAACATTGTGGATTAGCTTAAGCAAAATCTGAAAAATAATGGGTGGTACTGTAACGTTCCATTCTTCCAGCAACATTATTATTTCCTACTTAGCTGGAATGTGTCTTTCTGGATGAAGATTGGTAGTACTTATTTTCTTAAAATCATACTTTCAATATGATTGTCCAGAAAATTATTTTCATGAATCAAATTGGACCAGGTACAATCGGTAATACCTATCCTTAAAATTTCATTCAACATTCTTACATCATAATATTTTTTCAAAACATTATGATTTTTAGAACTCCTAGATCAGAAAACCATCATCTGTTTTCATCTGCATTCATAAAAATATCAATTCATACCTATTACAATCAAATATTTCATTCTGGACTCATGGTGAGTCTGATAATACATTTCTTCTTTTAGTCATCTCCTAAAAATGATGGACCTTTTCATGCAAAGTGTATCTGATTTCTTGAATACGATGGTATGTCCGATTTTCAACAAAACCAAGTGAGGTGATTTCTTTTATTATTAATAATTCATAAAAAAATTATAATACCTAAATATTATTATCATCCTTTTCAGATTTTTCATTATAAAAAAGGTAAAGGGTACTTTCTTTTCATTCTCAAGTTAAATTATATTTTTTATAAAGGTCTTTTCTATCTAGGTAGAAATAATTTAATGATAATTAGATTGAATTAGGTATATTATCTTATCTTACCATCCAAACACATTTTTATGTATTAATAATTATTATGTTTTGTAAAAACAATTATGACCCCCATTTCATTTTTGTTAGTTAATTGATCTACGAAAGTGTTATAAATGATTTGATGATCACGATTCACCCATATATATGGTTAGTCATTATGTGACATTTGGGTCCATAATATCCTTCTAATGCATTCGACAATGCATTATATATCATAGATCAATATGGGATAAAGATGGTTATACCATGTCCAATGTGTTATGTGATGTGCCTGGTAAGAAATATTATAATAAATTATAGGAAAGCTGATTAACATATCCAAATATGAGGTGAATGAAACTATGTTTTCCCTTTACATATGTTATGACTTATATGATTATGTTTGTGCCACACTCTTATGTTATTCCACATACCAATGTTGTGATCTTGTGATTAAGGTTTTTTAAATCATGTTCCCACTATCATATAAATCATGTCTTATGTTATGCTAAAATTGTTATACTTGGACTCAGGTTTTATGATATATGATTATATAGAACTGTTTCACTTATCTTTTTGATCATGTGCTTTGTGTATGCTCTTATACCCCCATGGATATCTTTTTATGAGATTAGATATTATATTTATATATATCATGTTTACCCATAATGAGTATCATAAATCAAAACTTTTATTATTTTCATTCCCTAAGTTATAAAAATAAGTATTATGTAGGATGATTCAAAAATTTAATCTGTGAGATGAGTTGTTTTATGTGTGAAACCCAGGCCAAACACATATGTATTTTTTTATTGGTATTACATATATATAGTTCGACATATACTTTTTTTACATTACCATGATATTAACATTACTTTTTCTAAAGAAATATTAATGTCCTTAGATTATATATCGAATCAAAAGGATATAGTAATTCTAATATATAATCAGAATGATCAGATAATATGACAATATTATTAAACATAAAACAAATGGTCTATATTCATATTTTTATCATGCCACTTACGATTTATAGCTATTTGGTGTTGGGTACTTATGAAAACTACTACTACTTTCAAGATTTGTTTTATATTTTAAATTATTTTACATCCAAATTATGATTTTTTTCATATAAACATGTTTTGTCTTATCTTAAAAATATATATTTTTTGTTGATATTTGTTATAGGTAATAATGAGTTGATGTTGGATTACGGCACATCGAATGAGCAATGAATTTGAGGAAGGTGTTGATGCCTTTTTGGAATTTGCAAAACGAAATGTTCCAAGTAGTGACATTTTTTTCTGTCCATGCCTGAAATGTTTGAATATGAAGAAGTTGAAAAGTAGAGAGATAAAAGATCATCTGATATGTCATGGTTTTAATCCGAGTTACAGCCCTTGGATTTGGCATGGTGAAACTGGACGGAATTTCACTGATGATGATGATTCGCAAGATGGTAACTCCGATGGAATTGAAGAAATGATTGGCGATATTGTAGCAGAACAAATTGAGATAGAACCGACAGTTGCAAGTCTATATGGTGATGCTGAAAAACCATTATATCCCGGTTTTACAGATTTTACGGTTCTGTCAGTGGTGTTAAGATTGATTAACCTAAAGGCGAAGCATGGATGGAGTGACAGAAGTTTTACAGAGCTGCTACAATTGATGAAAGACATTCTTCCAAAAGATAACGATCTTCCAGATTCACATTACAAAGCCAAGAAAATATTATGCCCGGTGGGATTGGGATACAAGAAAATACATGCCTGTCCGAATGACTGCATTATATATAGGAAGGAATATGAATTTCTGTCAGAGTGTCCAAAATGTGGGACATCGCGTTATAAGGTGAAAGAAGAATCACAGGGTGATGTAGAGATTACAAAGCTCCCTTCAAAGGTATTTTGGTATCTTCCTATAATTAATCTTTTCAAACGTTTATTTGCTAATTCACATGATGCAAAAAGGTTAAGATGGCATGCTGAAGAGCGGGTATGTGATGGAAAAATACGTCATCCAGCTGATTGTCCACAATGGAAGAAAATTGATGCGCAGTATTCTACATTTGGAAATGAAATAAGAAATCTCAGACTAGGGTTGTGCACAGATGGAATGAATCCATACCGAACACTCAATAGCACACATAGTTCATGACCTGGTTTATTGGTAATTTACAACCTCTCTCTTGAAGTTTGTATGAAGCGCAAATATGTCATGTTGAGTACAATGATCTCTAGTCCAAAGCAACCCGGTAATGATATTGATGTTTACTTGTCACCGTTGATTGATGATTTGAAACTGTTATGGGATGATGGTATTAGGGTGTATGATTCTTATAAAATGGAATATTTTCAACTGCATGCAGTGCTTCTGTTCACTATAAATGACTTCCCAGCGTATGGAAATTTGTCTGGATACAGTGTTAAAGGGCATAAAGCATGTCCAATTTGCGAACAACAGACGTCCTATTGTCAATTGCATCATGGGAGGAAAATAGTGTACATGGGTCATCGAAACTTTTTGCCTATGGAACACCCTTATAGAAGACTAAAAAAGGATTTAATGGCTCACAAGAATTTGATACTGCTCCAAACCCTTTATCCCATGATCTGTATTTTGAGAGGGTGAAAAACCTTGACATGACATTGGGAAAGACACAGAAATCTGGTAATGATAGACAGATTTGGAAGAAAAGGTCAATATTGTTTGAGCTACCATATTGGAGGTATCATGAAGTTAAACATAATATTGATGTCATGCACATGGAGAAGAATATCTGTGATTCTTTGATTGAAACATTGTTAGATATTAAAGGAAAGACTAAAGATGGGTTGAATGCAAGATTAGACTTACTATCAATGGGAATACGTTTGGAGTTAGCTCCCACTCTTAAAGGAAGACGAACATTTCTTCCCCCGGCTTGTCATACATTATCGAAGAGGGAGAAAATTAGCTTTTGTCAGTGTCTTCATGATACCAAAGTGCCTCAAGGTTATTCTTCTAATGTAAAAAATTTTGTCTCATTGAAGGAATTGAAGTTGATAGGTATGAAATCACATGATTTTCACGTCATGATGCAACAAATTCTACCAGTTGCATTGCGTGGAATATTGCCCATTCGTGTCAGAAAGACTATAATGAAGTTGTGTTATTTTTTCAATTCAATTTGTAACAAGACGATTGATGTGAATGCTTTGAACATTTTGGAAAAGGATGCAATTTTAATACTTTGTCAATTGGAAATGTATTTTCCTCCAACTTTGTTTGATATAATGGTGCATTTAATGATTTATCTGGTTCGAGAAATAAAGCTTTGTGGACCTGTATATCTTCGTTGGATGTATCCTTTTGAAAGGTATATGAAAATATTAAAGGGGTATGTTAAAAATATATATCGACCTGAAGCCTCCATTATTGAAAAGTATATTTCTGAGGAGGTAGCAGAGTTTTGTACGAGCTACTTGGCTGCGGCGCAACACATAGGTTTGCCTCCATCTCTCCATGAACGAGTTAATAATGAGGGAAAGGGGATTCGCGGCTTGAAAGTCAAATCATTGTCAGCTGAACAGATGAAGAAGTTAGAATCATACATCTTGATGAACATAGCTGATGCTCAACCATATATCACATTGCATATTAATGAGTTGAAACAATGTCATCCAAAGAAGAAAGAAATGTGGATTTTGAATGAGCACAACAAAATTTTTTTGTCATGGATTAAAAAGACATTGCTTGGTAGATCAGATGTATCAGAGACATTAAAATGGATAGTGGGTGGTCCATGTTTAAATGTGATAACATGGTATGGTTATGACATTAATGGTTATACATTTCATACAAAAGCTCAGGACAACAGAAGTGCCATTCAGAATAGTGGTGTATTGGTGTTTGCAGAAGCAATGCATTTTTCGAGTGCTAAGGACAAAAGCCCAATTTCTGCATCAAATGCATATTATGGAGTGATTGAAGACATATGGGAGGTTGATTACTTTAAAATTAAAGTTCCTATTTTTAACTGTAAATGGTTTAACGGTAACAACAGTGTCAGACACGATGAATTTGGAATGACACTTGTTAATCTGAATAGATTGGAAGACACAGCTGATTCTTTTATAATGGAAACACATGCAAAACAAATTTTTTATGTAGTAGATCAATCAGATATACAGTGGGCTGTTGTTTTACAAGGGAAAAAACAATATGTTGGTGAGGATGAACTTGATGAATATACTGATTTATGTGAGATCCATACTTCAATGGAAATATTAACAGAACATAATGACGATCATGTTGAAGACATAGTTTGTGCCATGAGGAAGGATCACGACGAAGGAATTTGGGAAAACAATCCATCTGTACATTCCTAAAATTACAGGTAACATATGTTTATTTCTTGTTTACATTTATTTTTTCAATAAATGTTAGATATTGTAAGTTTTTTATTTATTAAAACATGTTTTAAAATAAAATAAGTATATGTTATTGTTTGTTTTAAGTTTGTTTAGTTTACTTTATCATGTTTATTGTTGTACCCCTCTCTCTTGGATTTTAATGATCACAATCACTCTCATCGTGTTCTAACTTGTTTTCAAGTGTTTTGTTGCTAGGAAAAAGGTTTCCCAGGAGTTGGCCCAAGAAGGCTGATAGTGGACTCTCTGAGTCTACCGGCTAACCGGTGGATTCCCACCGGCCAGCCGGTATGGGCACCGACCAACCGGTTCTTGCCCACCGGCCAGCCGGAGGACCCAGGCAGTAGGCTTGTCCACTGCCTGGTGACACCGACCAACCGGTGGATGACCACCGGCCAGTCAGTGGAACCCAGCCTGCTCTGTCTGGACCACCGGCCAGCCGGTGGACCACCAGCCAGCTGGTGAGACACCACCGGCCAGCCGGTGTTCCCAGTCAAACTAGCCATTGGGCTTTGACCAGACTTGTACTTTTGACCCCCAACAACTCCGGAAGCCCTCCAACGGCCATATTGAAGTGTTTATGGGTATTGATCCTATAAATAAGAAACCATGGATGCCGGGAACACAACCAAAATATATTTTGATGTCTTGACGCTCTAACGACAAATCTTCAAGGCCTCTTGTGATCCATTTCAATCCTTGAAGCTTGAGCTCCCTCTCCATCAGCTGCTCTCACACTTTTGGCACTCAAGGCCTTCGTGTGTTTGTATTATTTTATTTGTTTAGTTCTTCATTGGGTTTGGATTAAAACAAACCTCTTGACCATCTTGACCATCTTGACCATCTTGACCATCTTTGCCATCTTTACCATTGTTTAACATGCTTACCATATTACCAATGTTTACTATTATGTAACCTAGTACACATTTCTATTTTCTGATTACAGTAGTATTAAAATATTTGAATTTGTATATTTGTGAACTGATGTTTGTTTTTTTTATTTGAAGGATAATGACAGATCATTTAGATGATCAACCACATGATTCTGGGGAGGAGCATATTGCTGGTCATACCTCTGGGGATGAACATTCACATGCTTCTATTACGACAAAGAGTTCAAAGGTTGGTAACGTGGTTGCACACGTTTACCAAAATTATCACTTTCCCGTACGCAGGATCAGAGGATAGTAGTTGAGTTTGATGATGATGATATTCCTAGAGGTCCGAATGCCAAAGATTTTAAGAGTTTTGTTGCAACTCAGGCTAAGACAAAAGTAAGCATTCTGTATGATGGTTGGAGAGGTGTGGATAAAGCGATTATCTCTCAGTTGTGGGAGAGGATTTTGGTAAGATCTTTTGTCATTGTTTGACCATTCTTTTTATGTTTCTGGTATATATAATATGTTTAACCTCTTCTTTATCAGATGACATTTGATATTCCTGACACTGGAGGAGTCAGGAAAAAATGCTTATCGTTGGCTGCCAGGAGATGGAGGGATTTCAAATCAACCCTCACATCTAATTTCATTTATGGTCATAGGAGTCATGACAATCCATGTAGTATAAATCCTTTTATAGATGAAGACACATGGAGACAGTTTTTTGAAAGTAGAAAAAAAGAGTCATTTCTGGTAAGGGCAATGTAAACTTTTATATACTTTCTTATATAAAAGATTTTATTAATGTTTTGTTAATGATTTCTTATTCTTAAATTACAACAAACAAGGAAAGCTCATCAGGAGATCCAATCTAAAAATGTATACCCTCATAGTTTATCTCGGGAGGGTATTCATTATTGTAAGAAAAAATGATAGCGGAAAAATTTCAACATCTAAGAGCTGAGTCTTCAAGCTCTGGAGAGGTGGCCCCTCCATCCCCTCCATCTAGACCTGAAAAATGGAAGAGAGCTCGGAAGGGAAAAAAGGCCAATATCTTTCGGAAGAATCGAGAGTCGTAGCTGAGAGGATTGTAAGATATCTATTTAATTTATTTAAGTTAACTTTTTTCTTCATATAAGTTTCAATCATTACAGAAATGTTCAATTAATTAATACAGGACTCTCTTGAGGAGAAAAGTTCAGAGGGGACATTTACAGCTACTGGGAGGGAAGATATTTTATTTGCAGCATTGGGAAGGCCCGAACATCCTGGTCGTGTAAGAGGATATCCGACAGGTGTATCGGTAAGAAAAGTGTTTCCACGTTCTTCAACTTCTAACATTGAGGGGGTTTATAAAAAAAATTAGAATCCTTGGAGGCTGAAGGTCAAAATATTAATGCGACGATGGAAGACAAGATTAGAGATTCGGTGCAGTCTATGTTTGCTGAAATGCAAAGACAATTTCAGACTCCTGCTCCCACTCCTCCACCTCCCCCTGCAGACCACATTATTTATCCTCCACCTCCGCCAGTAGCTCCCACTCCCCCACCTCAGCCTGCGGACCCCATTTTTTATCCTACGCCTCCGCCGCAGCTTCCTACATATTGCGAGTTGTATGTTGATGATTCTCAACATCATATAGTAGCATACGGGTTGGTATATTGTATAGGAGATACAGTTCATCATCAACAATTAGAGGTAGAGAATCAGAGGGTCACTGTACAGGATATTATAGATAGATCATCTAGGGTACCAATACCTACAGATGAGGTGGCGACAGTTGGACAGAGTATCGGCCATTTTTTAGTTTGGCCATCCAGACTTCTTCGACTCATTACCACAGAGGTAAAAATGTTATATCTTTTATTTTATTTTTTTATTAAAGTTTTTTTATCATTCGAAAACTACTATAATTTTCAATTTTTTTTTCACTGGAATACTTCAAAGGTTGAGAAATACTGTATAAACAACAACAAAGACAACATGCTATGACATCAGATACAGATTCCAGTGGTCTTGACAGATTGTCAAGATATTCACATTTGTTGTTGGGTTTTTATGAGTTTCCAATGGAATCTCATGTTTGTGGACGTGAAATAAGTGTGGGGATTACAAAATCTGATATCATGGAGCTTGTTACTGGAGATAAGTTGGGCATCAACGTGGTGCAAATTTTTTCCATGTAAGTCTTAACACATTTCCCTGTGTTATATTTATTAAAAATGTATACTTATATATGTTTTGTATTAGGTATCGTTATAAAATTTGTGAGAGGAATGAACTGACAGAAGTATATGGATTCATGGACCTGCAATTGATTTCCCCTGAATCATGTGCATTGACTGAGGAACAAAGAATGGTTTATATTGCTGAAATATTTGAAAAGAATATAATCCAACAATGTTGGATGATGCCTTTTTGTGAGAGGTATGAAACACATTTCTCTCAAATAGTTAATTATCTTTTAACATAAAAAATCACTAACATTAAATTTACTTTTTTCAGTAATCATTGGATGTTAGGGATTTTTTACCCAAGGGAGAAAGCTCTTTATTGGATATGCTCTGTTCATGGTGATGTGCGGGCAAGTTTTAAGAATATATTGGAAAAGTAAGTTTCAATTTCTCAATAGTTTTATATATTATAATAAATTTTAAATTTACCCCATTCGTATTATTTTCTAACAGTGCATGGGCCTACTTTCGAAAAAACACAATGAAAAGAAATGAAAAGATCAAATATGTAAAGGCGAAGGTAAATTTCCATTTATAATTTGTACTTTTTGATTTATTACATAAAAATAATATATTGAATTTACACTCATTCAAAATAGAATTGTCATGAACAACAAGGCCTCATCGAATGCGGATATTATATGTTAAGATTTATGTATGAAATAATAACAACTGGGACAGTTGTGAATTTTGACCTGGTACGATTTCCTCTTAAACTTTGCCATCATATTTCAATTTGATTTATTCATTATACACGTTAACTATCTTCTTTTTCATTTGTAGCTTTTTGATGACCCTCAACCCTATACTGCTGAAGACATAAAACACGTACAAGTAGAGTGGTCAAATTATTTTACAGGTGTGATTGAATTATAGTTGTTTGTAATGTAAAATGTAATTTTGAATATTGTTGTTTTAATTTTCTATTTGGTAGTTGTTTAGGTTTGATTTAGTTTTTTTTTGATGTTGACAGTGTATGTTTTGAATGTTATATAAGTGAATGTTTAATTTTGCTCTACTTCTTATTTTGGTCTACTTTTGATGGTTCTTCTGGTATGGATTTGGGTCTGTGGGGGAGGGGTTCCCAGGGTTTGGGGGTGTGTTCAGTGGGGTTTGGGGTGTCCAGCGGTCTGGGAGGGTTGTCCGGTGGGGTGGGGGGACAGTCTTGGGGGGTGGAAGGGATGTCCAGGTGTGTGGGAAGCCGGTCCAGGGGTGTGGGAGTGCTGTCTAGGGGTGGGGGGGTTGTCCAGGGGTGTGGTGCGGGCTGTCAAGTGGGGTGAGGGGTGAGGAGGTGCTATTTAGGCAGGTGGGGGGTTGTCGAGGGGTGTTTGGGGGTGTCCGGGGGTCGGGGGGTAGTCCAGGATTGTGGTGGGGGCTCCAATGGGGTGGGGGAGGGTTGTCCAAGGGGTATACATGAGGGTGGGAGCTCCAATGGGGTGGGGGAGGGCTGTCCAGGGGGTATACATGAGGGTGAGGGCTCCAACGGGGTGGGGGAGGGCTGTCCAGGGGGTATACATGAGGGTGAGGGCTCCAACGGGGTGGGGGAGGGTGTCCATGGGGTATAAATGAGGGTGGATGCTGTCTAGTGGGTAAGTTTTATATGTTATCTATTTACATGCTTATTTTTGATGGACTTCTGTTTTTGTGGTATGATTTCTTGATTTATTTTCTGGTTGATTCTGGTGGAGAGAAGATCATTGTATTCTGTTTTAAAAAAAATTGGGTTTATCACGTCGGTTATTTAATAACCGATGTGATAAAATGCCTGGAAAATAGTTTATCACGTCGGTTATTTAATAACCGACGTTATAAAAGGCCTTGAAAATAGTTTATCACGTCGGTTATTTAATAACCGACGTTATAAAAGGCCTGGAAAATAGTTTATCACGTCGGTTATTTAATAACCGACGTTATAAAAGGCCTGGAAAATAGTTTATCACATAGGTTATTTAATAACCGACGTGATAAAAGGCCTAGAGATTGGTTTATCACATCGGTTATTTAATAAAAGACGTGATAAAGGCCCTGGAGAATGGTTTAGCACGTCGGTTATTGAATAACGGATGTGCTAAACGGCCTGGACAAGTGTTTATCACGTCGGTTATTGACTAACCGATGTTATAAAACCCCGCCCACCGGTTTATCACGTCGGTTATAGAATAACCGACGTGATAAACCCCCCTCCCCCGGTTTATCACGTCAGTTTTATATGAACCGACGTGATAAACCACGCTCAGCCCGGTTTATCACGTCGGTTCTTATAGAACGGACGTGATAAACCCCCTCACCCCCTGTTTATCACGTCGGTTGTTTAAGAACGGACGTGATAAACCATTGTCCAGGCCGTTTATCACGTTGGTTCATCGATAACCGACGTGATAAACCATTCTCCAGGCCCTTTATCACGTCGGTTCTAAAATAACCGACGTGATAAACATCGCGATCTTATGCTTTTTGACTTCGGTTTTTAAATAACCGACGTCAAAAACCTTATTTATAATGTCGCACGTATTAACGTCGGCTAGAAACAGACGTAAAAAATTAAAAATAACCGACGTAAAAAACGTTTTCTGCACTAGTGATATTCATCATAAATTAAAAGTTTTCAGAAAAATACCAAAAATTCAACCTAGGATAATTTCGAAATTCTGAATCCAAAATTGATGTTCATTTTGAAAAATAAAAATAATAAAATTTCAAACAGTGGGTATTCCTATTCATAACAGTTAGTTTGATTGGTTGTGGTGTGTTTGAACTCGAAGTTGCGTACAACAAAAGCTATTGTATTGTTCAAACGGAAACGTATCGTGGAAGTTTGGGGTTTTACACACCGTATGTTAAATTATATACAGTTCAGGTAATAATTATATAAATCATAATAATATATTGATAATATAAGAAATTAATAAGAAAAATTTATTTCATATAGTTATTGTTTTGAGAGAATGATAACCTTCACAAAATAAAGTGATGTTTAAATGGTAATCATTAAGAATATTCTTGAAGAGAATAATCATTAAAAATTATAAAATGACATAACCACATTGAATCACATTAATCATAATAACAATGAAAGATCAAAATTTAGAATGAATATAATAATCTCATTATAATACTTATATTCATGATATAAATTGAAAAATTGATGGATATAAAACATATAAAAGTGAATTGGTGTGTGAAAACAAATAAGTCAAAATTGAATGTATATTTAAATTAAATCCCTTCACATAATGTTACCTGTGTTGTTCAGTATTTATCCTAATGTATAGTGGTTTAAAATATGTTAATAACTTATTAAAAACCATAGTGTTATTTATAATATCATATATTAATTCATTTTAATATATGATTACCTCTTAGTTAACACTCATTAATTATTTTATCTATTTCAGGTGTTAATTCCTTGTTTTCTCAGGTATGTTTTTTCATTCCATTTGTTGATACTATTACATAGTTTATGATTTCAAAATTTATATAATGTAAAAATATGAAATAATTATATTATATATTAATTACATATTTTTTTAGAATAGTCCATAATTTGTTGATATAATACTTGAAATGCATCATTCAAGGAGACTGTAGGCCATAAAAACACATAAACGCTTCTTTCATTTATTTAAATTACTAATGGAATGGAAGATAAATGATAAAAAATTATATTATAATTTCACTATCATATATTTTGTTATATATGTTACATATTTTTATTGAAATCACCCTTAATATGTTCCATGTATAGCATGAATGAATCACATCACTTTGACGGGGTGAGAGTTCACACTTCCTCAAACAATGTCATCATATTGAAAAAAAATTGGAAGTAATAATGGTTTTTGTTATAAAAATTTTAAAGATGTATTAATACATAATTAATATCATATATATCATATATAAATAGTGTTTACAACATAATTTCCAATGTGAAATATGGTAATGTAAAAATGAACAATCATGGTTTCGTGAGGCAATAGTTCAACATACACATAAATTGGATGATTGTTACCCATTAGATATAAGTTCATATAGGTTTAGGTAGAAACAATAGTATAACAACATCATAGTATATTGATGATATTTTTTTCTATACAAGCATGAAATAAAAAGTATTGAATGGGTTAAGAAACAAATAAATTTAAAGTGTTTGAGGGAAGATACTACCTCTTAATCGAGTAACTCATTTTGGATTGTACCAAAGGGATTCCCTAAGAAAGTTTATTCCTAAAGGGTGTCCTCTAGGTCATATTAATGAATTTTGGTAGACTGGTTGGGAATATTGTGGATAATCTAATGTGGCTTTTGGGGTTTGAGGATGAGGTAGGTGCTTTCCTTTTTGTAGAGGAGGGTGAGTGGCACTCTTGTACATACCAAATGGTATTCGTTAATGGGAGGTATAAATATCCTAATGTACATTAAAAATTAAAAATAATGGTTCAAAGTATAATAGTGGTCAATAAAAACCATAAAAAATAAGTGTATTTCAATTATTTGGTTCCTTGACTTATGGGATTCCCCAATTGTTTTTATTTTTGTTTTCAGTATGATTGTAGTTTTATAAAATAAGTAATTTATCATTGAAAAATAAAATAATATGATTTTTAATTGAAAAAATATGTATAATTTATTATTCATATAATTTGTAATTTTTAAAATTATAATTACATGTGTTTTGGAAATTAATTTTAAAACAAGTGCATGTGACCCGCTAAAACACTGTTTAAACTCGTACGGTTTCAAAAACGATTCTACAACACATGGGAAAATATTCTAATTATATAATATAAATATTTCCATTTACAAAACATTTTTATTATATCTCATCACTTAAAAATCAATTTTTAGAATACTTATTTCTATTAACTTTAAATCAATTACTAAAATTTCATTTAATATAAAATAACAATAATGTCAATTTTTAAATTATTTATTTATTTTTATTATTAGAATATCAAAACAATATGGTCGTTAAAACTGATTATTTTGACAATGGTTTAACATAATATATTCACCTATAAAAATAATTAAATACAATAATTCAATAAATATACATATCTTTTTATTTTTATATTATCATTTATTTTATTTAGTTGTTAACTAAATCATTACTACATCAGTATTTCTTATGATTTTTAATTTACTAATCCTTATATAAAAATTATTGATAAATTATAATGATGAAAATAACCCATTTATATTTCCAAAGGATATGTATAACCTAAAATACGATGTTTTTTACATTTACCAATGTCTCATAAATGTAAAATATATGGAAAGATACCTTTTGACTATTTTCCTTACATAACATTTTATATAGTTAACTTCCCATTAATAATTTCTCATTAACCCAAAAATTAAAACCATATGGGTATATGGGATAATTATTGGTAGCCATTGGATTTTGGACAAGTTTCTATTTCATTTCGGCCAATAAGATTAAGGTTTAGTCTGTTATTAATCAATGTTTTACCTTAATCAAATATTTATTTTTAATCAATTTTAATGATCTTTTCAGGAAAAAATTATGTTTATATTATTATAATAATAATTTTTTATTACATCCATGTATTTCCATTTCTCCAAATTTAATTAATAAATGTTATAAAATTATTATTAACTCAAATCTCATAGTCATGGTGGGAGAACATGTTTTTAAAAGGAAAACATTCAAAAGTTCGATATGATTTTCTTTCTAATTTTAAAATAAAAATGGTAACAATGACATACATTCAATTAATATATTTTTATTATATATATTTTTATTTATCATTACAAATTATTTAAAAGAAAAGACAATTTTTTACAAAAATGCATAATTTTTAACAATTAATTAAAAAAATAAACTACTCAGAGAAATTAAAAAAACATACCTTAAACCAATTTTGAAATTAAAATTTCAAAAATGAATTTTATTTTGGGAAATAAAATTTACAAATTTTCAAAAATTAATTTTTAAAATATGTGTAACATTAAATGGTGTTAAGTATTTGTCATCTATGTAACTGAAGCTTATTAAATATTGTGTATTGCATAAGATTAACATGGTGTTATGTATAAAGGGAGACAAAATAATATATACTCTAAAATTGAAATTTTTTCAAGAAATGGGTGTTTACAATCACTGATTTCTCTGATGCACCTAGGGTAATATTGATTGATTCCTTACCAACCACTTCATTATATTATCCTTAACAAATTCAAGGGTTTATCAATTTCCTTGAAACATTTATTTCCATTCACCTCTCCATGTAACTATGACCTCCCATAATTAAGAATATAACATTTTCTTCTTCTCCCAGATATGGGTGTACAACCCATACTGTTAACATGTTTTTCATGATTCATAGAGAAAGCCTTCTCATAAGATCCCTTAAGTGAATCTTCATAACAAATTGGGATGCCACAGGTTTAATCTCAAAACATGGAATCAGTGTTTTTCCTCTTCCTTCTAGGAAATGTATAACCCTAGATCTAGGATTTCCCAACTTGATTTCACCATGGAAAATACAATGTGATGACACAATCATCTCTAATTTGGATAAATTAATGCGTAGTTTTGTTGAGATACTTCTATGGGATGAATGTATCGTTCATGAGTAGTCTATAATATGATTTCTAAGGGTGGTTCACTAAAATACGGATCTTAGTCACGAATGTTTCAAGGAGAAACATTTCAACATCTTCCCCATCATAATATTTGACAATGGATAATACGTAGATGATCTGGTGGTGGTCAGAGGCATGGATGAGTATTTTGTAAAACACTTTCTTACATTTCCTCTCCCTAGTGGGAATGTATGTTATCTGAGTGGAATTTTTGACTTTTTGACTTTATCTCTCCTTGTGTATCAAAATATGATAATGTGTTATTTGAATCCATTTGGGTTGAATATGACATTCACAATGTAGTATAGAACATCAACACATAGAGGGATCCTAATCTTGATAGATTCGATGTTCTTTTTATAGGGGTTCCTAGGATTTTGATAAGCGTTACCTTATGGTTGTGATCCATGAATTATTTCATGGTGTAATGTTTTAATAATTTTCTCACCCCACCCCCCATGTTTTTTCTCACAGAAAAAATCAAGGTCCCATATATGCTCTATCCCACTATGTTATAGGGAACCCCACAATCCAATATCCTTTTCATTATCTTCAATGACTCCCTCATACTTCTCATATAGAGGAGTGTCTCTTCATGACAAATATTCCCTTACCAGTGTATATACAGTAAAACATGAATCTCATAATTTATGTTTTTGGTTGATACCCTTATTTTATACAATTAAAACCTAAATTATATTGTGTGAATAAACAAGATCATTGATATCTAGTGCATTATATGTGCGAATGTTGTCAATAGATCCATGAAAATCCCATATAATTCAAATTGATGCTCTAAAAGGAGTGTCTATTTTGTGCAAACCAACATAGGGATACTCAAAAGTAGCTACTAGATAAATTATTATATATATATGATCTATGTAGTCCATCCACATATTCAACACTTTGATAAAATTTTGATCATGATTATGGGTTATATTTTCATTTATAAGACTAGTTTCCTTTCCTTCGAAGGTCGAATCAATTTCATTAAAAGAAATTTAACATCCATCCCCAGGAATATATGTCAGTTCTGAAGGTGTTGAAGGAATCCATCATTGGAATTGATATGATATTAAATGATTTTATAGGGGATTATTAGTTTTAGTGGAAGCATCATTTGATTTCGTGGAGCAGGATGGATAGACTGTTAGAGGATGGAGGAATTATCATCATAAATTTTTCAAATACGAGTCCGGAGTTTTATGTGAAATTTTCTTGGAAAATCATTTAGCATCGCATGCATTGTGGTATGTTCATGTTTTAGAAGTATGGTAATGTCATGGGATTAACTATATCCCAATATTACTCCCTCTGATGCATGCTATAACCACACAACTCTAACCCCAATTCACATATATTATAGATTTTATAAACTGGTGTGGTCAAATTATTGTTTCCTAATTAGGTAGGGTCAATACTTAGTTTTCTTTGATAAAAAACTCTGATAATGACCTATAATCAAGATATTATGTACCCATGCTTCATCTTTGTGGTTTTGGATACTAATAAGTGAAACACCATAGACTATTTGAGTTTAACTCTGAGCTATATCACCATGTGTTTACTATATATTCATTGGTTTCTTTCTATTCTATTGAATGCTGAATAGTGAAAATGGATATCAATGATATAGATCCCAGGGGAGAGACATTGTGAATAGAAAATATTCCGACTGGGTAGAACATCCTAACTAGAGAGTTAAGAAATTAGTGTTCCCAAAAGATGGTATCATAAACCTTAATGCAATTACTCTATTGTCATCTTTCTTCTACTTTAGGGACCCTCAAGAGGAGACCCCATCTCATCATTTATTCGATAGTGATTTGGAGAATACATTATGGAGTTATCTTTGTAAATTCATTGATACACCAAAACATGCATCATCATGGACTACCTTTACATTTTCTTGGATTTAGGGATTGGGAGTCAGTATACATTGACATAATTCTTGTTCACAAATCCTTATTCTCAGATAATGGATCTTTTGGAAAGCATGGAATGTGAAATTCCATGAAGTTAAAAGCCTATCTTTGGATTCTCTAGTTATTAGATCTATAAGCCTAATCATAGATGTAGATCACCTTCTTCCCAACTTTTGGGGTACTAAATCTCTTGTTCAATCCTATGTGGGATGATTCCCTCATACATTAGGATGTTGTGGTATAAAACGTTGGTGGTTTCAATGGTGGCCTCCTGATACATGACTCAAAAATAATATTAATGGATGTTTCATCTCTAGTATAATGTTAGGATGAGGGGTGGTCTAGGACCCCAATGGTTCTATCATCATTTCATTCAAAGCTCACTTTAGTATCATTGACTCCCTTGAAGATGGAGCTCATGAACTGCTTTATGATCTCCATATGTGTCATTTGGAAAATATTTATCATTTTATAGTGGATATAGACTCTTCACAACTCCACTAGTCTCTAATAATTTTGAGGGAACCTCCATGATCCATTATTTATCTTATATGAAAATGTAGAGGTTTGGTTATATCTAAATCCATGGTTCTCCATGTATGGTATGAGAGAAATAAAGTTAGTGATTTCCATGCATCTATGTTTACTCATGATTTGATTTTTACCAGTGTCTCCATACTCGGGTCCCTTTCTATTGAGGGTGTGAACACTGTCAAAAGGGGATTCTATAGGCCTTCACTATTTAATACCCCATAGTTCTTTGTTTTTCATCCATTTTCCCTCTATCATCATCATTTTTCTCCTCCATTAGACTTATTATACTTGTTTTTCCCTAAATATAATAATAAATAATTTAATTATTTTCCAAAAATAATTTTCTACTTATATTACGTGACTTTATTTTTATAACATCAAGCATTTTATTCATTGGGGAAACCTCTATAAGTTAGAACATTTAAAATAATTGAATTTTTATTATGATATTCTATGAGTTTCACTTTTTGAATGTTACCAAAATAAAATGGAATTCCATTTTTTATTTGATGGTTATTTTATAATGATAAAGTTAATGGTATACATTTAAAATGGTTGCAACTCTTAAATTATCATATATATTAGTGGTGTGAAATCCTTATAATCCACCACTGATTTATCCATATTTCTCCATCATGTATAAACATGATTTTTGTTGCAATTCCTTCCCTTTTTAAATTAATTATACACAATTTACATCATTTAATGGTGTTTACCAAGAGAACTCCTCATCGATTGATTATGAAAAAAAAATTGTTTTATTTATATTATATTTATCTAGAATTTGTAAATACCATATTATTCATTATATTATATTACAAGTATTTACTAATAATAATACCTAGTGTAATTTGATACCAGATAAATTTATACAGGTTAATCATGTTATGACTATTGATATCCTATTAATATAACTTATGTTATTCCAATTTAATGAATATAATGCACAACATATAAAAAGGTTTTTATTCTATGAGGATTGACATCATGTGGAAAACCTATGTATATATCTTGTTATGTGATGCATTTTCATGGAAAAATATATACCTCTAATGCATTAGGTAACATTTTAAATCATATGATATTTTATTTATGTGATTTGGATGTGAGTCTTAGCTAGCATCGTTCTCAATCCACTTTGGTATGATAGTCATAGGAGTGAAACATTTCATATACTTACTATTTCATATGTTTTGTTGCAATTAAATTTAGATGATGCCTTGAACCAATGATATCTTTTTCATTGTCATAAATGATCAATTTGATGAGTCTTTTCATATAGTCTAGGTTATAATATGAATATATTTTTTATAATATGTTCATGGTCCTTGATTACATTGTCATATGCATATGTTTTTCTTATGGTCAATTATTTCATTTAATTATTATCGCTTATGCCTACACACAATGAGACTTTGAGCTCAACCACTCATTTTATTTTAAATTATAGAGGTTATATGGAATTTTATTATTTATTATAATTTTATATCTATATTTACTATTGATTATTTCCTGGGGTATTTCAAATGCATAAAAATTAATTTTTTAAATATTTGAAAAAATTACTTTAAATATGAAATTCATGGGTTCGGTTTGTTTAAGGATTTTTATTTTTGTAATTATTCCTTATAAACTAATCCTCAAGATTATTATGAAAAAGTTTTTAAAGATATTGATGTGAAGTGTTATTTAATATCATGTATACGTGACATGGATCTATATAAATTTATTATTAAAATATTTAAGGACCTTTTATGACCAAACCAAATTTATCCATACTCAAATCCCATTCGTTTCAATTTATTATTACTTTGAAAACCACTCCCAAAAATAGAAAATATAACAACCACCTTATGCGATCAATAAAAGTGATCCCTAATTCTATAAACATGTGGCAAAAATTAATAACTAGTAGTTCACCTAGAAAGGACACCACCAACATGGGATCTGGCCAAAGGTGTCTCTCAAAATTTATATTCTTCAAGGATTCATCCATAACTAAATCTAGAAGATATGAAACCAACCAGGTAAAATGATATGTATAATCTACACTGATATTTAACTATTATAATATAAATATAACACCCTATCCATTAGTAACCTCTCAACATCAATGAATTACTACTGTATAAACAACCATTTATTCCTACACAAAAATTATGATTATATAGCTTGGTATGATCAATGTGAATCCATCCCATCCAACATGGATGCTACAAAATGGATATAAATTGAGATGATTTCAAAAATAATGAGTATAAGAGGGATCCTAATGAAAATTTATAAACAACCATATGCATTTCAGGAGTCATATTTCTCAAATAAGTATGGACGATCAAAATCCTTGAATTTATGAAATAAATTATTAAGTATAGATTGGGAAATTATAACATTAAACTTAATTATTATAGAATAGTAATTAATCACTATGTGTACCCTAAAGAAAAACAAGGTCATACAAATAGTGAATCACCCACAGATCCCAATAATGGTTCTATATAAAACAACATGGGCATCCTCAAATTTTATTAATCAAAAATAAACATTAAAATTCATCTCATATTCAATATCCAATAAAGAATGATTAATTTGTTCAATTAGTCTCCTAACACCACTAAATATTTACATAAAACATATAACCTCATAAATTAAAGAAATTATTATCTTATCACAATTACCCAAATATAAAACCATCTATTTATTTCAAATTAAAATATAACAATATTATACTTCAAAAAATAGTTATGATCCAATAAATTTCTCATACTCACAATATGGTTTGTGATGAAATAATTCATAAGGTTAGAATACTAAAAAACCACCTTTTAGGAGTATGAGTAAATTTAAATTTTTTATAAATTCCAATTCTTTACATAGAAAAATGTTTTGAAACCACTTTACATATATTTATAATATAAAAACCGTTACAAAACCAATTCCCTTTTATAGGTCCATATCATTTAAAAAAAATTCCTATAAAATAAAAATAAAAATTAAAAGACTTTTTATTTTTTTGAAACATTTTTTAAACAATTTTCTTCAAATAAAAATATTTTATCATATAAAAAATATGGAATTTCATAAATAATTTATATAAATAAATTAAACTCATCAAAAAATTCTAGGTACCAAAAAATTAAAAATGTATTTTTTTTCAACTATTCACTCTTTTATTTCATGATTTGGAATAAAAAACACTATCCAGGTGACATCCCACTAGATGGATCCCAAACCATGCTACAAGGTTGAAAATGGGTTTTTATGACCATGCATTGTAGCCATATTCCTTATCATTTCACCAACATTTTCGATACAATAATAGATTTTAACTAAAATAATTCACATTATCAAAGTAGAAACACTATATAAACTTAATATAGTCTTCACGTAGGGCCACTAGGATACGTGATAAACTACTCTAGTACAATATTTTTACTTGGAATTCCCACCAAGGTAATTGATAATTCTCATGATCTAAAAATGAGGTGAGTATATTAACATAATATATATCATATATTTGAATAATTAAATAATACTTTTACTTCTTAACCTCTAGAATCCATCCAAAAATACATCATCATATGTATCAAAATATATTAGTAAATAAATTAGGATCAAATTATTTAGGAAACATCCATTACAATAAGATAATAGAAATATTAATTCCATGACATATATGATATGATTTATTTGGTGTTTCTATTTATACAAAAATCATTTCATGGTTCGAACCGGATCTTATATCCATTATTAAATGATCATTAATATTGAATATATTGAAATATAATGATATAGTTCCATGATGAGAGCCTCAAAATCTATTTAATATCTATTATACAATTTGAATCACACATTTCTCATTAAATAAACGTTTCACCTTATTCTAATATATATTTAGTAATTAAGATTTACAAACAATATTAAAATCAACTTTTACTAGAAGAATCATGGTGAAAGCATTGAGAGCTATATTGAATGAATATTCATTTATCAAAAATATTATCTGTAATATATATGTATATGTATATATATTCTCTATTATGATGCAAGTTATGTGTCCCAGAATGTTTTTCATTGGTTTTCAATTGTTTACTATTTTTTTAATGGATTAAATGATTAATATTGTATTGGTATATATTAGTGATGAAAGGGACTAGATTCCATTCATGTTAAAGAATTCATGTATGTTTATTTGTTTTTGAGATTAAAACATAGTAGAGGTAATGGTGATATAGAATATGAAATCATTATTAATAAAATCATCCATGCAATCCCAAAAGATTTATTTAGGTACTACCATTTTATATGTAAAGTAAATTGTGAGCCTAATACATTTAATAATTATTGTGGAGAAGTTAAAGGAATGTGTAAAAATATATTTGAATATTTTTGAACTATTCTTAATTCATAAATACATTTTTATTTGTGTTTTTTAAATAATTATTTGATTCAGATATTTTGTAAATAAGATTAACAAATTTTTTATAGGTCTATACATTTTTCATTTAACTAAATTGATGACCATGATAAAAAATATTTTTTTGTTTCATGGGGAATTTTGGGGAGATTAAATTATACATGAGATATATATATATATTGTATTAAAAATATTTAAAAACAATATTTAATGTATTAATTTATTATTGGTCATCCCCTAGTAAGAGAAGGGGTCTTCATAGAAAATAATATACGTGTTATACTCAACCATGTGTGATGTTTCATATATGAATAGAATGAGGTGGTAGGAAGCATATTAGAATCATAGATCCACCATGGGGAGTCATAGAATCTACATTGTGCACAAGAGACTTGTAATCCCTACTGTGTTGGGAAACATTGTGGCTTGAGTGGAGGTGTATGTCATTCTATTTAAGATTCATCCCTGGAGTCATGGTGGAGTGCATAATTTTTTGAACTACATTATAATGAAAATTATGAATGGGAGAATCCCTAATGTGGGATGTGGATTTGTGAGAATTATTCATCAACATTAAATGAGATACATATATCAAAGTTTGTTTAAACATTGATTATTAGTAGCTTACCATACCTCTATGGAATCGTATTATCCACCGCTGGGGTTCATTTTATTTACACCAAACTTTCAATGAATCAAACATAAATTCAATCATAGAACGAACTATAATCATTGTGAATTATATCAACCAAATGAATACTGAATGTACCCTCCATATAATGATATACCATGTGTATGATAATACAATATTTTGTAACTGGCTGAATTTTTTCATGTGATAACTAAAAAATGATTCATGTGAGTATTGACTATACATATATCATTTGTGATGAATGATAATCTATTAGAATGGACATAGATATTCAAGTTCGATGATATTCCAAGAGTAATGTTAAATTCGATGAAACATACAAGGACCATCTATTGAGAAAAGGCCACCATCTAGGTGTAATGATTTTTTCATCGATATTTTATATAATATAGGTATATTTCAATATTCATCCATTGATATTAATTTTAATAAATAACTAATCAATCCATTCTAAATCCTAAGCTTTTGTAATTTATGAACAAGTATATATTAATGGGAAATATCATGGTAATCTCACTTGAATGTTGTAACAGTTTTAGTTATTTGAGGAGAATGAGATTTAATAATGCCACCACATTTACATGTAATTAAAAAGAATCTAAAATCATTGATGAATTCATTCATTATAAAAGGGAATGTTTTTTTTGAAAAGAGAAATGATGAATGCATGTGATAGACATACTTATTTCCATGAACCTAAATCCACTTGATGAATCATATAATGATGTTCAGTGTTATAATAAATATATTCCCATGAAATTTGAATAGATTTATAAATAATGAGTAAGGGTATATTGGAAAATAATTTTATTTAATTTAAATCTTAATGACCCTATATATCATGTTTGTTTTCATGTAGATAAAGAACATATGAATCCTAATATGTTGAATAAGAGAATCGACTGAAGAATATCGTGATATGTGAATCGATATTCATGAAACACTGCTGATTATTATTTTAGGGATATTAAATAGAAAACATTATCTAAAAATAATTTCGATATAATTCTAGTTTCATAATAATCAAATTAATTTAAAATTATTGACTAGTATTTTTAAGTTGAAATGAGGATGAAATCATGGGAGATCATATCCGAATATATGGGATCATAAATTCAATTATTTATGACTATTTTTATTATAGTTTTATAATACATGGGTAACATAATTTATTGGAGAATTAAATACTCCTAGAGTATATGAATAATAATTTTTTCATGCAACCATAATACATTTGAGGGAACTCATGAATCTCTTCATTAGAATACAGAGATAAAATACACAATTTATATTGTGATGATATAAGGAAGATGAGTAGCCAAATTACTAAATATTTGTTAAAGAGATTAGAGATACACAATGTTTTTTATGTTTATAAGTATTTTTAAGGATAATACATGATGATCCAAACACACTTTGTATTAATATCATGTCACAATTGCTGCAGTATAAATCCACAACTTATCAGGCTGTTTTGTTTTGTATATCAAAACTATATGAGGACTAAACATAGGCTTATAAATAGTAACTGGAGAATTTTTTTATTTTTTATAACTAAATATTACTTTTTTGGATTGAAATGTATAATATGATCCAATTTTAGAAAGAAATAGATTTAGCGATGAATAGATTTCAGGGTGGATAGCCATCATAGAATGGATTATGATTTTATGTGTATAAATATTAATATAATTCATTTTGTTCTATGTTAATAATAATCCATTTGAGCTGAAAGAAAGATTCAATATTTATTGGATCAAACACACAATTATGTTATAGAGGTTGAAATGAAAATACTGAGAATACAAAAAATATTACTATTTTTTCTTTATAGTAGTCAATTTAGCTTGGGGAACTAGTTTTTTTTATCACTGTCAAGGTACCCATTATTGATCCATGACTTTTTTTTAAATGGGGAAGAACATAAATCAATCAATATCCCTTGTGATCCCCCATTTGATGGTCGAATTATCATTGCATGGGGAATTTAATGCTACCCAATCTTCTATTACTCTTCATGGATTTATTATAAGAAACCACATTTATATTTCCTCTAATTGGTGAAGGTGCTTTATTGGCATAATCTGAAGAATGAAATATAGAGGTAGATGGAAATGATCAAAATTATATTGTAATTTTTTTGTCAGAAAATTCATATAGATAGGTCATTGGAATTGATACAATAAAATTGAATCAAGGAAAAAATAAAAACTCTAATGTCCCAACTCGAGGGCCATATACCAGTTCACCAATTTGATTCACCACATAACCTCAAGCGGGTCTCCTTATACGCTAGAGGTTTGCAATTAATTATAAGGCTATAACATGACATGTTGGATTCATATACCCTCTTAATAAAATAATGAGAAATATAGAATATTATATATCAATATTTAATATAATATTAATGAATAACCATCATGGACCATGCATCATATCATTCAAACCCAAATTATGGAAATTGTCCATAAAAATAATAAATATGTGATTCCATGTAATTTTCTAATGATGAACTAACTACCAAAAAAATACACAATAAAAACATTCCAATGGTTCTCTACAAAATGTATAGTTCCCATGTCCTTTAATCTTCAAAAATTAGAACAAATCCATCTAACATAGGGCTTTTACCCTTATCCTGGCTTGAAAAGATAATGTCCACAAAGGTACCAATTGGAAGCATGAGTAGGGTATGAGTCTGACTCAGTAGCCATGATAAAATATTTCTAAAAGAATATTTAGTCTATAATCCTGAATGTAATAGTATAATGAATAATGAAAAGTTTAGGAAGAAAAATAACATGACTAATTCACAAGGGATATCATTTTTATTGTTCTCAAATTAATATTTAGTACCATGGAATGTCAGTCTGGGTATCATAGAAAAGATTCATGGAGATTAATGGAATCATCATTTTCATGGGTAAATAGTGAATCAATATAGAACTAAATTCACAGGTACATGTATCATGAGTATTTCCCAAATTCTATTCCATTATTCACCCATATTCATGCTCAACACCATTTACCTTTTATCAATTACACCACATAGTATTATTTCATTTACAAAAAATACATTAAACATCATTATGACCGATTATCTACATAAATGTATATTCAATAACAATTAAACAAAATTAACATCAATAATATCACATTTCATCAAAAGTTCCTCGTCAATCCAAAGAATCATGTATAAGAAGTTGACATGCTGAACACATTAAAAATTGTCTAATTTTATAAACCTTCTAATTCCCTATTTTCATTTCACAATTATCATTAGATAAAAAATGGGGTCACCTCTTGGGTAGCCATTTAAACGAGTCTCGTAATATGCAACATATATAATCCGATCTATGAAGGGTCTCACTAATTCATAAGTATTCAATACACTTTTCTAGATTTTAATGGGACTGTGGAGTATGGGTTCACAATGATACCACCATTAGAATAGATCATCCTAATGAACTTGATAATTTTCATGTATACAACCTACCATAGGGTCATTAATGAACATACACCATGCCTTGGCCATCAATTTTAGGTAGACTGTCCAATAGAAAAATGTTGAAGATGATATTGAATCAAAACATAAAATCATAATCCAAAAAAAACATGATTCATTGGGACATTTATCTCTAATGAAAATAAAGTGTGTAATCATCCCTCTCCAATTGGAAAAAAATACATGAGAGTGAGAACCCAAATCAATGAATAGATTAGATACAAGATAATAGTTTTTTTCATCAATGGGATATTTGATTCAAAATAGAAGAGACTCAATGAGCCTAATAATACTTTCTAGAGCCTCCAAATGAAAGTTAATTTGATTTAGTTATTGAGGGAATGATGAGGAATAAAAAATAGAGTTATTATATTATTTAATTAAAACTTCCATGTATTAACAGTACATTCACATAGATTCCATGAGGGGCCACATGGTTTGTCACACCATGTACCCCTAATTTCTGGGGATCATGGTATATCTTAGGTGAGTTATCCATTTTTTAAACCCATTAGTAACCATGAATACCACATTATCCCAATGAACACTGTTTTTAGGGGGGACATGGTTTGGGAAAATACTGTGACAACCGTATACTAACCAAACCACCCAAAAAGCATCCAAACGCACCCAAACATACATCAGTAATGACACCAAAAAAATAAATTAAACAAATAATAACATGGTTCCTAAAAAAAGAAACAAATCTTATAGGAATGGTTTTGATATTACAATATTCCCACCTTATAAGAGCTCATCCTTGATCTTTATTCCAAATAAACACTAAGCTTCCCTAGTGAAAATTTCTATCCACAGGTCCTATATATACGTTTCCCTTTCCAATGTTTCATATTGATCAATAACATAATTCTACATAACTCAAACTATCATTATGGTCTTTCCCTATTATAATTTTACACCCAAAAAAAGAATCATTTTACCCTTAAGGGATGACTCATCCTTATGGTCTACATCATCATCACATATCACATGAGAAGGGTTTGAGAAATATTGTTAAATCTATCACACATGGAAGACATCATTCATAACACTATATCTATGAGGAGGATCTAATACATACTACATTGATCTGATCCCCACTAAAATATCAAAATTCATATAATGGATGTGAATTAACATGGCCTACATCTGAATCTAACAGTGATCATATCATGGTGACGACTGATGGAATACAGTGTCACCAACTATAAAATCAAGTGATAGATGATGTCAATCAGCACAAGACATAAATCTACTCTTCCTTGTTGACATAAAATTATAGATCAATTGAACATGTTCAGAATTTCATGGATGACACTATGTCTCATAATCTCTAACTCACCCACCTCCATCAAACATAAATATGACATACGTGGCTGACCATAGAGTGACTATTATAGTTCCATGTGAATAATATCCTGATAACTATTTTTATAAGTGAATTCAACCAGTACTAATCGGTTCTACCATGATCCACCATAATATTAGAAACATTCCCACACCATGTCATCTGAAAAATTAATAGTACACTCTAATTTCCCATATGTCTATGGGTGAAATTCCATACTCTAAAACATGTCAATACCAAGATACTTCTCTAATCTATTATAGAATATTGATGTTAAAACTGGATAAAGATCTAAAACTATACATGATGAATCATTGTGAAAAAGCACAATCCCCAAATATTATAAGTCACCCATCTAATAAACTATGAATATTTATTGGATTGTTAACTAATGGGACACTTTTGTTAACTGGTCCAAAATCAACCATATCATGAAAAAGTTCTGAGGGGTCATTAAAATTCCTACCACATGGTTTATTTTCACATCACATAATACCCACCATGGAATGGGATGGGATGTAGAATTCTAATAGGCCACTAATACTTGGCCTTCAATTTATGAATAGTGTATCATCATATAAGGCACACAAAAATATCATTTTTCATTCGAGACCACCAATACTGCCTCGGAAGATCATGGAACATCTTGCTCAATCTATGTTACACATCCCACATAGATCCACAAATCATATTAATCTAATATTCCCACATAAAATTAGGCACAAAACATGGACCCTAATATTGATGATATTGTCGTCATATATAGTCAAATAAAGAGGTGGCTACCCTCCTTTATATATTTCCCTCAACATCAGACACTCATGGTCCACAAGATTCCATTCATTGACTCAATTAACAAATATAGTATCAAGGGATAATAACACAAATTAATCTTTCCTTCTCTTATTGAACATCCATGTGCATATCGTCCATCATAATCTTCATCTTCCCCTCTTAACTTGACACTTATATGTCCCATGTCCATTTGTTAGGTCCACAAGGCTGAATACCCTGAGAGGGGGGGTGAATCAGGGTATACCAAATTTAAAATTAACAGCTGTTCTGATCTTGTTTCGCTGTTAAGAAAAACACTCTTCTCTCTCTTTCATGTTGCACAATATAAAAAGAATGTAAAGAAATCACATGACACAACAATTTTTACTTAGTTCACCGCTAAGGGCTACGTCCAAGGAGCATACGCTGACAGATTTTTAGTTGTACCAAATTCCACTAAACTTCACTAGATGTTGATTACAAGGTTCGAGCACAGTCACTCTATCCCAGGCTCACTGCCTTTAAAATGATTGGGGTCAGCTCACTTCTTTCCCAAGGGTCACTCACTATTTTTCTCTCTCTGGCTCACTACCGGTGGAGAGGATCACCTTCTTCCTCATCCATTGCTCACTGCGTCGGAAAGGCTCCACACACAGTTTATAGACTTGTAGGTCTCCTAATTTTCATGAATGAATGCATCTTTCTCTTTATTTATATGCTCTATTGAAGTCTAAATTTCACCCGCCGATGAATCTCACTTTGCACCGGGTGTACCGGGAAACCCATATTTTTACGCGCAGCCCTTATGACACCATGCACGTAATTCCTTTGACATGCGCAAAATACAAGTTTCGCACAACATCTTTCATGCGTGCACCCTCTTCTTTTTACATGAAACCTAGAAACTACCTTGTGCGCAATTCTCTACTTTTGCGTGAAATCGACTTTCCGCGCAACACCACTTCTACCCGCCAGCACCAATTTTACGTGTAGCCGAAGCTTTTCGCGCAACACCTGACATTACTCACAAACTTAATGTTTACGCGCAACTCCCTTTCGAACTTCAATTTCATGCACTAGAGCTTGGGTATTTTCTATGTCTTGAACTTCACCTAATGGAGTGGGATCACTGCATATTTACAGGAAAAATTGACCCCACGTGAAAAACCCTCCTTGAGCGTGTAATCCACTTTGATCGCAAAAAACAAATCATCTGTGCACCCCAATTTTTCGTGCACTGCTCCAAAATTCTGCGCACCTCATGCCTTTTCCAATTTATGAGCTTCAGGCCTCGAAACACTTCTTACGCGAAATACTCCATCCCTCTATTTTGTGCAACCCACTATTTTCCGTGCGGCATTTTAACTTTTCGCGCATCCCGCTAATTTTTTGCGCCACACATAATTTTTCCGCACACCTATTTCCTTTTGCGCGCCACACCCTTTTCCAAAAACAAATCTCTTCATTTTTTGATTTTCAGGCCCCAAAATTTGGAAAATACTGGAAAATGACGCCACCTTGTATCTTCTCTTTTCGTACCGCCTTCAGATCATCCATTCCATTTTTGACGTTCCTGAATCAAACATGGATCGTTGACCACAGCTCTTGAACTCAATATTCTACCATGAAATCCCCTTTGTCAAAAAATTTGTTGACATTGCTTTGCATTGTCAAAAATCACCACTCAGATGTCCACATTGTCAACAAACACAATCACCTACAAAATGCTTCAATGATGCCTTGAGGGATTTCTTCCCAATTATCTCTCCCTTTGGGTTTGTTGAAAACTCTTCCATAAAAATATACAGTGTTAATTCTCCAGCCACCATTCGCCTCTACGATTCTGATAGCCATCAAGGATTTACTCAACACATACTCAAAGCCGACATGAGCAATGCTCGGCATGTGAAACAAGAGTAAATCAAAAGTTCCTCGATGAATCACTTAAACTCTTACACTCTCTATTTACATCAAACTGATACCAATTGTTTCCAAACTGATACTAATTTTTGGAAAACCAATTGTTGAAAATATTTCCACCGCATTCCAACACAACCCTTCTGCACCACTTTTCTGCTTTTGTCACGATCCTCAGCTATCGTGATATCTATTCCTTGATCGGTCACTTCTAGCATCTTTAGATTTAATACTCTCCCCCTTTCTCATCGCTCCCCCTATATCGCTGCTTCACTTTCCAGCTTCTCCCCAAATCAATCACGATTTATCTAATTTCCACATTATCTCCCACTTGAACAATCAGTATTTTCTCCCCCTTTTTCAACAAACCCAAAGGTCATGCCTTTGTAGTCTGTAACAGAGTAGAGAACACATAACAGCACATTAGGGAAAAACACATCATACCTCGAGGAGAGGGGGTGGTTTCCCCTTCCACACTATTTCATTTATGGGGAGTTTACTGAACTCCCAGAGCATGTAGATGCCTTTCAAATGCTTCCTTGGGTAAGGCGTTTGTCATGATGTCTGCACCTGGTAGTTATGTAGGCACATACTCCAACTTTTCAGTCCCCTGTTCAACTTTCTCCTTGATAAAATGATACTTTATCTCAATTTTCTTTGTCCTTGAGTGATAGACAGGATTTTTTCTGAGATTTATAGTACTTGAGTTATCACACTGGATTCTAATCAGAGACTTCACTTCAACACCCATATCTTCAAACTACTGCTTCATCCACAATAATTGTGTGCATGCTTGAGTTGCCGCAATATACTAAGCTTCCTCAATGTTCAATGAGATGAAATCTTGCTTCATTATTAGCAAAGAAATACATAATCCACCAAGATAGAATGCACCTCCTGATGTTGATTTTCTGTCATCTGCTGATCCGGCCCAATCTGCATTTGTGTAACTCGACAACACTGATTGAGATTTGTCATTATACATTAGACCTAAATCCATGGTTCCTTTGATATACCGAAGTATTATTTTCACTACAAGCATGTGTCTTTCCTGGGATTACACTGATATCTCACTACATGGCACATGGAGAAAACAATGTCATGCCTTGTTGCGGTCAAGTATAGAAAACATCCAATAATTTTCTTATATTCTATGATATTGAATGCCTTACCATCATCATCTTTTGATAATTTTATATGGGTAGCAACCGGAGTCTTCATCTCCTTGGAATTATCCATTCCAAACCTTCTTAGAACCTCCTTGGCGTATTTGGTTTGATAAATGAAATTGCCATTACTTCCTTTTGTCACCTATAAACCGAGGAAAAATGTTAGCTCTCCAATCATTGTCATTTAAAAATCATTTTTCATGAATTCAGAAAATGGTCTGCACTGAGCTTCATCTGATCTACCAAATATTATGTCATCGACATAAAATAACAAAATCATCATTTGATTACAGTTTTTGCTGAAATAGAGATTGCAATCAACTCCCCAACACTGGAAACCAAGATTCCTCAAGTATTTATCGAGCCTTGATTACCATGCTCTCGGTGCTTATTTCATCCCATACAACGCCTTCTTCAGCCTACAAACTTTTTTCTCATCCTCATGAATGAGGAAACCATCTGGCTGCTCAATGTACACCTCCACTTCTTGAACACCATTCAAGAATGTGGATTTGAAATTCATCTGGAACACTTTGAACTTTATTTGCACTACTATGGACAAAAATAGTCTGATTGTCTCCAGCCTTGCAACTGGTGCAAATGTCTCATCAACATCTATTCCCTCTATCTGGGAGTATCCCTATCACACTAGTCGTGCTTTGTTCCGAATAACTGTGCCATCTTCATTCATCTTGTTGCGATAGACCCATTTAGTCCCAATGACATTCTTGTTTGCTGGCCTCGAAACAATCTCCCACATCTGGTTATTCTCAATCTGATCAAGCTCTTCATTCATATCATGAACCCAGTTTTCATCTTTAGCTGCATCGGAAAAAACATGGCTCCACCGCAGATAATAATGATGTTTTCTGTAATGATTTAATTCTTTGAGTCTGAATTGGAGATGTCTGATCACCAATAATATTTTGCCTATCAATTTCAGATCGACTCTTTGGCTTCTTTGCAGACACAGACGTGACACTTTCTTGTTCATCATCAGTATCTTCTTCTGAGTCATCCTCTGCCACTTCTACTCCCCATCTGTTTCTTACCTCATTATCACATTCATCCAGAAACTGTTCACTGGGTCGTTGAGAATTCAGTTCATTTTCATCTATATTGACGTCATTGCTCTCAAAAAATTTTCCAAGCCTTTTGTTGAAGCATTAATATGTTATTCTTTTCTCTAAGTAGCCAAGGAATATCCCCTCATCTCCTCATGACTCAAACTTCCTGTGATTTTATTTCTTGAGAATGAAACACTTACTTCCATAAATTTGAAAGTATTTCAATATTGGATTTTTTCCATACTACATTTCATATGGAGACTTCCCTTGCTTCAGACACAACAGATACCTATTCGAAATATAGACCGATTTCAAAACTGATTCCTTCCAAAACATCTATGGTAGGACTTTTTCAATTATCATTGTCCTGGCCATGTCGTTGATGATATGATTTCTCCGTTCAACAACTCCATTCTGTTGGAGACTTCTCACTGATGAAACATGGTGCCTTATCCCGTGTTTCTCTAGATATTCTTCCACTTGACTGTTTGTGAATTCTGTACTGTTATCTATACAAAATTTCAAATTTTTTTGCCCAAGCATCCTTTCTGATTCCCTCCTGTACTGCTTTATGCAACTGAACACCTCTATCATATGGGTAATGAAAAATACCCAGGCCATTCTACTATAATCATCAAGGAATAGAGCATAGTACCTTTTCCCATTTATAGCTCGTGGTGGGATAGGTCCACATACATCAGCATGCAACAATTTAAGCACTCTAGTTGATTTCTTTTCCTTTGGCATGTATGTCTTTCTGATGATATTCCCTTTTTGGAAAGAATCACACATATTATTGTGATCACGTGATTGTTTGGGAAGGTCTCTAGCAATATCACACTTTACCAGATCTTCCATAAATGGTTGGCATAGATGACCAAGTTGCTTATGCCACAGCTAGTTTTCTTCCTCTCTCGATAAAAGATATGTATTTTCTTCCCCACCTACTAGATAGAGATTTCCCTTTGTCCTTTTTTCCCTGCAGAACAAATGCTTCATCTTTTCCTCTCACAACAAACATCTTCTAGGTAAATCGGATAGAGTTTCCAGAGTCACATAGTTGACTGACACTAAGAAAGTTATGACTAAGACCCTCTACTACCAAGACATCAGCATGTCTCATTTCTTTTCCCTCTAACTTGGCTTTCCCTAAGCCAACAATATTTAGGCCTTCATTGTTTCCAAATTTGACAACTCCTTCTTTGTCATATTTTATGCCTGTAACAAGATCCTTATTACCCGTCATGTGGGATGTGCAACCACTATCAAGGATCCACACACTAGATCGATCAGATGCTTTAAGGAAAATCTCTGTCACCACACCTTCTAGTTTTTCTTCTTCTTGGTCCATACTTTTTCCTTCACACTCATCATTGGTTGAGGATTCTGCACTTTCTCAGTGTATGATGGACCAGCTTCATCTTGTAGAGCCGAAAATATATTCTACATTTCTAACTCACCTATTAGTTCATTGATCTTCTTGTTTGCATACATTTTGATTTTTCTTTGGCACATTTCTCTGAATAGTCGAATTGTTGTACCTAGCCATGTGCCCAAATCCTTCGCACCAAAAGTAATATCCTTCGAAATATGTTCTCGAAAACTGTTCTCTATTTGGCTTCCACCTCTATCCTTGTTCCCTTATTTATCTCTTGGCTATAAAACACACATGTTGTGAATGTCTCATATTCCCACAACAATAACACCTGATATATGGTGCATTCTTTCATGTTACTTCAGCACTATGATTTTCCCTTTTGGATCTCTGAATATTCTGATTTTTATTTGTGCCCAAATAAACCTTCAATTTCAGGACGGGTGCTTGTGGTCTGACCTCAATTTTCACAGATTTTTGTTTCTAATTAAGTCCGGAAACAGCCTTAGCTTTTGAGCTCAATTGTTGCTTCTTCCCTGCTGAACTACTAGGCTCCTCTTTCATCTTTTCAGTCTTCGTAACAACCTGCCTTCCCATGAATGTGTTAGGAATCAAATGTTTTTTCGGGTCTTTAACCTTTTTTCACAAACCGACAACTTCCTCTTCAATCTCTTCGATACGCTTGACATGATATTTCAATTTTTCATTCAATCCATTGATCTCTCTTTTCTATTCTTCAATATTTATCTTATTATCATCAACCATTTTTTTTCTCTCTGGCCTTGAAGACTTAAGGTTTTCTATTTATTTTACAAGCTTGGACTTCTCGTCTTTCTGCTATTGCATGTAGAGTTTTTCATCATGTACCACCTTGTTGTCTTTCTTTGTTTTTGCTCTCCAAATATCTATCACATCAAGAGCTGCTTCTAATTCAGCTTCCTTGTCAACTCTACCTTCAATTTCTTCTTCTTCTTCATTAGCGTCGGTTTCTTCCTTTTCTTGAGCACTACCGACAATAGCCACCATCGCATTTTGTCCATGATCTTTGCAATTTTCAAAAACCTCTTCATCCTCAGACTCATATTAACTGTCTATTTCTTGTGAAAGAAGATTCTTCTTCTTGAAGAAATTTCTCTTGAATTGTTTCTTCCCTTTCACAAATGCTAAAGGCTTCTTCCTGGGAATTTCGACTTCGTCATCATCATTATCGTTATCTTGAAACTTTTTGGGGCACCTTGCTGCAAGATGACCAACCCTTCCACATCGAATGCATGCTAGTGGATGTTTCCCTTTAAACGTTCCTATTATTCTTTGTAGATTTGAATAAAGGAATGAAATCACCTCATCTATATCTTCTTCTTCCTGAGAATCTTCAATGGTGAGCTTCTTCGTAGCCTTAAATTCCATATCTTTGGATTTCCCCTTTTCCACAACATTGTTATTATCATTCCTCATCTCATATGCAACCAAGGTACTATTCAAATTGTCCAATGTCAGCTCTTTGGGATCTTTATGTTCTAGTACTAAAAATTTAGGATTGAACCGAGGTGGAAGATTCCTCAAGATGCGCTTTACGATCTTTATGTCTTAAATGACTTCACCAAGTCCTCACATATCTTCCACAACAATATTTACCCTGTCAAAGAATGCATCAACAAACTCATTTGGGTTCACCTTTAGATCTTTATACTTATTCAACAACACTTGTAGCTTTGCCTCTCTGACCTTTGTATCTCCTTCATATATATTCAATAGTTTCTCCCACATGGAATGTGACTTTTTTCATGAAATCACCTTTGTGTGGATGGGATTGGAAAGAGCTCCCCCTAAGGCATTGAATACTTTTGCATCAGCATCAAACTCTCTATGCTCAGCTTCTGATAATGTACCACTATTAATATTAGTTGTGATACCATGCATAGCTGATCAAAACACCTCCATTCCCAAAGATCAGAAATAGTGTTTTGTTCGATTTTTCCATATCTGAAAATTACATCCGTCGAAGATCAAAATCCCTTTATGATTAGTGACCTCCATTGAGAGAAGAACAAAAATCAACATTTCCCTCTGATACCAATTCTTTTGTCTACAAGGCTGAATACCCTGAGAGGGGGGTGAATTAGGGTATCCCAAATTTAAAATTAAAGCATGTTCTGATCTTGTTTTTCTATTAAGCAAAACCCTCTTCTCTATATTTCATGTTGCACAATATAAATAGAATGTAAAGAAATCACAGGACACATCAATTTTGACTTGGTTCACCGCTAAGGGCTACGTCCAAGGAGTATATGACGACAGATTGTCGGTCATACCAAATTCCACTAAACATCACTAGCTGTGGATTACAAGGTTCGGGCACAGTCACTCTGTCCTAGGCTCACTGCCTTTACAAGGTTTAGGGTCATCTCACTGCATTCCCAATGGTCACTCCCTATTTCTCTCTCTCTAGCTCACTGCCGGTGGAGAGGATCACCTTCTTCCTCTTCCTTCTCTCACTGTGTTGGAAAGGATCCACTCACAGTTTCTAGACTTGTAGGTCTCCTCATTTTCATGAAATAATACAGCTTTCTCTTTATGTAGATGCTCTGTTGAATTCTATCTTTCACCCGCCAATGAATCTCTATTTGCACCGGGTGTACTGGGCAACCCAAATTTTTATGCCTAGCCCTTACGACACCTTGAGGGAATTCCTTTGACTTGCACGAAATACAATTTTCACACAACATCTTTCTTATGCACAACCTGTTCTTTTTGGGCGTACCCTAGAAACTTCTTTGTGTGCAATTCTCATCTTTTTTACGAAATCCACATTTCGCGTAACACCAATTTTACCCACCAGCACCAATTTTACGCGCAGCCAAATCTTTTTGCACAACACCTGACTTTACATGAAAACTTAATGTTTATGCACAACTCTCTTTCGAAAGTAAATTTCACGCACCAGAGCTCGGGTATTTTCTATGTCTTGAACTTCTCCTAATGGAGTGGGGTCATTGCATATTTATAGGCAAAATTGACCCCACGTGAAAAACCCTCCTTGAGCGTGTAATCCACTCTGATCGCGAAAAACAAATCATCTGCGCAACCCCATTTTTTGTGCACTGCTCCAAAATTTCACGCACCTCATGCCTTTGGCATTTTATGAGCTTCGGACCTCGAAACACTTCTTGTGCGAAATACTTCATCCCTCTATTTCACGCAACCCACTGTTTTCTGCGCAACATTTTAACTTTTCATGCATCCCACTAATTTATTGTACCACACATAATTTTTTCGCACACCTCTTTAATTTTGCACACCACACCCTTTTCCGGAAACAAATATCTCCATTTTCCGATTTTCAGGCCCCAAAATTTGGCAAACACTGGAAAACGGCGCCACCTTGTATCTACTCTTTTCATACCACCTTCAGATCATACATTCCATTATCGATGTTCTTGAATCAATCATGGATTTTTGACCCCAGCTCTTGATCTCAACATTCCACCATGTAATACCCTTTGTCAAAAAATTTGTATGTCATTACTTTGCATTGTCAACAATCACCACTAAGATGTCCAATTTTTCAATAAACACAATCACCTCAAAAATGATTCAATGATGCCTTGAGGGATTTTTTCCCAACACCATTTCTTTCAGTATAATCAATCAACATTATTTCCCTTCATTGGTGTATAGTGTAGATCAAATTAGATTAATTTCGTTTAATAATCCCAAAATCGTTAATGATTATTGAAATTCTATTTTATATATATTTATTTATTTATTTATATTTTATTATATATATGAATAATAAATCAATTTTGAAGACGGTAATTCCACCATCACAATAAGGAACAAACAACAATTTCCCACATGAGATCATCCATATGATATTTCTATTCATCCAACCTTAAATTTTGTGATTTGTTTTCCACAAACCGATCTCTCTATATCAACACAGCCACAAGTCTAATCCCATAGGCATAAAGAAATACTATACCAACCTCTCCATGATTTGGTAGGATCGAAATTAGTGCAGTGACTAAATGACTCATTAAATTATTTTAGGAATTATCCCATTATCCGTACCATTAAAACATGATACCCATTTACATATGGACGAACATATGTTCCTCCAAATGATAAATTTCCATGATTCACCATAGGTAATAACTCTACAATCTAAAGAAAAAAATGAATGCGAAGAACATTATTGGGATTATCTCATGAATCAACTTACTGAAAATTCATGGGGTCCAACCGTAATCCTTCCTTTGGGATGATGTGGATCATGTAATAAAATATATCAATCTATAAATTAACCATAGATATATTTGTATATAGATCGTTCTATCTCAGTATACTCAAGATGATGTCCATGTTTTTGGAATGAAAATATAGAGTTTGGGGATACACCGTGGTTTTTTAAATGAACTTAACCGCAAAATGATCAATGAATGTGTAGATGATTCAGTTCATGAAGGACATATACATGGAAGGAATGTTTTTCAACCTAAATAAGATTATAAAAACCACATAGAGACCATACCTATTCATGAAAGTAGTATGTGTTTTATCATATCTAACCACTCACAATACATGATATGATAATTTTTAATTGGTGATGTAAACATACTAGAACTCCTAGATGATAAAAAATATCACTGTTCCATGTAATAGGATATCATTTCGTAAAATTTATCATATTATAATTCCTATAATAAAATCCTACAGGCAATGTCTCATGAAATTTACTAGAAAATAAGATAGTGGAACCCCATGATGATGTACTCAGATTGATAAATACATTATATATATATTCTTTAATAGGATTATTGTGATCATTATGATCTACTACTACCACTCTGTAAAGAGGAATGGAATCTTGTACAACCCCATCCATTTTATTTGTTGTAGAATCATTATCTCTATTATGTGGAATCCATAGGATGTACTTATGAAACACATCTTTAAACTAATCCACTATTAGTGAAATGAAACTTTAATTAAAAATCCCATTAGCTTAAAAAAGACTCTCATCTTTTGTGGTGACCTCCCAAATTTATTGTGGAACTACTCCCGTAAGTCCTTAATAGAAATATCATTCTTGTAGAATAACATTTTTTCACCCTCAGGATATGTGATGGAAAGTATCTTATGGTAACAATCAATTTTTTTCTCAATACGATATCCACTAGTCCATACCAAAAATCATATCAAAATACAAAAATATCTTTTATGTATATATCTCAAGAAAAATGATAACCCCTAAATATGAGGACACACCCCATGCGTAGATAGATTTCCTTAAACCGTAAACCCAATAGTGTGTCGATTATATAAACACTTTAAAAAACTACATCACTAGACCAAAACGATAGATAATTCGAGTAGATATATAGGAATGTGAATCTCCTATATCAAGAAATGTTCTAGACATCAAGGAATCTACATAAATTTTACCTCTGACTATCAACATCCAAGAATTGATATCATCATGTGTAGACTGATGTATATACACCAATATTCTCTCTACCCATATCTTATATTTTGAGTCCTCAATGTAAAACTTCTCTACTTATAAGGAATATCTTGACATGTTGTACCATATTTTCTTACCAGATTGGAATTTCTTATAGAACACAAACATCCTGACTAGTACAGGGTAGTGGACCCCCAAACATTGATATATGTTAGATTAGTTCCCCTATTAGTTCCCATATATCATGGTTTCCTTCAAAACCTTTATAAGTTTCCCATATTTTTGTATTCTCATAACTCCACTAGTGTCTGAGGATATTATATTTGAATTTGGAACTAATATACAACAATAATGTAAAATCAATTCATCAAAACTTTGATTAACTAATCATCTATCCTAGATACTCATTTTATCACTAATCTAGTGTGGATTCTAAAATTTATTCTTCCAACCCTCGTATAACGTAATTTATGGTCTTCTAACTGATTCTTGATATGCTACAGTGGATTAATCCATCAACTTCCACAAAAAATAAGAGCATGACTTAATACCTCAATATGAATCTTCAATAAGAGTTTATTTATCTAGGATTTAATACCTTATTTAAGTCCGTCCTGATGTTTTTTCGCCACAATTGTATCATATCCTAATAGAATTAGGATATATACATTAATTCGGTGAGTTGAAATTCATTTTCCATCACTGTAATTCTTCCTTGTGTCGACCACATATACCTTACTTTCCTCTCCTATCATAGTGTCTCTAGTTAAAATTTGTAACATCCTGACTTGGAATCCACTAAATTGTTCCACGAGCTAGTTGGTATCATGGCCTCAAGTACAACTCCCTGTATACAAGAGTGATAAAACACTATTTTATTGAATATTTTATTGATAATAAATGATATAATTTCCTCACATTGTGTTAAATATGTTTATTTATAAAATATTTGGGATTAGATCATTCATTTGAATATTTGATGAAAATTCCAGTTTTACACTTTATAGTTCACTGTAGTATTTCGAAGATAAATATTATTATATTTATTATTTGAATTTGAAATGTTGTACCCGTGTTCCTAACATAATTATCTACAACTTTTATTCAAGACACGAGATCAAAAGAATGCATTTTAATGGAGTAATTGGGCCATAAAGTAAAAGCTGGTCTGGACTCGCCTGAATGGATAAGATTATGTATTGCGGCCATAACTCCTACATATGGGCTTTTATTGAGCCCATATTTTGAGAGGAGGTAGAGGTCTCATATCCTCACATTTTAACTTTCTGGAAGGCCGGCCAAGTCACGCGTTTTTGTGGTCAAATGGGTGGTGCAATTTTCATTAAAATATTTGGCCAAATTTCCACATTCACACTTGTAACCACTTGTAACCTCTCCTCCACTCCCCTCTATAAATTGTAGTTTTTCTCATTTGGAGGGGTTGAGAAGTGCATTGGGAGATTGAGGGAAGAAGATAATTTGTTTCACCAAAATTCTCCAACCATTTTAAGAGGGGTAACTCTTGAAGCAAGGATCCCCTCATCAAAGCCTCCTTCTCTTCTTCATTTTGTAATGTTTTCATTTGTGTAATAAACTTCTTTGTTATTCTTTTATTTATTCTCTTTTCTTATGTTTTGTTTAAATTTTTTCTTCTCTTAATATTCCTCTTTGAGATGTAATTCTTGAGTAGAAGCGTTATTGGGTTATACCCATTATAAACCTTTGCACATGCAAAACGCTTCTACGATGATTACGCCACCCATGGAAGAGTAGTCTTTTAGTAATCGATCTATCTTCTACCCTTTTCATTTTATTATTTTGAATCATTGAGCTACTGTAATTCACTTAATATGATCCATGAATTGTGTTTTTAAATTGTAAGAAACTAAGCAAGCAATTGAACAATTAACACAAAAACACGCACGGTCGGGATTTTGTGTAAATTGTCAGAGCGCGATCTTAATCGGTAATACAAGACCACACAGGATAAATTTGTAGAGTTCAAATATAATCCCTAAACACAATTCATCCTCATTTCCAGAATGTATATGAGCCTTAATTTACCACTGACCATAAGCTAATCTTAGAACATCAATCAAAGCAGGGTGCTGTGATTGCATGTTCCGAAGTTAGCCTAAGGTTAAATTCACACCATCTTCGTGGTAAAGTTAATTCTCGTAGGGTTCGGGATTTAGAAAATTAAGGGATCATAATTAAGTGAATTTTAATCTACATGATAATGATTAATAATAACTTGAATAGGTAGAGTTAGATCGATTACTCCTTTTAAATAGATTTCTAAAAAAACATCTTCTTGTTGTGTCATTTTAATCGAAATTCATTTCAAAACTAAAAACAAAAAAAAAATTATACAATCTTATTCTAGAAAAATTCTTCTAGATTAATAAACTACAACAAACCCCAATCCTTTAAAGTAGTGTTTTTATTTTATTCTATTTTATTTTCTTTTTATAATACCTCTAATAAGTTGTTAAATTCACTTCCTCCATTGAGAGACGACATTGGTCAGCCACTCTGCTGCACCTAAGTACCCCAAATTACACTAATCATTTGAGGGCGCCCACGACAGCGCTTTATCAAATTGGCGCCGTTTCCGGGGAGGCAAGTAATTATTTCAACCAATTAGAGGTATTTATTTTATTTTTTATTTTATTCTCTTCCTCTCTTCTTTCTTCCTTTTGTACCAGATCTGATTTTTCTTCCTCTTCTTTTATTTTCTTCTACTTATTTTTGGACCATCAACTCAAACTTCTCATTTTTATTTTACTATGGTCCACTTTCTTTATTTTCATTTTTATTTGATCTATGACACGAACTAATCCCGCAGATCTCTTAGATCTTGACCCTGAGATTGAACGTAGCCTTAGGGCTCGAATCCGAAATTCTCAGTCTACGGGAAGTTTCAATATTCAACCAGTTGGTGAATTCCTCTCTTCTGGAAACATTGAAATTGGAAGCAATTCAAATTAAAACATAAAAGAGGAACCGATGGCTGGAAACAATGGAAATGAACTTAATAGAACCATTTCAGAATTGGCTACACCTGATGTTAACTATCAACCAAATTGTATTGCATACCCAAATCTAGAATCGGACTTTGAACTAAAATCTGGGTTAATTCACTTACTTCCAAAGTTTCATGGCCTCTCTGGTGAGGATCCCAATAAACATTTGAAAGAATTTAATGTGGTTTGCTCAACCCTTATACCAAGAAATGTTTCTGAAGATCAAATCAAATTAAGAGCATTCCCATTCTCACTTGATGGAGCTGCAAAATATTGGATGTATTATTTGCAACCTGAAGATGTAACATGTTGGAATGATTTGAAACTTCTTTTCTTACAATGATTTTTTCCAGCATCAAGGACCACATCCATTCGAAAGGAGATATCGGGGATCAAGCAAGCACAAGGGGAGTCAATGTATGAGTACTGGGAGTGATTCAAGAAGTTGTGTGCAAGCTGCCCACATCACCAAATTAGTGAGAAACTACTCATCCAGTACTTCTATAAAGGACTCACACCCATGGAGAGGAGCATGGTGGATGCTGCAGCTGGAGGAGAATTGTTGGACAAGACACCAGTAGCTGCACGAGCATTGATCGACAAAATGGCCCAAAACTCTCAACAATTCGGTGATAGAGGTACACCACATGTTCGAGGAGTACATCAAGTAAGTCCTTCTTCTCTTGAAAGTAATTTGATTGATACTAAGTTAGAAGAATTTAAAACTATGGTGAGGCAGATTGCATTGGCTCAAAAGAAATCCCAACCCCCTCCTTCAAGGCCATGTGGCATTTGCACTGAGACAAGCCACCCAACTGACTGTTGCTCACAACTACAAGAGACAGAAGATTGTGCAGCAGTGTTCCCTGGGAGACCATTTCAGTAGCAACAACAACAACCATATCCCCAAAAGAAGTTTGATACAATATACAACCATGGGTGGAAAGATCAGTCAGACATGAGGTATGGCTCTGGACAATAACAAAGGCCCCCTTTTCAACCAAACTTCCAGCAGCCTCCACCATACCAACAGGGTTTCCAACAACCCCAAAGGAGATTTGAAGCTCAAACATCAACGAGTCAGCAACAAGAGAATATCTAACACAAGGTAGACTCTAACACTGATGATATTTTGAAACAAATTGTTCTTAATCAACAGAATGAGCTGAAGAGTCAAGGTTCGGAGCTGAGAGAGTTGAAGACTCAAATGAGTCAGATTGCCACCGCCCTCCATGAACTTGTGAGTAAGAATTCGGGAAATCTACCTTCCCAACCCAATCCAAATCCAAAGGGGAATGTTAGTGCCATCACATTGAGAAGTTTGAAGGAAATGAATGATACATCTGGACCTACCATTCCATTGGGATTCACCTCTACTGTAGAGAAGCCGCATTCCATACCAACTGATGAGCAATCCAAGGAGAAAGATAAAGGTAAGAAAAAGATTGATTATGTACCTCCTAAACCCCTTCCTTTTCCAAACAGGGTTGTTCAAACCAAGAAGATGGCTGAAGAAGAAATGAAAAAGGAGGTTTTGCACACATTCAAGCATGTGGAGATCAACATTCCTCTACTTTAATCCATTAAGAAAATTCCAAGGTATGAAAAATTCTTAAAAGAACTTTGTACCAATCGAAGAGGGCTCAAGGGAAATGAGAGGATAAACCTTGGAAAGAATGTCTCAACACTCATTACACCAACGCTAGCAATGCCATCAAAGTGAAAGGATCCCAGGACATTCACCATCACATGTACCATAGGGGAGTTGCACTTCTCTGATGCTCTTTGTGATTTAGGAGCTTCAATAAATGTGATGCCTCACTCTGTAATCTCTTCCTTACAGGTTGCTGAGTTGAAGCCAACAAGAGTAGTCGTGCAATTTCCGAATAGAGCTTCAGCATATCCAGCTGGAGTTCTTGAGGATGTACTTGTTCGGGTAAGAGACATGATCTTTCCAGCAGACTTCTATGTGCTTAACATGGAGGATGATCATGTAAGTTCTCATGCCCCCATTATCTTAGGTAGACCCTTCCTCAAAACTACAAAAACTATCCTAAATGTCAATGAGGGTACACTTTCCATGGAGTTTGGAGATGAAGTTGTGATATTTAATGTTATGGATTCCATGAAGTACCCCTCAGAGGACCATTCTGCTTTTGTTATCTCCCATTTTGAACCACCAAGTAAAAACATCATGGAATTGGATTGTCCTATGCTTAGGGAGATTATGAGTATTGGTTCTAGTTTGATGTCTAAGAGTACTTATACACCCGTTTTTAAGGAACAAGACTCTCTAAGATTTGATTTTTAAATGGAATCATATTCTGATTTTGATCATGTGAACTCTGATTATGACATGGATATTGAGTATGCTGATGGATTTGGTGCTTTATTCTTTGATTGTGATGATTTTTATTCTGATGCTGATGTTCATTGTGTAGATATGTTTGTTGCATCAATTTCTCCATCCATAATACACCCTCCTTCATTAGAACTCAAGCCATTTTCACCAAATCTGAAATACTCATACTTGTTTAATGGTGAGAGATTACCTGTTATCATTGCTAACAATCTCCCTTTTGAACATGAAGAAAAGCTTTTGAATATTTTGAGGGAGAACATCAGGGCGATTGGGTGGACCTTGGCTGACATATCAGGTATTTGCCACTCCATTTTCATGCATAGGATTCTCTTGGGGGATGGGGATAAACCAGTGAGACAGCCACAAAGGAGACTCAATCCCACCCTCCTGGAAGTTGTTAAAAAAGAAGTTGAGAAATTGCTCGAGGCAGGTATAATCTTTCCCATTTCAGATTCTCAGTGGGTAAGTCCAATTCAGGTTGTGCCTAAGAAAACTGGTTTTACTGTTGTTAAAAATGAGAAAGATCATTTAGTTCCAATGAGGGTGCAAAACAGTTGGCATGTGTGTATGTATTATAGGAAACTAAATCAGACCACTCGCAAAGACCATTTCCCCCTCCCATTTATTGATCAAATGCTCGAGAGACTAGCTGGGAAAACACACTATTGTTTCTTGGATGGATTTTATGGATATTTTCAGGTTCCTATATCTCCAGAGGATCAGGAGAAGACTACATTCACCTGTCCCTTTGGCACATTTTCCTACCGGAGGATTCCATTTGGACTTTGCAATGCCCCAGGTACCTTCCAGAGATATATGGTGAGTATTTTTTCTGATTTTATTGAGACCTGCATGGAGGTATTTATGGATGATTTTACAGTGTATGGGTCTTCATTTGATGAATGTCTAAGTAGTTTGGTAAAGGTGTTGAATCGTTGTATTGAGAAGAATCTGGTCCTGAACTTTGAAAAATGTCATTTTATGGTAGAGCATGGCATTGTCTTAGGGCATGTGGTGTCAAAACATGCGATAGAGGTTGATAGATCTAAGGTAGACATTATTTCATTCTTACCCTATCCTTCATGTGTGCATGATGTTAGATCATTCCTAGGGCATGCAGGATTTTATCGGCGCTTCATCAAAGATTTTAGTAAGATCGCTCTTCCTATGTCACGATTACTTCAAAAAGATTCTGATTTTGTGTTTGATGATTCTTTTAGGACTTCCTTTGATGATCTAAAGAATTGTCTGACCACTCCACCTATCATACAGCCCCCATGGTGGGACCTTCCATTTGAGCTTATGTGTGACGCCTCCAACTTCGCGGTTAGAGCTGTCTTTTCTTAGAGGGTGGAAGGACGTTACATGTGATTTCCTATGCATCAAGGACATTGGATTCAGCCCAATAAAACTACACAACCATGGAAAAGGAGTTTCTTGTTGTCATATATGCTTTAGATAAATTCCGTTCATATTTATTGGGCTCTAAAGTAGTTGTTTTTTCTGACCATGCAGCTTTGATGTACCTGCTGAAGAAGCCAGATGCAAAGCCATGACTTATCCGTTGGATGCTCCTTCTTCAAGAGTTTTACATCGAGATAAAGGACAAAAAGGGGTCAGAAAACATGGTGGCGGACCACATGAGTAGGCTTACTCACACACTAGAGGATGACACCTTGGATCAGGTACCACTTCGGGGCACTTTCCCTAATGAGCATCTTTATACCATCTCAAGTACGCATCCTTTGTATGCTGATTTAGTTAACTACCTTGTTTCTTCTGAAATACCTGCAAATTTAACGAAACATCACGTCCAAAAATTAGAACAGTGGGTCAAGATTTTATGTTTGGGATGATCCATACTTATGGAGCATCTGTAGTGACCAAGTCATTAGGAGGTGTGTTCCCGATCATGAGTTTGAGTCTGTTTTGCATTTTTGTCATACACTTGCTTGTGGTGGACACTTTGGACCCCAACGGACAGCTAGGAAGGTTTTGGACTCTGGATTATATTGGCCTAGATTATTCCATGATGCCCATGTGTTTTGTAAGTCATGCTCTCATTGCCAACACACTGGGAACATTTCTAAGAGACATGAGATTCCCCAACAACCCATACTATTCTGTGAGATTTTTTATGTATGGGGCATTGATTTTATGGGTCCTTTTCCTAGTTCATTTGGATTTTTGTATATTTTGGTTGCTGTTGATTATGTGAGTAAATGGGTGGAGGCCAAGGCCACCAGGACTGACAATTCTCATGTTGTAGTGGATTTTGTCAAGGCTCAAATTTTCTACAGGTTTGGAGTACCAAAGGCCATCATCAGTGACCAAGAGACACACTTTTGCAATAGGAATTTTTCTTCCCTCCTTCGAAAGTATGGGGTGACACACAAAACATCAACACCATACCACCACCAAACAAATGGCCAGGCTGAGGTTTCAAATCGTGAGTTGAAACAAATATTGGAGAAAATTGTGCATCCAAATAGGAAGGATTGGAGCAAGTGCTTGTATGATGCATTGTGTGATTATAGAATAGCATACAAGACCCCCATTGGTATGTCCCCATTTCGGATTGTTTTTGGGAAAGCATGTCATCTCCCAGTGGAAGTCGAGCATCTGGCTTATTGGGCTATAAAGAAATGCAACATGGATTTGGCCCAAGCTGGAATCCAAAGGAAGCTACAAATTCAAGAGATTGAGGAGATTAGATTATCATCATATGAGAACTCAAGGCTCTACAAGGAAAGATCAAAAGCCTCTCATGAAAAAATGATCCAACAAAGGGAGTTTCATGTTGGAGAGAAAGTCCTTCTCTATAGTTCACGACTGAATTTGATGCCTGGTAAGTTGCGTTCTAGATGGTTAGGTCCTTATGTTGTGACTAATGTTTTTCCTTATGGTGTAGTGGAGATCACACAAGAGGACACTGGAAGGAGCTTTACAGTCAATGGGAAACGTTTGAAGAGATACATTGAGGGACTTCCTACTGATGTAGTGGATTTTATCACACTACATGACCCTATCATCACTTGAGCACATCAGGCTGTTCCAAACCCTTTCACTTTTATATTATTTGTCCTATTTAAAAATTCTGCATTTCATGTGCATATATCATCTCATAGGTTCACATTGAGGACAATGAAATATTTTAAGTGTGGGGGATGTAACCTTTTAGTTTAGTAATTTCAATTGCTTTCCTATTCAAAAAAACCAAAAACAATTTTGTGTTTTTCAAATTTTGTGTGTTTATTTTACAATTTTCTGTGGGTTTTTGAAACTTTTGGGCTGAAATGATTCTCATCACCATTTTGAAATCCATATAAAGAATTGAAACAATTCACCCCTTGAAACTAAGCTTAAATGAATGCTGAAATGACTTTGTTTCAAGTTCAAATATTTAGTAATTTCATGAAGAGTACGCTGAATTTTGAATCCCATGCCAATCTCACTGTCTTTATATTTGAAATCACTTTCTTGTGAGGCTTCTAAACCATTATTTTCATATTCTTTACATTCACCTCACTTCTTGAGAGAACCAAACCATACTTGATTTAACCAGAATTTGATCTATTCCTGTCAAAACATGAGGGTTTGAGGTACTTATGTTTAAATTATTGAGGCATTTGTTTGGTATTAAAGCCCCTATTTCAAAGAATCCTTTTTTATAATGGCCTACCTTGAATATTTAATCCTTATAGCCCTTATAATCCATGCAAATCCTGTTAGGTTAGCCACATTACAAGCCAATTTTCAATATCCAACCAACTCTTGAAGTGAAATTGCATAATCTAGTTGAGCTTAAGTGTGGGGGAAGTTCTCTTGTGTTTTTCCACCACATTCTATGACACTTTGGGTGGAAAATTAAATTCTTAAGAGATGTTTTTGCTGCTAAAGAAAGTCATTATATTGAAAGCTGTGCCTTTTCTGGAGCTTTCATGACAAGTGAAGTTGTGCCTTTTCTGGAGCTTCTAATTGAGGTGGAAAGTTGTGCCCTTCTGGAGCTTTCAAGAAAAGCATGTTTGAGAAGATTGACATTTTTTATGCTGAAATGATGAATGGTGTAAACCTTTCATGACTTTTCATGATGATGGAGCTGAATTGATAATATGGGGATTGAAGAGAAGACCATATTTAAGTGAAAATTAGATTAATGCAATTTTTCTTCAAAAGAGTAAAGCCCTCCTCATTCAGCCTCAGAGTTTTTCACATTTTAATCCTACCAACCGAAAGCCACAGAACAACCCTAAAAAGTCCTCATGATAAACATATGTCCATTGACTCACATCGGGTAGCAATGTAGGAATCTATCAAGCCTATGGTGACCCTTTTATGAGTTTGGATGAGAATGACATTGCAAAAAAATTGATATTTGAGTGATGAGGGAAAATTCAAGCGAGTTACGTGTTTTGTGCATGGGCGGATAAATGAAGTGGAAATATATTGAATGATATGAATGGATAACTTGAAATAAGGTTTTTTATGAGGCATGATATCTTTTGATTCTTGGTGTGAAATTGATTGATCTCAATGATATGTGTTTTAAAATTGGTTTTGATTTGATATTGATGTTTACTTGATATGAGGTTTTTCCCAGGTGTGCAAAAGGGTAAGTGTGGGGGAGTTGATAAAACATTATTTTATTTAATATTTTATTGATAATAAATGATATAATTTCCTCACATTGTGTTAAATATGTTTATTTATAAAATATTTGGGATTAGATCATTCATTTGAATATTTGATGAAAATTCCAGTTTTACCCTTTATAGTTCACTGTAGTATTGCGAAGATAAATATTTTTTTATTTATTATTTGAATTTGAAATTTTGTAAAAGTGTTTCTAACATAATTATCTACAACTGTTATGCATGACACTAGATCAAAAGAATGCATTTTAATGGCGTAATTGGGCCATAAATTCAAAGCTGGGATGGACTCTCCATAATGGATAATCTTCTTTATGGCGGCCATAACTCCTACATATGGGCTTGTATTGAGCCCCACATTTGAGAGGAGATATAGGACCCATATCCTCACATTTGATCCTTCTGGAAGTCCTGACAATTCACGCGTTTTGGTAGTCAAATGGGCGGTGCAGTTTTCATTAAAATATTTTGCCGAATTTCGACATTCACACTTGAAACCACTTGTAACCTCTCCTCCCCTCTCCTCTATAAATTGGAGTTTTTCTTATTTGGAGGGGTTGGGACGTGCATTGGGAGATTGGAGGCATAGAAGAATTTGTTTCACCCAAATTCACCAACCATTGTAAGAGGGGTAACTCTTGAAGCAAGGATCCCCTCATCGAAGCCTCCATCTCTTCTTCATTTTGTAATGTTTTCATTTGTGTAATAAACTTCATTGTTCTTATTTTATTTCTTCTCTTTTCTTATGTTTTGTTTAAATTTTTTCTTCTATTAATCTTCCTCTTTGGGCTGGAATTCTTGAGTAGAAGCGTTATTGGGTTATACCCATTATAAAACTTTCCACATGCAAAACGCTTCTACGATGATTACGCCACCCATGGAAGAGTAGTCTTTCAGTAATCGATCTATCTTCTACCCTCTTCATTTAATTATTTTGAATCATTGAGATACTGTAATTCACTTAATATTATCCATGAATTGTGTTTTTAAATTGTAAGAAACTAAGCAAGTAATTGAACAATTAACTCAAAAACACGCGAGGTCGGGATTTTGTGTAAATTGTGAGAGCGCGATCTTAATCGGTAATACAAGACCACACAGGATAAATTTGTAGAGTTCAAATATAATCCCTAAACAAAATTCATCCTAATTTCTAGAATGGATATGAGCCTTAATTTACCACTGACCATAAGCTAATCTTAGAACATCAATCAAAGTAGGGTGCTGCGATTGCATGTTCCGAAGTTAGCCTAGGGTTAAATTCACATCATCTTCGTGGTAAAGTTAATTCTCGTAGGGTTCGGGATTTAGCAAATTAAGGGATCACAATTAAGTGAATTTTAATCTACATGATAATGATTAATAATATAGTGAATAGGTATAGTTAGATCGATTATGCCTTTTAACTAGATTTCTAAAAAAAACATATTCTTATTGTGTCATTTTAATCGAAATTCATTTCAAAACTAAAAACAAAAAAAGTATACAATCTTATTCCATCAAACTTCTTCTAGATTCATAAACTACAACAAACCCCAATCCGTTAAAGTAGTGTTTTTATTTTATTCTCTTTTATTTTATTTTTAGAATACCTCTAATAAGTTGTTAAATTCACTTCCTCCTTTGAGAGACGACCTCGGTCAGCCACTCTGCTGCACCTAAGTACCCCAAATTACACTAATCATTTGAGGGTGCCCACGACAGCGCTTTATCAAAGAGGTTACCAAAAAGAATGGTGGGTTCATGGTGGTACCATCTAAAGACAATACCCTCAGGATCATAGTATCATAATGGTTATATAAATCGATGAATAAGGGAATGATAATAAATGAAAACTAAATACATGGAAGGTAATCACTGATAAGATAATAATAAATATGTCATCAAAAGTAACATATATTATCATATATAAAATGATGTAATGTCATGTATCTAATAAAGATGAATAGTGAACATGGTAATAGAAATACATACATATTTGGGTATCTAAACATCTAAAAGAATAGAATGTATATCTCCAAAAGCAACACGAGCCATATCTCTATCATGTTATTCATGCTTCCATGATATATTAATTAAAGGAGACACAACTAGTCACTTTCCACATTCCTACCTACATCCACTTTATCTTCATGGGTACCATCAGTAGATGAAGAGGGTGTGATATAAACTCATTAGACCACATCCATTGGTTTCAATAAATAACCAGTTAGTGCATGTAATATGAGAAGTGTGTAGATATTATAATGGTATGTAGTAATATTACTGTAAATGGAATGTGTCGGTAATTAATCTAAAAAATTGTCATTTTGGACATATAATTATATATCTATATGATGGTTTGTATATATATTCATTATATATGTGGGTATATTTATGTATTTTTAAAGATACGTTCTACTATCCATGACCCGTGGTGTAACTTAGTCATCTAGGTCTAGTAACTAATATATAATATATTATTAGGTGGTTCAATGAGGAGATGTCAAATAAATGGGGTCACAATGTCTAACTATCATAACAATAGGGACATCATTCTTATATACAATAATAGTAGGGACATCATGCACATTTATCAACTCAATGGAGTCACCGTTCACTTTTATCATAATTTTTTAGGGTCTCCATTCACATTTATCATAATTCATAAGGGTTGACATGCCCATTTATCATAATATATGTGGGTTTTAATGAAAAAGTGTCATAGATGAAGGTATTTTATGTTCATGTATCATGATATATGGACCTTGTGAATGAAATACACATTATAGGGAATATATACATGCATTGCGTAAAACTGGGTATGAAATTCCTGCATATCATATCAGTATAATGAAACAATTACTATAACTCATATAATTATAAGGATTCCATTCCTGTATCTAATAAAAGAGGAAAATAATTATTGGACATGTGAAGAGGAATTAGTTACCTCAATATTCATTATCACCCCTCTTTAATAAGTGCACAACCATTTTTCCAATTTAGAAGGTAATGTGGTCAAACTCGTCCAATTTAATTTACTTCATTATAATACTCTAATTCAAGTGACAAGCCAAAACCATGTAGAGGGTGGTTATGTAATTTATGAATTTAGGATAATGAATCAAATCACATAGTCACACCATATGGTGGTGGAAACCGATGTTGGGGAAAAATCCCACAATGTAGAAAGTAATAATACTTGATTTTTAACAAGGATATTAAATTAAACATGGTTTATGTGTAATTAAATGGAACACAGAGAAAATTTAGCATAAGGAGTCAATGTGAATAGTATAAATCAACAAAAGTTGATTAATAATTAATATAACACCTACCTTAGGCTTATAAAGGATCACCCATCTTGTATCGGCCTCTATTTTAGTCCAAATTTGAAGAAGGTAGTGAAATAAAAAAACACCCCTAAAATAACGAACATGATATCAAAGAAAAATAGAGTCATTGAATGAAATATTAATGACTAAAGGAGGTTAAACAATGGATTAATTATTGACTGGAATCCAATAAGATGAACAGATCCTAATAATGAGGTCGGATAAAGAACAAATCCAATAATAATGGTGGAGAGGGAGAAGGATATTCAATGGGATACAACAGACCCTCATATTCATTAGAAATGTGAAATAAAGAACGCTAAGGGGTGTAAATGATATAAGAGAAAATTATAAATTTTACCCTTCAAAATAGGGTAGCATTTTTTGACCCCATTGTTTTCCAAACCATCCACCAATAGTATGTGGAATACAGTCCATGGAGGGGACCTAAATTATTCATGCACACTATTGAAGAATCCACACACAATCCATTCCATTTGTATTTGGTATAAATTGAATCTATTTCTCATATTCAGATGACATAGGTTGTAAGGCCTATGAAAACCATATGACTCTATTCCTCTCACGAAAACACCCTTTATTGTTACTAGAAACAATGAATACTGGGGGCAAAATTTCTAAAAACCTTGCATCCTAGTTTCTTCATCAACAAGTCATGGTTCAATGATCAAAACAAGCCTAAAACACCCATAAAAACTCTATAATATCTTTACACATTCATATTACTTCAAAGATAAAATAATTATACTAAAGATAAAATCCACATTACCTCAAGGAGAAACCAAGTTTTTAATGTCATCCCCCCATTAAAGGAACCCATCCCCACGTTACCCTTACAAAGGTGGTTGAATTCAATATGAGAACAACTACATCCAATGGGTGTGTAATTCAGCCCCCTCTTCCATGTTACTTCACGTACAAGGTATTTTTTCAATTGAACATATTATAATGGGTAATTTAGGCCTCATATATCCTTCATGTTCCAATCAATGATTAATTCATGGTACTCCTAAAAATATGCCTCAGAATAAAATTCAGTATCCTTGAGATAAAAAATATGATACATGTTGTCATGATAACAACAACACTATGAAATATTCTAGACCTCATGCATGGAATGATACCTCTGATGTAATGGTAACTAGGGTACGAGCATTACTCTATTCGAGATCTCAAAATGGCCTAAAAAGGATTTGAAAAACTTCGTTACCTCTATACGCATCTATTGACATGTTTAAGTGTTACTCAAAAGAAAACACGATACCCAACATTCAACTCTAGAGGTTTTATACAGTGATAATCAAATAATTTATACGTACACTAAGTTTTATACATGTTTTTCTTAATCAACTTCACTTTTTACAAAGTCTATATGATAAGATGTGGACCTAGTAGAATAACCACTCAATCCTTTAGCAAGTACATGGGTGAACAGAATGACCAACTATATGAAATATCCTATATATCCATCTGAATTAACACCAAAAAACAAATATTGTAGAAAAACATGTATAGGGTTATATGATTCTCCCATGTACTACTGAAATAATGGAAGAATTCTCAGATCCTATCTTACCACACACGTACAGTATATTATGACTGACTGTTGGTCTAGGGAAGAATGGATGTGCTCTAGTGTAACTATGTTCCTTAATATTTATATAATTACATCCAAAATAATGCCATGAAATGAGCATATTTATTTGAAAGGATTGTACGAGTGACCTTATGAAAGTGTATAATATCATAGAAATAGAGTATCTCTATAACATTGATTGATAATGTTTTTCAAATAATAAGGATGTTGAATACATTCATTAGTTGATCCAAAACTACTGAATCAGGATCACTACCTTGAGGTGACCTATGTAAACCCATGAAAACAATCCATTGCAATATCATTCAATTTGTATTCTGGGACTAGTAATGATAGTTACAAGCTAGTGGGTCATGGTTCTTTCCCCTTCACAAGCTAACATGTGTAACCTCTATTGATGAAACATGGAATCTAATATTCCATCCAAGCCCATCGATACTATCTACACATATGACGACAAATAATTGAGATACATAGGTGTGATTTCCAATAAGAAGCACAAGATTCTATTATTATCTCCTCACACATGTCTAGAAGAACCCATATATTCCCATGTATACATAGGTTTTCATCTCCATTAATAGAAAAATCTGGTGGTCGGCCCTCTCCTGAAATACATTCCCTTTAGGACCAACCGATCATGGTATAAGAACTACCAAATATTAAACCTATCTAGGAGTGAATATGTACCATCTAAGGATTAATGAAATGGATGATCCTCACTTTCTAGGAATACTAGATCCATATCAAAAAAGTGGGTCAAACAATTACAGTTATCACGTTTTTCATGAATAGTTTGTTCATGAGTTTTCCAACTCACCACATCAGCTACAAATTTTTTATTTCCGGCCATATATCGAAGCTCCAATTCGAAGTACTGAAGGTATATGACCCATTTTTACTATCATAGATTAAATTCATTATGCATAAAGATATTTTTGCGGCTCTTCTAGTATATATACACCACAAATCACTCTCTCATTAGGGTATTACTCCCACAATGAATGATATGAACCACTACTACATGTTTAACGATGTGTGTCAGGTAATTATTCTCTTATGGTTTTAACTGGAAATACCAATATTAATGGAATCTATATTCATTAATCAATACATTTCTTATCATGATGCTTGATGCCTTAGAAGAGCATGTATAGAATCATCTGGCTCTCAAAGAATCAGAATCAGTGTCCAAGTGAGCCATCCATTCAGCACCATAAAGGCCTTTCCCCATGTTTCAAACCACAAGAACATTTTATTCTACATAGTTAGACTGAAAAATGGTTTCAAAAGGAGGGATAAGTGGTGTATTGAATGATGAAAATACCTATTAGTCCATGTAAAACAACATATATCAAACACGTTCTTAGGATTCATTGTAATGATCCATAATAATATCAATGGAACCAAAATTCTTATAATTATTTCATACTATACAAATCATATGAAACCACATAGAGAACACAATAAAACATTACAATTGAATAGTTAATTAAATATGTTATATTTATTGAAATTAAGGAACCTATACAAAATGAAATGTAACATTAGTTTTTTAAAATTAATTTGACCATAAGAAATAGTAAACTAGACAATAGAATAGTAAGGTCACCTATTAAAGTATAAATAAATTTTTGTTCACTTATGGATTAAAATATAACATATTTATGTCATGTAATAAGTAAATAATTGTTTTTGAAATGATTAATTATCTATTAGTATTTTTAAAACATAAATAAATGTAATCAATTTTACAATTAATAAAATTATTTAAATTAAAATTTATTTTCATAAAATCTATTTTAATAAATTCATATTTTTCCCTTATAATTATAAAACTACTTTATGATACAATAATTAAATTTTAAAAGTGTCATAAAATCAGTTATAACATTGAAATATGTAATTTTTTGGTAAATAATTATTTTAATTGAAAATTAAATTTCTCATATTTGGAAAGTTATTTTCATATAAGGGTGTCCATTTTTGAATTAAACATGTTGAAAATTTGTTTGGGAGGTTTTTTTTCATTATTATAAAATATTTGACATTTTGGTGAATACTGAAATACAATAATTTATGGGATTTATCAAACACATGAGTTATTGAGTCGTTGATAATCTATGGATTTTCAATAACCCTTAATTTCTACCTCAAATTCACATTTTACTATAATTTTTTAGATGTATTGATAATATTCATACTCTTGATTCAAAATAATAAACAAATGAATAAAATAATCTAAAGACACCCTTATCCTCTCATATAAATACCATCCCTAACTACCTCTTCTCATCAAAGTTTCTAATAATTATAGCGTTCTTATATTTTTTCCAATTCCTCTCCCAATCATTCCCCACATGTTATAGTCTTCCTGGTATCATCAAAACCGCATTTCTATGTCCCTTAATTAGGTTATCAAGGATACGACACTCAATATGTAAACCCCTCTATCATTTAATTTGAATTTATCTTCATTTCATATCATTTCATCACCTCAGCTAACCAAAGTGACCTGATAAATGAATTATAATATATATATTCTAATTTTATCATGATAATTTTATATCCTTAATTAAATACTATGTCTTATCTTTTTATCTTAAAAATCAAAACCTTCTCTAAATGTGTTGTTTCATCCAATTCATTGATGATGATTTTCTATTTTCTATTTCAGCCTCTATGGATTTTCCTAAAACTATTATAATGTGTACAATAGATTTTAAATTGTATATTAAATAATTTCTATGTTTTGTATCTAATATTTACAAATAATATTAAATAATTAAAAAAATAGTTCATGATGATCAAAATTCAACAGAATAAACTAACTTTAATCAATATAGATTTATATAATAAATCACCCTCACATATGAAAAAATAAGGATATATGGAACCATAAAAACATATTGATGTGAATTAATAAAACATATTTTCTCTTCTAAACAGTTATTACAATTGTATATGATCATTTCTAATAAAACGCAGGGGAATCGATCACAATGTCAAAGAAACAAATCCCCCCCAAATAGTGGAAATAAATATTATAACTCAATGACATGGCCCTAAACAAACTGAATTAATTATTAATAATTTATGTAAATCATCATAATGTTCTTAATTAATATATTAGTGGATTTAACTTTTTTGAGGCTATTAATTTCAACCATATTACATTTTCAAACATTAGGTAAAAATTTCCATTTGAACATCCATTTTTTCCTTCATATTATTCTTTATCACTCATTACACAACCATAATTATTACGTATTATTTTGTAGTATTCCAATATTAGGTTTTTATGTTACAATAATATTTACCTAGCTCCATTATTTATTCTATGATAGGGGAATACATGTTCTATAACGTTCCCTTCTTAATTCCTAATAATAAGCTAACCTGATTATGGGAACATCACAATTTCCTACACATTTTCATGTTCACCCCTTATGATTTTTTGAGCATACATATTCTATAAAATCACATTATTTACCCTGATGGACTATCTTAGTTCGTTTCTAGTTTATGAAATCAAATAGTCTTTTCTCCTCTTTAAAGACTCTTTTATATTTTCCCTTAAACCACATCAAAGTAACTCATTTATAAATATAAATAAATTATCTTTTTATATGTTTTTATTTCAGTTCAACATAATTTATAACTATATATTTCAATTCTCCATTATGAGTGTAAAATTATGAATTATATATATTTCATCATGGGATCCTTTATTTTACAACAAATAGTTTTTCCTTATGACATGATTAAGAGACCCATTTCTTTACACTGGTAACCATTTTTCTTATTCCTTATTTATGCTTATTAATGTGGCACAAAAATTCCTCAACATGTTTTTATTGGTGCACCTAGATAGCACACCAATGCAATATGTAATTTTTGGTCTCTTGAGACGTCATTTTGGGATACGGAATATATCTAATTTCATTAGGGACATTGTCCACCATGTTATATAGTTTTATAAGTTAGCCATGACTCATTTATATTTCATGTTACAATTTTCTACCAAATTCCAATATTTCCTTGATTACATGATCCCATATTTTATATTATGTGATTTTATATTTTTATTAATGATCCATTCCTATTTGTGTCATAATTTTATGCATTCTAAACCATGTTTTATGCTTTGTTCCTATGTTTTCTCCATTACTTTGATTTTTATCTAATTATTTTGTTGATGTATTCCAAATGATTTTCGATGATGAATTAAGACCTCAAAAGATGTTAATTGCACGTTTTAGATATTAAATAAAATATTTTTTTAATTTTGTTTCATACATATTATTTATATACATATTCTTCCTATAACACATGACATTACAATCCTTATATTGCAATTTATGGTTATTTATGCCTAAAATAGTCTAATAATTTGTTTAAAAGGATGAGGTTTCTATAGTTTTGATTTGAACAAAGCCTTCTTATTATAGGATATTAGGATAATAAAAAATACTTAAGAACCATAGGGATAGTTATAACATCATTGATAACCTAGACTGAATCATTTGGAATCATATGGTTGGATATACTTTTATTTAACATGTTTGTCCTTATATGTCAAAAGATTCCATTTTATGTGATTATAAGATATGTATTGAATACCATTAGTTGTACAATAATTTTCGTAGTTAATGTATTGGAAAATGAAAACTTTTTCCAACAATCAATGTAGTAGAATATGTGATGCTTTTCCTGAGAGGATGTTGACGGGAGCGGGAGTTAGGGCACTGCCTGGTGCGGGTGTTGGTGACGCTAACCCTAGGGGAGGGTTCTGCGATGCAAGATCCTTTGCAGAAGTTGTCGTGGGTGCCGATTCATCCACTGACTTGAGGAAGGAAGGGTTTTTCACTCCGAAAACTTACAGACACCGAGGAATAAACGCCTTATCATTCTCAAAGGAGGAGGTAAACAATATTGCATCAGATTTACATTTCGCCTTGATACGTAAATTATCAAAACAGCGCCCTTCTCTCCTGTTCCTAAGAAATGCCCTTGAAAAGATCGGTTTCTCTGATTTCAAATTCGGTTTCTTAAACTCTTGGAATGTGCTTTTTCGATTCTCATCAGATTCAAATTATTATAGACTTTGGGTACATGGTTTTTGGAACTTTGGGAGATCCAACATGAAAGTGCTTAAATGGTCGCCCAATTATCTTGCTGGTTTTGAATCCCCCATCACTCCAATTTGGATTGCTTTCTCTGATTTTCTGATCCACTTGTTTAAAAATAAAGCTTTATTTTCTATTGCTAATCTCTTTGGAACCCCAATCAAGCTATATCATGATACTGAAAATCTAACAAGACCCTCGGTTGCAAGGGTATGCACAGAGATTGATCTGTCCAAGGTCCTTCCGAGCTGCTTTTGGATCCAAAATGGTGATATGGTCTTTGTGCAGAATGTGGTTTTTGAAAACCTACTAGAATTCTTGTAATATATGATTCAATACTAGACATGTTTCCAACAACTATGGAAAATAGGAAGCTCCCCCTCCAAAACAGATAAAGTAATTATGGGTGGAAAAACTCCCAAGGAAACAGTTAATTCTTAGAACCTTCAAACTGTAGATGTCAAGATCTCTACCCCTTCTAGAATTCCTAACTCTTCTAGTATTCCAAGTACTTATAAAGACCCTATTCAGGTGGTGGAATAGATTATTGTACCTAGCCTGGAGGTTAGGGTTGCTACTGTTGATTCTCACAATTCTGAGAATCAAATTGGAGATTTTGTCAAGACTGTTCTTGATGCTACAGAACAAACTAATGTGTAAAATAGGGTCACTCAATATGAACCTGTAAATGACAAGGTTTCTGTCCAACATACCATGGAAGATCATAACTTGCATCTTGATGTTAACCCAGCAAATGATGCAAGTAAAGACTGTCCTGCTTTATCTGTTAATGTAAATCAAGAAGTAGGAGAAAGGGACCAAAAAGATGACTCTAATTTTTGTGGATCATCGGATGAGAAGGATGATATTCCTGGACAACTATAAGAAGATTATTTGAAATCCATGGATAAAAAAGAAAAAAACCAATGGTAGATGCTTATGGTTTCATTAACCCAAATCCAAAGAAAACTAGAAGACGTAACGACTACTCACACGTAGAGAGAACCATCTCTACTAGGTCAACAGATGTCAATAAAAAGGTTTCTCCTAAAAAAGAGCTTGGAAAACCAGCATTTGAGGAATCCATCATTCTCTTATATTATTTCTCACCAATTTTCATAGAAGAAGATATTCAAAAGTGGATTTCTCATATGGGAAATCAACAAGAAATTGCTCATTAGGAGCTACAACGGGGGATTATCAATGATGACCAATATCTAGAAGTTAAGAGATTCATTTTCAATGAGAAACTAAAAATGAATCTAAAATATTCTGGATGATTCTGTTTGTGGATATTCTTTGTTGTCTCTATTTCATACTATCTAGATTTTTATCAGAGTTTTATTTTTGAAGTCTTGAGGGTGTGTGTTCGGACCTGCACTGTTCTGTTTGATTATATTTTTTGAGAATCTTGATGCTGGATGGAAAATATTTTGTGAATTCTGAGCTTTTGGATCTGTTTGACTTGCTCTGAAATTTGGATGATCTTCTCTGGTGGATGATGGAAGATCTATGTTTTCTACTCATGAAAATGATTTGACTTCTAGAATTTTCTTTCTGGAGTTGATCTTGCTGCATTTTATTTGGATTTTGAGAGATACGTCATTTCTGTTGGATCCCTGTATGGTTGGACCTGCTTTTTGGTTCTTTTTTCTACTCTATGTGTTTGGATGCGGCCCTGAGCTACTTTGAAACACTTAATGTTTGTACAAGTTGTGCTATTATCCTGCTCTGGAATATGAGGTTGTCCCTGCTCTATGTTAGTTTGCATCTGTCTGAATCTGGTTTTTTTTTTGAATAGCTGGTAAAAGGTTGCCTCTTGTTGGTGGATTGATTATGATGGGGTTTCTAATGCTAGCAACTGGGCTGGATCATTTTCTTCTTTGCCTTGGTCTTGAAGGGGGTACCTTGCTTCTTGCCGAATTAGGTTTATATGGGAATGCATGCTACTGCTATTTTTTTATGTCTCTGCTTCCACAATCGAGGTGCTGGTCTCTTGCTAATATTTTTTTCATCCTTTTAGAGGATGTTTTGAAACTACTGGATTGTATGCTTTTGGGGTTTGATGATCTTGAACTATGTTCTGGATTTCCTGGAGACTTGGACTGAATCTGTTTTTGGAGGAGAACCTGCCTGGTTAATCTGGATTTCTTTGGCATCTTTCTCCCTTTTTCTTCAATTCTGGATTTCCTCTTCCATCTAACGTATAGGAATGATTGGTAGGTTGTTATATTCTTTTTTTTGTTCTCTGATGGCTTTCAGATATCATTTTCTCTTCTCCAAGAAGATTGAAGACTGTAGTTTTTCTGCACAGTGATGATTACCCTGATTTTGCGCTTGTATTCTGGTTCTAGTTTATCTGGGAAGAAAGTCGCACTAATGTAGTTGGTGTTGGGCACTCGTTGGAGAAGGCAACCCAGTTTGGATGCTTTACATTTTTATCTCTCTTTAATGTTTCGTTTTTATCACTGCCTTTTCTTTCTGATGGTGTAAATTCACTACACCTCGATATTTCATTGTAAAACTTTGATTTAATAAATTTCTTTGGCAGGAATTGGGAAACCTATTCATGTCACCTTCTTCAAAAAAATATGTGATGATTTTCCTAATGATATGCCTAATATGATGTGAACAACTTCTCAAATAATCATGATAGTTCATTCTATACTAGCTGATGTTTTAAATAATAAAAATAATTGTGTGGAATTCCCCCTTCTCTTATGAAACATCAAGTGGTGGTCATATCTTGTATTTGAAAATGAACTCCTATATTTTGTGGTCCTTTTGATCCCCTCATTACTGGAAAATGGATTTACACCATTGAGGAGGTATTCAATGTTCTCCAGTCATTATATGAAAATAAAGTGGTGTTGGTGGTCTATTGGTTTCATGCGTATGTATATCAGTGGTAGAGAGAAATAAAAAACAAAAATACTAGAGAGGAAATTCATTCCATGTAATTAGAATCAATAAATAATATATTTTTCAATAAATAGTTTCCCCAAACACTCTATCATATGATTGGAATAATATTCCTTAGATGAAAGAACAATTTATAAATTTATATTAATGAAAATTATGAAATCTTTACAAGGCTTCCATGATATGAATCATGAATTTTCGTGAATGATGTATGCATAGTGGATCACTTCATTAGTTGATTATACCTTTGTCTACGAAAAGCATAAGAGATTCAAGAATTTTATATTTATGAGGAGATTTCCTATTTTTCCCCTATGTTTAAAATAGAAATAAGAGATTGTCATATGACTTTTGGTACCTAATATAAAAGGATGAAAACTGAGTTTAATATGATACTATTAGAAGATAAATCCCATGATTGAAAGAAACCCCAACATCCCATGTTTCATAAGTGTGTGATGATGAATCTTGGAAACTACCAAAGGGGAACCAGGAGATTCTTAAAATATGGAAAACTATGGAATGTGAATAATAATATCCTAATTTATTTCGTAACACCCCATTATTTTATAATACATTATCTCTTTAAATTAATTCATTAGCCTGCACTACACGCAACACCGAGTTCAAGCACCCGACGACTTACCAAATTAGTAGTTCTAAAAAAGCTGTTATGAACAGTATTAACCTCATTTTGAATTATTTATATATATATCCTATATAACTTGAACATTAAACTTTTCATTTTTTTGTCATAATAGAAGCACAAATTCAATTTTTCAGATAAAAGATGTATTTTTCAAAAAAATGTAGTATTTACGCCTTTTAATGGAGAACCCTTTTAAACACCAATATATGACACTTTTATATATTCAATATACATAAATTAAGATATACATTATAATCATGATATAAAAATTAGTTTTGATAAAAAAATTTTACTTTTTTTATAACATTCATATTTTGAAGAATAGTGAAAAAATATTAAATTTTAATTGAAAAAAACTGTTATAATCGAAAAAATTTATAGTGTTAAATTATATATTTGAGTGGTTTTAAAGAATAATTATATTATATTTTCACCATTTAATACAATGTTTGTTATATGAATTCATTTCACATTGATGTTCGAAATAAACATTTGCCAATATTTGGATTGTTATTATTTATTAAAAAACACAGTTTTTGTTTTGAAAACGAGAATTAATTTTAAATTAATTTATGCCATTTTTCTGATTTGAATTTAAAAAAATGGATTCCATATTTAGAATAAATAGTTAAAAATTTTGTAAATAGGTAAATATTATTTTTATAAATTATGAATATTTATTTTAGTAAATATTTTGTTTAACATGGATAAAGAATAAATCATGAAAATAAGGGTAAAAATATATTATAATAATAATATTTAATTACACTAAAATGTATCTTATTTATATTCTTCTGTAAATTTATAACCATTGGCATCATTGGGTATAATTTGGGACCCCATGTAGACATAGTGGAGTGATAATGACACTTTATATTAATTAATTTAAAGCAAAGACTAAAATGACAAAAACATATATCTTTTAGAAAATCAATTATTACATGGGGTTATATAAGATATATTTTACACTATAAATATTCATTATAATGATAAAATTATTTCCTAAACCATGGTATTTTATTTATAATTTTTAGAACTCAAATAAATAAAATTATTTATGACACAATGATGATGTAGTGATTACCTTATTAATGAATGATTTATATAAATGAGATTACAAATAATACTGAATATCCAAGACCTGTACAATTATTATTGGATGATTTTATTTCGAACAAGATCATATTATCTTTTAATTTATCGAGTTTTGGAACTTTTTAAAACAAAAATATTATTATAATAAAATAATATTTTCAAACATTATGAAAGAGCCCCTCCCATCCCTTATAAAAAGTCATCACCTCTAACTCATTACTTACAGCTCTCAAGCCCATTAACTCATCAAACCTCTAAAAAATTAATCTCTCTATATCTCTATATTACTCCTAGAATACTTACCTTAGCAATAAGGCTCTTCAAGGAATACTTTTGGTTCAATCCAAAGGGAGTTACCTGATTTAAAGGTAACATCTTCTCTTATGTTCTTTTCATTTATTTTACATCTCCATCCATATATACTCTTTTTATTACTTTATTGTATACCAAAATAAGTATCCTAAATAAAATAGTTTTTTTTATGATAAGGATTCTTACAACACTTACACACACCTCCATCTAATGGGTATTGAATATAATGTTTCTGTGGATGACGAACTACTCCCTCGTGAAATGATGATTGTTCAATATTCTACTACACCCTCTTATAGTGGAAATTATTATAGAACTATAATTATATATTATATTTATTTTATTTATTTTATCTCTAATCTTATTTAATTCTCTTTTATAAATTACAATTATACCATTCATGTTGTATAAATACGATAATTCTATTTCAGAAGTGCGAACTACCTCCCCCTCAAAGTTATATGTCTCTTTCATACCATACATGGAACGTATAAATGATGGTGTTATTTAACATAAGTATTGTATATAAAATATTATATTATACATGAATAATAATATACCTATGTATCATTTGGATTTCATTCCTTTTAAAATGGATGTAGCGTTCATGCGCACGCACGGATTAATGTCTCTATGAATGCGATGAGATTAATTCCCCATCGTAACATTTCAAAATAATATTCATGTGATTATTAAAAATAATATTTATGATAATTATAAAATTATGTATATGAATCAAATACATCTTATCCATAATGAACATGACTTCTATAATGAATCATATGAAGGAAAACAAATCAGTAACACCCGAAATATTAATACTAATGCAATATTATTAAGAATGAAATATTAGAAGATCATATATGATATAATATGTATGTATATGGTTCTTGTATAATTTAATAAAATTGATATAACTATTATATTGGAGGTTAACGTACCCTCTACCAAGGAAATTTACAAGTTGAGGGTTAATTTCTAAATCTCTATATTATATAAGGTTGTATTTACGTAAGTATCTACTAGGACATATTCTTCATCCATATTTTTGTTTCATAAAAACAATATCTCAAAACATTGTTACTATTTCCTAGAATATGTTTAAATGTCATTTATACCCTTGTTTTACATGTTTTAAATGTTTTAAAAGAATCTTTAAGTCTATTTTCAAACAAGGTAAATTATGACCTTTTTTGAAAAATTATGGTAGGAATGTTTTTAATTTATACAATGTGTGTAGCTATTTTCTACTATTATAACATCTTCGAATCTTCCCTTACATGACATTAAGAATATTTTCTAAATAAATGTTTTATTTTTTAATTAAATGACTTTTAAATTATTTCAAAATATAAATAGATATTTCACTCTAATAGTTTTGATTTCATAAATGTCCACATCCTTTAATGGATTTAATACTTTTTTGAAGTAGATTTATTATGATACAGAGCTTCAATATTGTATTGAAGGATTTGTGATATGTTTGACTGTCGATGTGTTAATTTTATACCATTCAAGGTTTATTGTTAATGTATTTTCTTTTCATATGTATGTTTTAATATGAAATTTTATGGTATGATTCAACCTTTTCACTTGAGGAATGGATTGGACTTAGTAAGTGATGGATGGAGCCCACTATAGCTCCTAGATGCATCAGTAGGTCTCATAAGACAAACTAGTTTCTTGCCTTAATTCCTTGACAAAATATAATTTTTAGTCTTGGCACGCGGCCTTGACTAAGTGGTTAGGATTTTGGACATTGGGCATTCCGTCATTATGAAATTTTCTATGGATAATACATGTGATTATTATACTAGAATAATATCCCTATGAATATGTAAATGTAATTATTTGTTTTATATTTTCCACATTATGTTTAATTTTATGTTTAAAAGAATTTTGTTTTAGTCTTATACATTGTCTTAAATGTTTATGCTAATTTATAATAGTTTCTGCTATATTGTTATCCTTACTGAGCATCTAAGCTCACCCCTTGCTTATGATTTCTTTTTCACAATATGTGAAGAAGTATATTATGATTAACATTCAGGGATAGACTAAAGGATATGAGTGTGTTAAAAGGGGTAAAAAATGTTTTTTTATTTCATGTTTTAATATAATACTTATGTATGTATCTAGTATATCCAAGGCTACTATATTGATCTGTCTTTAGGGACACGATTCCTTCTTTCATGATAATGTTATGTAATAATGCACCGACTCTTGGTAACTGGGGTAAATGAATTACTGAGATGAACAATCCCATTAATGTGGATTAAGAATAAAAGTTTCATATAAATATATAGTGTCAGAACATGTTATTCAAGTATTGTCTTATACAATGATTTATTGGGAATCCCTATCGTTTTTTCGAGTTCCATGTGTGCCATGGGTTGAATTTTGGGGTGTTTTCATTGATTATTTGTATACTATGAAATTACGTTAATTCATTTGGATGTTTCTGGGGGAAATCTAGAATTTTTGGCTTATAAGTGACCTATGAACGGTTGGTGTACTGTTTGATAAATCATGAGGCTGACCCTGTTAACGGTGTAGAAGGTATAGGTTTGGATAGAACCTACAACACAACTAGAACAAAACTATATGGTCAATCCAAGGTACCAGTTTAGTTGATTTGTTTATGGGTAGTGGATAACATATGGTTGGTGTGTGGTTTGGTAAACTGTGTGGTCAAACTGTGTGACTAGCCCATATCTAAATTTTATGTTTTCCATGTTTTCTCAGTTATTATTGTTAATCCAAATGTACCCCAATCCTATAACTCTTGGTTCATGTGAACCTTAGTTTCTATACCATTTCTATCCAAGCCATCTCCTCTTTCCTTGGGTGTGGACCTAATGATTTCATTCTGGGGTTGTCTTTATCTACAATGTAAACATTCTCCTCTCATATCCATCTTGCTTATCCTTCCTTTAATTCATATGTTTCTTTTATCCCATAGTTATGTTGAAATAGGTTTTTGTTTTCCCCTTGTTTTATTTTGGTGGTTTTCCCATTAGGGGAATCTATTGTGAAGATATAGGGTTTCAGAACCCTCCTGGAGTGATTTTTGTCTTACGTTGTTGCGTTATGGATCCAATGTATGTTTCCATTTGAACATGCCTTTTAAATTTACTATTCATTAGATTCATGGTTTTTCACAACTTTTGATTAATGGATATTGATTTATTATCCATTATTAATTGATTGATCTTCTACATGGTGTTTTTTGGATTATTTTGTGATAAATAGAATTAATTTGTTAAATAATGCGAACAAAAAATTTGACTAAATTCTCGATGAGATTTTATGAGTAATTTGTTATATTGGTAGCATTTTTTGGATTTTTTTCAAATATCAGTATCATGATAAATGATGTTTTGGGTGCCTTATATGGGTTTCTCAACTATTTTTGGTTTTTTAATGAAATGGTATTTCGCTTTTAATGTGTTTTAGAGTGTGTTGCCAATGAATTTTCTGTTGGAAATTTTTATCAAAATTGTTTTGATAGAAAGTGTAGTCTGAATGTTTAGGGTGGTTTAAATATTTGTAAATGGGTTGTTGTAAGTTTACACATTTTTTCTGAAATTTGTATTTTTTTGTTAGATTAATGATGGTTATGTGAAAATTTCAAACATCCAATTTGACAATTTTGGTTTAAATGATAAACAGATTTATGAATAAAACCACATTTATTTGATACTATTGCCTATTATATATTTAATGGTTGTAATTTCCTCACAATATAATCCTTGTTATCCACCATTGGATATGCCCTGTGAAGGCTCATTCTATTCTATTTATTTGGTGGCATGATATCGGTCCTTGGGGTGACTCGGGGTGAGGCATGTTGTTTGAATATTATTATATATGTTTTTTGATTGTATGACTATGTGAAATATATTGGATCACCCAACTTTTATATACATGAGACATGGGAACGTGGAATAATGAAAGAATTTTTTTAGTATTCTTTTATTGTTGGCTAGTTTATACAGTAGTCGATTTCCCATATTAGGTGGACATATTTTGGTTTATTTCTGTGGGATATCCCCTCGGTATGTCCTATGTTGGGGTTGTCAAGAGTTTAGGGTGTTTTTTATTTCATCATTTGTGGTATGGTCCAAGGGTTGTGGTCTCATTTATTAGTACGTTCTATATTTTTCATAATCTTCTCATTTTTCACATTTTTATTAGTATTTATATCCTTTAAGTGATGATTGCGATACATGTATGTATTTTTCCATTTCCCCTGATATATGATCATCATTGTTCCTTTTTTGTGGTGTTTGTTTTGGAATGTTATGTTTTTTTAGAAGACGGTTCAATGAAAATATTTTAAAGAAAAGTGTTTTATCCTCTTTTTACAAGTTCAAAAATTAATGTATCACTTTCCCCTTGAAAATGATATTCTATCACTAATGGAATGAACTTGGTTTTGGAAATGAATAAGGGAAAACAATAGTACTTTGTTATTAATTAAAATGTGTAAAAATAATAATTTTATTTATTTTAGTTCAAACACGGAATAAATGTGTATTTTATTTTTTGAAGTGAAATCGGAATAGAATATTGGGCTAACCTAGTGAGTTTTAACACTATGCATGTTTTTATATTCTATTTTTAATCCTTATTTACATTTTATCGTTAGTTTGATCACCTTGGATGGTGGTTGATCATTTTTTTGAAGATTTATCCACAAGGTCACATAGAGATCATGTGGTCATCTTGTTTGGATGGCCTCATTTTGTAGTTTAGTTGAATTTTCATCTTCTTGTATCAGAGATTTTTAGTTTAGTTTTTTTAAATTAGCCACCATGTACATCTTCATATAGTAACATTCCTTGATTATTAATATTGATAAATCCTTGTCTTGGGTACTTTGTGGATGCCCGAAACTTGTGACCAGTCCATGGGGATTGGGAATGCCATTTGGGTCATGCCACAGATCAGCTCAGGTGAAAACATTAGGTTGACCTAGGTTGGTTTGTGAAAAACAATGGTGTCAGATTAGGTTGTCTTTTAGGGGACCTTTCATTTCAAAAAAACCCTTTATTGATTGCGGATATCAAGGTAGATTGAGTAGGATTTTTAGGACTCGAGAAGTAGGTGTGGGAAGACTATCACGAACCATTTCTCATTCTAATCCACTAGTTTTTATGGGAAGTACAGTTTTGATAGTTTCAATGTTGTAAGGTATTGTTTAGTGATTGGGATACAAAAAGGCGATTTGTGCTAGTGGTCATTATTGGCTCGCAAGGCCTGGCCAGCCATGTAGAAATGGGGTATGGTCCAAGAAGGATCTCCATGTTGGTGGTGTGATTGGCATATGGCCACCAACCATATGTCCATCTCACCCACTAACAATAGATTCCATGGTGAGTCGGTTTGGGTCACCTTTGAATTCAGAAAATTGTTTTGAAAAACCCAAGTTTTAGAATTTTAAACAAGGGGTTTTAATGGTAGTGGTTGGAATTTGGGAATTAGGGAAACATGATTTTTATAATTTGCCTTGTGAAAGACCTTTGAAAATAGGGTTCTTATAAAATGTTCCCTTAGGGGTAGATTTGGAATGAAATAATGATATTCTGTTGTTGTAATCATTCATTGGGGTTTTTAGAAATGGTTGTTTGAATGAGGTTATTTGTTTCGAAATTTGTTTTGAATGAAAATGGGTGGTTTTTTAACCAATTGATTATTGATTAAATGTGATTTTTTGAGTTTCTAGAATGTATATTGATTGAAATGAAAAGGATTTTTGATGGAAATCTATGGAGTTTTATTTTTAAGTGTGATAAAATGGTTTTGTGTGTTCTATCTGAAAATTATTTTTGATATAGGGATTAGTGTTTCTTTGGAAGGCCCATGTTTTTTTTATTGGGTTGGATGCATTTTTTAGAAAATGGGAATCTTTTTTATCCTTTTATGTCTTAATGGTCTCCCAGATGCATGTTTTTATATAGAAATATGGATGGTTACCTAGTATGGAATGGTGGGTCGGTGCCCAAGCTTGCATGGAGATGTGAATGTGAGCTAGACACTCTGGAACACTATTGGTGAGTGAGAAAATACATCATGTTTATTTTGTTTTTCGAAAGAGTAATTATGCTGGAATTTTTGGTGTTTTTTATCCAATGGTTGTGTCTTGTATTTTTATTATTTTGAATGTTTTTTCATAACATGCTTTCTCGTGATTAGAATTGTTTCTTATATTGTGTCCTAAGTTGAAATCTTGTTGGTGGCGTAGTTTTGAAGTAGTGTTCAGTGGGATTCTAGGATGGTCATGGGAATCTTTGATCCAATTTTCTTATGTGATGTTGTATGATCCATGTTTGTTTTGTTTCATGAGTTGGTTTTGATGGAGCTCATGGTTTCCGTATTTCCACATGTCTGTCATTGTACAGATTTGATGGGTGTTGTGGTGTGGTTACAGTTTCATTCTGATTGGCATGATATGTAGTTAATTTACCTAAGGATATTTTTCATGAGTTTAAAATGTTAAATCCAACTCTATTAATGATACCCATCATGTTTCCTGGATTATAGAGTTGTTTGGGATTATTAAATTTCCTTCCAATTATTATAATTCTCTCAGTTTTATTAGTTGTCCACAATGGTGGTTGGTGGGTTGTGTTGTGTTCCTTTACCATTATGCTCCTCATATTGAGTGAAATATAAAGTTGTTGTGTATCATTACGATCATGTTTCTGTAAAAATTTGTTGTTTTAGGAAGTGACATTCATGGTGTGTCTTAATATTTTGTTTATGCTTGGGGTGTTCTGTGGTTACTTATGGCACCAAAATGAGTTTTGATTATTGATGAAGAACACATGACTACGAGGAAGTATGTTCTTTATACATCAAAGATTCAGATATAGGTCTTGGAGTGATGCTGACATGTAGTTTTAAATCCCGAGTGTGTGGGACGTTGTTTTAAGCATGTGCATGAACCATTGCAATGAGGATGTTCATATATTTCTATTGTGATTTTGTTGTCAGAAAGAATTTCCCACTTCTTCTAAAGAGAATGGTGGAATCACCCCTCATTGAATTTCTGTGAATGTGTCTTCTAGAATAAAAGATTCTGATTAGTGTTCTTTTCTGGATGACCCATGTCATTTGAGTGAGTTCATGGTTTTTATCCATTCATAGGTAGAAAGTAGTGGGTATTTCTTGGCTGTGGTTTTAGTGTGTTATTCATTGGCCCCTACCATCCACTCCTAATGTGGTGGAAGGTTTTAAAATTTGGGAGCTTCATCTCAAATTAATCTCCCCTCAAATTGAGAGTGGTCAATTTAAATTTTCAAATTGCTTTTGTTTCCTTGTTTGGTAGGCTGGTATGGAAGATTTTTGGTTGGACGATGTTGGAAGGCCCATGTGTTGTCTCACATGGAGATATATATTTGTCTGTGCTTGACTATTTTTTATGTTGGGGATACCCAATGTGGGTCTCATCGAAATCACATCCATATAATGTCAATACAATTTGTTTTCAAAATTTCTGTATTCTATTTGGGTATCCCCCAATTGGTGACCCATTTTAGTCTTTTTGGTAACAGTATGGTTGGAGTGGCCTCATTTGAAGTTTTTTGATTTCTAAGTTTCCTTTTTTGGTTTTCTAAAATTATGGAAATTTTTCGTTGAGCGTACTAGTTTTGTTGTTGTTTTGTTTTGGATGTTGAGGCAGTATTCTTTCACTTTGACTTTCCAGAAGTGGTTTCGGGTTTTTGTCTTATTTCGAGAACTATGCATATGTTATGTTTCCTGTGGGGGATATGTTATTTCATAATAGGTTGTATCATGTAACTATTTAATCCTTAGGCAATTATCAAACATGTTGAATGTTTTATGGATTTACGATGACGGAAGGAGTTGATGGTGGGGAGAATTGTTTCACCTTGTTTTTCAAGTCTTATCTTATATTCTGATTTATTTGGAATCCCCAAATTTTTTAAATTTTCTGGTGTAACATGTGTTTAATTTTTATTTTTTTCCTTTATCTAGTTTTATCACATTGTTGTCTCTGAATTCCATTGCGATATTATGGAGGGAATCTATAATTATGGGCTAATAAGTAACTTATGAGTGTTCGGCGCAAGGTTAGATAAATTGTATGGCTGAACCCAGTCAACCATTCACCAGGTGTAGGCTTAGACAACACATACCACATGACTAACATAGGACTATGTAGTTGATCCTATATACTTGTGTGGTTGATCCTCCTGTGGGTATTGGCTACTACATAGTTGGAACATTATTTGGTAAACAGTGTGACCAAATATTGTGAGTTGTCCAATTTTTTTGGTTTTTCCATGATTGAAAACTCATGTTTTTTATCCCATACTTTCCACATGCCCCCATCTCACAGTTCATGAAAACCTATGGGGATATCCATATTCTTTCCAAGACATTTCCTCCTTTTTGGGTGTGGATCTAATGTTTTTTTAACGATTTTTCTAGATTTTCAAGAAAAACTCCCTCCTCTCATCTCCCCCTTCCTTCACCTTTTCTTTATTTTCATTTCACCCATGGTCATGTTGACCTATTATTTTCATTTGACCTTTTTTATGTTAGTAGTTTTACTTATTGGGGGTTTCTCTTCATTGATCTATTTTTTTGTAACCCTCATGGAATGATTTTTGTAATGTGTTGTTGGTTTGTAATGAATTCATGGTAGGTCTCCCTTTGAACTGGGATTTTAATTTTTGATCTATTAGATTCATGATTTTTAAACCACTTTTGAATTAGTAATATTTATTTAGTAACCTTGATTTAATTTTTTGGTGTGAAAATTTTTGTTTTACATCTTGTTTTGTGATAAAAATAATAGTTTTGTTAAATAACCTACACTGAGTGATCGATTAAATGCTCTATATTCTTTTATGAGTAATTTTTTATATAAGAATTATTTTTCTGAATTTTTAATATATTGGTGAGATGATAAATGATGTATTCTTATCCTTTTGTGGATTTCTCAAGTGGTTTTGGCTTTGGTAATTAAATCATTATTGGATTTTAATGTGTCTTTTCATTTCTTACCTGTGATGGGGCCGTTTGAAATTTTTAAAAAAAATTCCTGTCAATGATTATTGTTAATGATTATGTGTATTATTAAAATCATTTTTAAATGGAATATATATTTATTACACAATTTTATTAAAGGCGTATGTGTATGTTTCATAAAAGTTGCATTTGTGAAAAATTCTAATCTTCGGTTAGGAAATATTGGTGGAGGTGATAAATTTGTTAATTTTGAAAACCAACTTTTGATAATCTTGATGAATGTTTTATTTTTAATGGATGGGATTTAATTTTGGGAGAATCATTGTGATCCATTACCTTAAATACTCAGTACAGACCAATTATGTTTTATTTCATCGGTGGCATGAGATCGGTCCTTGGGAGTGACTCAGGGTGAAGATTGATGTTGGATTATTGTCATATATTATTATGTTTGGATTCTCTACTAGCATTGGATGGATCACCCCTTTTTATATATGTGAGACATGGGAACCTTTCATAGTGTGTGAATTTTCTGTGAATTATTTTTGAATAGCCTAGTTTATGCACTAGCAAATGACCCATAGTTGGTTGATATATTTGGGTTTACTACTATAGGATTGGCCCCATGGTCTGTCATTAGATTTGGTGGCTTAGAATTTAAGGTGATTTTGATTTCATCATGTGTGGAATTTTACCAGGTATGGGGTCTCGTGTATTACTATGTTATGGATTAATCACATCCTCCCAACTCTACCCATGTCTATTAGTAAATAGCTACTTTTAGTTATTATTGAGATGCATGTATTCTTATTTCCATTTCCCATGTTATGTGTTCATCATAGCTCATTCTTAAATGGTTTACTTTTGGTAAGTGATGTGGTTGTTTCAAAAGGGATTATAAATTTTTTTTTGAAGGAATAGCATGTTATCATCTTTGTGAAAGTTTAAAATGTAATCATCACTTTCCCCTTGAAAATGTTAATGTCTCACTAATGGAATGAACATGATTTTGTAAATGAGTAAGGGAACCTGACCATACATTGTTTTTATGCAAATTGTGTAATAAGAATAATTTAATATATTTTAGTTTAAATATGGAATTTATGTTTCTTTTATTTCAATGGAGCTGAATTTGGTATAGAATATGATGATATACTCTTAAATTTTAATACTCACGCATATAGTTCTCTTCTGTATTTATCAATTATGAATGTTTCATATTGTGTTCTATTGTATTCAGTGATGGTTGATCTTTGATTTATAGAATGACCCCAGGGGTCCCATGGAGGTCATGGGGTTGTCTGGTTTGGTAGGCCACTTTGTGTACAATATCTTTAGTTTAATATTCTTGTAATAAAGATGTTCAGTTCCTTTTTTTATAATTTGGAATGCATATATATCCTCCTACTGGTAGTTTACTTGTTTATTTATTTTTTGAAATCATTACCTTGCTTAATTTTTTTATACCTGGCAGTAGTTTTCATCTGGTGGGGATCAGGAATGCACTTCGGGCCATGACACAGATTGACATGGGAGACCGGTTTCGTGATTACCCAGTTTGGTTCATGACACCAGACCTATTGTGATGTGGTTCCACTCCATGGAACAAGGGATTTATGTGATCAATTTCCCTATGCCAGGTATTTATAGTTTAAACCACCAATAATTACCTCCTAGGACACATTGAAGGGAATATGTTGTCACTACTGCTAGGTGGATTACGTCAATGATATAGTGAAATATATTTTTGTTATTCATTCATGAATATCAGATGTATTGTTTTATTCTGGTTCTACATATTATTTCATATCATGCACATTTAGTTGAAATATTAAAACAACACCTGAAAACATAATGGTTGATTTGTCAATGAGAACAACGAATGGAGAATTTATTGCATACATAGTATATAACTCAAACCCAGTTAGTGTTTATGGACTGAAATACCAAAAATATATTATCATACATCATTTGGTAGGGGTTGATTCTATATTTTCCAAGGATTTGATATATTTATATACAATTAACATCAACTATCTGGAAAGGATGATCACTCTTCACATCCTAAGGAATTCTCCAATTTTGTAAAAATGTACGGAGATAGATGAATCTTCATCAGAATCAATATCTCAATTAATGATATTATTTCATTTTAGAAATCATATATATCTCAAGTAATTGTTATAAATTATTGTATCATTCTTGAATTAATTACCATTGTGAGGGACAATAATAATGTGTTCCCTGTAAATTTTTGGGTCTTCCTTATAACCGAGAGGTTGAGTTATTAACTGAACATATACCTAGAACTCCTACTATATTAATGAATAATTATATAATAGCCAAAAATGAGTTGGAAGAACATAAGTAGCATATAAAAGATAATCTGGACAAGGGTTTAGTATTCTCAAGTTCCTCACTGTGGGGTGTTTAATTCCTCTTCATTAAGTAGAAGGATGGTTAAATGTATATTTTCATTGATTATAATAATGTCAAAAAAATAATTATAAGAAACATATACCCCCTTCCATAGATAGATGACTTGTTAGATCAACTACATGTGGACATATTATTTTCTATGGTAGAACGTTTGTCAAGATATCACTAATAATAGGTAAATAAGGCTGATATTACCATGATTGATTTTATAAAAAGTTTTGAACACTTTTAATTCATACGAATTCCCATCAGATGCACTAATGCTTCCACATTTTTAATGGACATAATTAATAGTTTATTTATATATATTACGTTGAAAAACATTTCATAGTCTTTTAACAATGATATTTTCATCTTCTCCAAAAATAATGGAGAAGCCTAAGGGAAGTCTTAATACTTTTCTAATGACATTGTTAATGCATAAAATAAATGTAATTCATAGTAAATGAGAGTTCTATATGGAGGATGTACTATTCTTGGTGAATTATATCAATACTAATGTAATATCTTTTGAGCCTTTGTGTAATGAACTGATTTTGATGTATGTGTAAATTACATTTCTTTTATGGAATACATAATACATTACCCAAATAGATTCCCAATGACTGTATTAGTTTAGTGTCTTTGGATATTTGGAACACATTATTCTAACATGGTGAATGATCTATAACATTTTCCATATAGATCCTCCAAATTTATTTTTTATACCTAAATCCATTCTTTATATTTTTGGGAAAAGAAAACATAAAAATAGTGAGCTCAAATTCTTTATAATGGTAAACATGGGAAACATCATATAAAACATAAAAATAATAATGTAAAAACTTGAACATAAATTTTTCAATATCAAAATTTTGAGTCATGAAAAACATCATGGAAATACGTAAGTCATAAATCACACAGGAACATGAATCATGATAAAATATCATTGGCATAAAACATGTAATTTTTGAAAACACATAATCATAGAAAATCATTCCCATATTAGCCAAGGCTTATTTCTAATACCATCATAGTGTTAAGATTCCTTTATTGAAATAGATTTACATGTCGTTCCAACCATATGTTACTGAGCTATATTTACATTCCATTCCATTCATATGTTACTGAACCAGATTTATTATCCCTTTCATCCCTTTATTATGAAACTAGAATTATTTTTTGTTCCAGTTATGTCTATCTCATGAGATATAAATAATTTCCCAACGCATTGGAGGGAGATATATGTCCCACATGTCATATAATGAAGCCATAAATATGTGGGCCACAATAAAATAAATCCATCAATATTGAATGACCCATCGAATAAAATGGGTTTATTTAATTTCTTTCCATCATAACATATTCTTGGAAAAAGGAAATGGATTTTATATGTAGCATAAACATAATAAAAAAAGTATTAATTGTGATAGTATAATTGAAACATATCATTATTAAATAATTTTAACAATGATTGAATATAATTTTTATAAAACACCATAAATTAAATCATGATGAATATATCATTCTACTTCAAAAAAGTGTTATTTTAATAAGACACGGCTCATTTTTAAAATAAATTAATTTATTTGAAAATAACCTTAATAATTTGTATTGGATGATTGATGAAAAAAGGCATCATGAAAGCCTAAAAATCCTCTAATGATGTATATATTTAAATTCATTATTCTCATACATTTACTGAAAAGGTCCAATAGTACATCGGATTATAAATTACTATAGATTTATTTTATACCGATTAATAAAAATTCACCAAAGGGAAAAATTAACATTAAAAAATTTTATAGGAATAGGAAAAATAAGAAACAATTATATGGATGAGAATTATATTGCAGTAATGATTTACGAATAAATAGTCTCAAATAATAATGAGTTTGAAAAATTATCCGTCACCATAGGTCTGATATCCATTAGATGTATATCCACCTCTTATATAGTGATTTAAAGTATCTCGTTGACTTATTATAGAATAATAGTAATTTTGATGATATCATATATGATCATATAAGCATTTTTTTTATAAATAACATTTCTTTTAAAACTCATTACTCAGGTATTAACTGCTTTATATTTTTTACGCATTGTTTGTCCAATATGTTCTATTTCTACTTCTTAGGTTATCATTATATAATTTATAGAATGATATTAGTATATTATATATGATATTTATTCATTAAATTCATTTTATGTCAAAAATTATTCAATAAATATTATCTCTAATGAATCACATTGCATCGTGGATATAGAAAGTCATAAATACACAAGCATGACGATAACATTCCCACTATTGTTAAATGGAATTGAAGTGAAAGGTGTATTGTATTTCAGAATCAATATAATTCTATAATTATTATATATAGGTATTAATTCATCATTATTCCCATACAACTATTGTGGTGGTGAAAAACATATTACACCACGACATGGAGACGATAAGTCGTGCGTACAAATGAGTGGTGATTTCATTTTTCAATGATTAATAGAAGGTGGAATATGGATGTTACATACCCATACTAAAATCCTAGTATATGGGTTCTAATATTGTTTTTAATTGATAATGGATGAAAGAAATTAATAGGTATTAAAATAATGAATGATATTGAGAGAGTAGGTAAAAGAGAGTACCTCTTCTTCGAAAATCTACATTTAGATCTACACTTAATGGCACAAGAGTTTTTCTTTTGAGAAGACCATCACCTCTAGAATGTAACTAGGAAAAAATATATGTGAAATGGGTTGGTTATGGATGAAAATTATGTCTTAGTGAGTTTTTAAGAAATAGGGAGGAGGTTCATTTTTATAATTGTGTTTGGGGATCATTTGGAATCTCCAAAAATATTAATTTATAATAAAATAAACACCAATCCAAAAATCAAAAAATGTATTAATTTATTATAATTGATGAGATAATTTTTTAATTTCATTATCAAATAATTTTTAGGCCATTGGTTATGTTAATTTAAACCTTATCATGTTAATTTACCCTTACTTATTCTATTTTAATTTTAATTAAGGCAACATTTTGATCAATATTTAAGTAGTGTAATTTTAACTTATTTTATATTAATTAGATAAAAAATGAAAAAAATTTATAAATTTTAGACCATATCACAATTATTATATATTTTTAATAATAATTTATGATTTTGAAATAATTTAATAAAACATTCTATATATAAACAATTAATAGTGTAAATTTTGACACAATTAAATTCATAGATTATTGCAAAATATTATGATAACAAGTTAATTTCGAAACCACAATTTTTTGTATTACTAAGAGTTCAAGTTCATATAGAAAATTATTTGGAGATATCAATTATCCCAATTTATATTTATTATAATATTTTTAATTAAATTTATTTGAAATGTGCATTAATAAAGTAATTACTACATAGATTTTTGGAAATTATTAAATATAATTATATGAGGAATAAAAATTAATAATACAATACTATGATGAAGTTAAATTATCAATATTTAATAGGAACACTTATAGTAAAATTTATATTCTAGAAAATATAATATTAAATATGATATACTTATTATAATATGAATGTGAAAACATTGAACACCCTTGAAATAAAATAATATAAATGTCAAAATCACTTATATAACGCACCAAATGGTCATCAACTCATCCATTGGATACTTATGGTATACATATAGATGACCAATACAAATATTTCAAGTATTTGGACCTTTTTATGGAGGTTAGTAATTTAATAAAAAATATTTTAGTGATTTCGCATCAATTAAATAATTTTTATGTCATTAATGTCAAGTCCTTAATGTAATTATATATTTTATACAAATTAAAAATAAATTACAATTATAATGTATATAATTTTATATTTAAAATGATTATTTATAATCAAATTTATATTCTATATAAAAATATAATAAAAATAATTTAATTAGTTTTGTTTGAATGATAAATATTTCATGATTCATTCAATAAGATAAATTTAATCTCCCTATCTCATTTAAGAGAGTCAAAATGGATTCCATTTTAGATCCATGAATTATTTTTTTATCCACGTAATAATAAAATGATATTAATAAATTTTTTGGGTAATTTCATAATATAATTATTTCCCTTAATTACCTGGTTTACTATTTTACAGTATTAAATTGTTTTTCTAAATTTACTCTACATTATGCCTAAAAATAGAAGAAATATATTTACTTAATTTCGAACCGTTCAGTAAAAATATGTTTTATAAATTTAAAAATTTAAAACAAAAAAGATTCAGTACTAAATTTTAAATTGATTTTTTTGTTAGAATGAGAACTCTGGTTTTAAAAGTAAAAGCATAGAAAAAAATTCAAATGTTTTCACATTTGATTTCACTATAAAAATAATGAAAATGGACTAAATTATATTAAATTATAAAAATATGTCATGTGTATACTTTAAAAAAATAAAAAATATAATTTAACCTTATAAATATTATTATGTAAAAAAAATTCAACTCAAATTTCGCGTATTTTTACTATTCATCAAAACATGAAAGTTTACAGAAAAATATCAAAAAATATAACAAAGTAAATATTTATATCCCATTTCTAAAGATGATGTTTATTTTTTTCAAATAGAATATATAAAAGTGTAAAAAAATATTTCAAATGGTTGCATCATCAAAAGGTGGTTAAACTAAATTAATGGAAAAAAACTTCTTTTATGGGATGAATTGAATATGTTATTATTTCATGTTTATATTACATATAAAAAGAATTTTAAAATATATATTTAATATAATATATATATTTTCCATTAATAAAACTCATCAATATTTATTTTATTATCTTATAAACTCCATTAAAAATAGTCTTACATAAAAATAATTTTATCAAAGGAACATTGAATTATTTATAACACAATCTAAACATGGTGTTGTGTATACCATAGGCTAAGACGATGTTTCTAATTAAAAAATCTTATCATGTATATATCTACAACATAAGGAATCAATGAAATTAAAAATATATTTTATAAAAATTTTGGGGTGTTATATTATACCCTCCCTAAAATGAATTTCAGTCTTGAATGTCATCAAGGATTAAGAGTTTTATTACTTGAAAGAATATTTCAAAGAAACACACATCCTTAAAAAAAGGCTAAACCATCCATTTAAAAAGGAATAGTGTGAAAATAAAAATTTCCCATTGTAAATCATAACTAGGTCTGTACGTATGAGAACATCGGTAAAAATTTGTCCACATAGGAAAATCGTAAATAATCATAGAGATTGATAAAGAAAACTGATCACCATAATTTTGGTGATATAGTGAATTTTAATAATCAACAAAACATAAAATGATGAATTGTGAAATATTTCATGGATATAAGAAAATATTTTTATAATAAAACACCCTTTCAAATCATATTACCATTTTTTATAATGTTGATAATTTTATATGATAGGATATACTTATTGTTTCAGTAGATTATAATAGTTGGTCATGTAATGAACAATTTCCACTTCAGTTCTCACTCAGTGAAATAAATTTTAATTTCTCATTTCTTATGTGATAGAAGATCATGTGATACATAAATAGAATGATAAATCATTCCATCTATCAGTATCACAACAAAAAGGATATCACTAGTTATCCATTACAGATATGTACACCTATAGTGAGATAATACATACATTATTCTATATTGAAAATATACTATCCATAAATAGAAAACCTTACAATCCTTCCACAAACTGAAAATCTAAAACATTATATTGTGGTGAACTAAATTGTCTTAATATTTCTCTCTTATATACCACTAGGTAGTTTTGGGTTTGTCACATTCCAAACATTTTAATACCTTAATCATGCATTCACTTTACCACACATCCTTTTTGAAAATATGCTCATTTCTTTATGCTTCTGTCATAAATTCTTTAAACATCATCTATGATATCATAAACCACATTACATAAACCCGTAATCAATTCTACGGAAATAATGTGACATATATCTTATCTTATTAAAGATATGACATAAAAGTTTTAATCCATGAAACAACATATCAAAGTTTCTTAGAATTGGAAAAGGAGATATACATTCGACCATCGAAGGGACATGGGTATTTGATGTCAGAGACAATGTCTTCCTTTTTAATATCACCATGGGAGACTATTATGTGGTTTTTAAAGAAATGGATTCATATCCCCTGGTATATTGTCCCCTTTTATATTCTTTCTCACCAAAGAGTTGTGTGCTATTGGTTATCACATACACTAAATATGACCCTTTTTCATGATGTGTTACATGTTTCTCTCTTGTGGAAGAAAATATTTAACCCATAACATATACTGAATATAAAGGAGTTATAACTTTAGAATGACACCTCAAATGTAGAGAAGTGAGTGAAAATCATGGACCATAGATAAAATTTCGTACGAAACATTATAATGTAGAGGAATCATATGTATGAAGAGGAAATATGGGAACTGAAGGATGTAATGAAGAGAAATACCCAAGCATGTTTTCACCTTACTATATAAAATGAAATTTTTAGGATGAAATTTCAATATGGAGGAAGAATGTAACCGCCTAGAAATTTATCAATGTAAATTCCATTCTTATAATTATTTTTTACAGTATAAATCAATTAAACAAACATAGATAACATAAGACATACATTATAAATGAATAATTAATTAAATAAATTCCATTAATAAAAATTAATGAAATTATACCAATGGAAATATAACAGGACTGTTGTAATAGTAATGTGACCATGAGTAATAATAAACTAGTGAATAAAATTGTTAAATCACCTACAAAAGTATAGATAATATTTTTTTATTCTATGAATGAAAATTTAATATTATTATATCCTAGAAAGTGAAAATAAGTATTTCCAAAATGTTAAATTTATTATTGTTATTTTTTGTGTGACATATATGTATGTCAACCATTTTATAATTAATAAAATGTTTTAAATTAAATTGTATTTTTATAAAATAGATTCCTAAATTTATATTTTGTTTTATTATGATTATATGATATGTTTATGATATAATAATTCATTTTTAAAAGTTTTATAAATCAATTATTATATTAAAATAATTTTTTTGAGTAAATTATCATTTTATTAATAAATAAATATATCATATTTAAAAAAATATGTTCGTAATATGGAGTCCATTTTATAATTATAAATGTCATAAATTGGTAGTTTTAATTTTTTTACTTTTCTAAAATAGTTGAAATTTTGGTGAAGAGTACTATATGCTAATTTTTAGTATTTGAAAAACACATGATTTATTGATTCATGGATGATTTATTTATCAGTTAACATCCTTTGGTTTGAGCCCACGTGAACTATTTAATATATAAAGTCACAATTATTATAAGTGTTTATATTCTTTGGAAAAAATATTAAACAAATGAATAAAATAATATAAAAACACACATCTCCTCCCCTATAAATAATACTCTCACAAAATCTTCTCTTAAAACCCTATAATCCTTGGGGATTTCATATATTGTTCCCAGTACCTCTCTTAAATCTCTTCCCCATGTTAAGGTCTTGATAGTATCAACAAAACTCCAATTCCATTTTCTTTAAGGAGGTTCTCTGTGAGACAACACTATAGAGGTAAAACCATACTTGTTTACCTTTTACATTATTTTCTTTTATTATAATTCCATCACTTTCCAATAGAAAAGCATCATGATAACTCCAGGATCATATATATATATTGTAATTTTCTCTTGTTAATTGGATATCTATAATCACCATGATATTTACTTCCCAATAATACTTGATGTATTTCATAATATGAAACTCAATATAACCAGAAGTTTAATAGGTTTATTATCTTTGGTAATTGGATACGTTACATAACAACATAAAACAAGAAATACATAATCTTTCTTGAAATCCTTCTAAACATGTTCATAATATTCCATCATACATGAAACTGTAGGGGATAACTAGGTAAAAATAAGAAATGGGTCTGCTATAAATCCCAGTAAGGGAATACACATGGAATAATAGGATGATTATTATGGATGTTAACCAATAGGAATATCAATGAGGTATAAAAGTAGTTGGAATCCTGATAATTAACAAACAGACATGATATATCATGACAATCATAAAATGGGGACTAAATAATTATCATCAAACACTAAATCAAAAAAATATAATACCATGATAAATCCACCATGAAATCATGGTAAAAAAAGTACCATAATTGAAATAGATTCACTCTAAATCCCAACACGAGAAATAATAATTCTAAACACTACCCAAGGAATTGGAGCGCTACCTAGTCGCACCAAAAAAATATTCATTTCAAACCCATGCATTTGTTTTCCAAAAAGATCATACACCATTTATTCATTAATCATCATAATATATTTCTTTTTCCAAGAGTGTGTAATACCAATATGTATGTAAAAAATCAAAAATTATTTGTTTATAAATGTGAATATCCCTTATTAGAAATGGGTCTGGTATTCACTAGACAAATATTTTGTCATGGAAAAGTGTGGTGACATTTGAGCAGCATAACAACGCCACATAATAATTCATTAAATGGGTTCCTAATATATTATGTGGTCTATCATAATTTAGAAAATTAATATTAACTAAAAGGGAAATGTAAAAAAATTTCCCAACTTGATGAATAATATTTAGAAGGCATACGATATTGAAGAAACATTAAAAAATAAGTGAAAGCAATGAACCCTTTCGAAATTACAGCATGGTAACAGGTGTAGAAATGTGTTCATATGAGGGGAAATTGAGTGTGAGGTTGATATGATAATTTATACAAAAAATGATCAATAAGGGGGAATATGGAATAAAATATCCTAACATATGAAAATTTAAATTAATATACATAATAAAAAGAGTTCATGATAAAAGAGGAGAGTGGAGGATCCCTTACTTGAGTGTGCCATTCCATATTCTTGGGATGGGATTTTTTAGAGCATGGGGTGCCTTAAGAGGATGATATGAAGTAATGGTAAGAGTGTGGACATGATCTAATCTGTTTCAATTTAGAGAATTGGGATCTTGGGTGGGATTATATAGAAATGTGGGGGATTTCATTATTACTTAGTTTTTGGACTCTACTAATAAAATATCAAAACCACATATCATCCAATGGTTTTTTCCTCTGGTTTCATAAATATGGGATTTGTTTTAATCATTTTATTTGTCTTATGGAATAATATTTCAAAATAATTACCTTTCTTTATTTATAGGTGATTCACACACGTAAAAAAATGATTTTAAAACCTTAAATTATATTACAGGTTTTTCAATATTAATAATGTATTTATAAAATAAATAAATTAATTAAAAAATAACATTATTTTAATTTCATAATATTATTTGGTCATTTATCCCATATATAGTAATTATAATATAACTTTTGGGTCATTATGATGTCATAAAATAGAATATATATATACAGTACTAAATTTTTATTGGAAAAGTAGACTATCTCAAAAAATTATGAAAAATTCACCATTGGATAATTTAAATGAATTGATTCAAAAAATAATATTCATCTTATCTATATTATTTTTGAATTATGGTTTTTTTAATATGAAAATCAAATAGGAATTTATTCATATATGCTTGGTTTTTTTAGAATAATAGTTTCCCTTAACTTATAAAAACTCCATTTGATTATATGATAATATATATTTAATAAATATTAAATAAAAATAAAATATTATTAACATATTATTAATTTCGAAACTCAATTAATTTCATATATTCATTAGTTAATTTTTAATCTTAACAAAAAAATAGTATGTGTGCTTTATTTTTTCAAATGAAAATTCATTTACAAAGTAACAATAATAAGATGAATATATATTCATTTTCTTTAGAAAAATAAATTACATATTCATATTTCTAGGGTCTAGATACATATCTATTTAATACATTGGAATGCACCCTAAGAGTGTATTTTGAGATATTATGACTATCATGGGGCTATTCGACAAACATGGTTTAGGTCGTGATCTCAGTGATCCTGAACTTCTCCGATAAACAATTTCTCCCATGTTATATTGTTGAATCGTAGAATATACATGGCCAAGGGAAAATAAAAAATACATTCTATCCCATGACATGGAATAATCCTATATATGGAGGGAATCACTTCTTTTTTCCATGTCAATTTTATTGATAAAACCATATTTTTATACTATCATCATGATAACTGTTCTACAACAATTTTATAAATGAAATTGAATCATACATGTCAATTAAATTTTATAGGATATAATTAAATGATATAAGTGCATCTGTTTACTATAACCATGTTTAAATAATAATACATTTAATTAAATCAAATTGTTATTTTTATTCATAATAATATGGATCATTTTAATATTCCCCCTTCAATAATTTTGTAACACCCCAAGATTTCATAGTGTGTTATTTCTTCAAAATAATCCAATAACTTGCACTACACGCAACATGGAGTTCAATCGCACCACGACTTACCAAAAAAAAGCCATTCAAAAGAGGTTATGAATAGTATTAACTAAATTTTAAGCTTTATATAATCCTTATAATTTTAGAATCCATATTATGAGTTTCTTAGATATAATTCAAGAACAAATTCATTTTCAGTATTGCACTTTTATCAACATTTAAAAGTGAACCATTTTAAAATACAATATATTAAACTTTTTGACTAAATGGGGACATCAAAAATTTAAAATGAAACATCCCAAGCTTCCACGGTACGCTTTCCTTTGAATAATACAGTAGCGTGTGTTGTACGCAACTTCGAGTTTTGACACACACCACAACCGATCAAACTATCCATTATGAACAGTAATACCTAATTTTTGAATTAATATATATATTATATTTAAAAATGGACTTCATTTTTGGATTCGGAGTGTTGAATTTACCCTAAGGTGAAATTTTGGTACTTTTTGGATAACTTTAATATTTTGATGAATAGTGAAAATTACTAAATTTTGATTACAAATAACTTTTTTAATCAAAATAATTAATAGTGATAAATTATGAATTTGAGTGGTTTTAAAGTATATTTAGAATATATTTTTACCATTTAATACAATGTTGGTCATTGGACATAATTTTACAATTAAACTGGACATAAACAAGTGTCAATCTTTTGATAGTTATTATCTCTTAAAAACACGCTTTTTGTTTTAACAACGGGAATTAATTTTAAATTAATTTATTCCACTTCTATGTTTTGAATTTTGAAAAATGGATTCCATATTTGGAATCAGGATGTTCAAATTGTGTAAATAGGTAACTTTTATTTTTAGAAATTTTGAATAATTACTGCGGTAAATATTTTATTTACCATGGTTAAGGGTAAATTCGGTAAATAAGGGTTAAAAAATAATATTATAATAATAATAAATTACCCTAAAACGTGTCCTAGCCTTATTGGTTGATACATTTTCGACCACAAGCATCTTTGGGTTGATTCTGGGACCCCATGGAGCCACTTGTAGGTGATAGGGACACTTTATTTTAATTATGTTAAAATGAATACAAAAATGACACAAGCATATATCTTTTAGCAAAACAATTTTTACATATGGTTATATATGTTGGATTTTATACTATAAATATTCATTATAAAGATAAAAAGATTTCCTACATAATGATATTTTTGCTCGTACATACCTATGGACTACCGTCTCCAAGAACGCGATGAGATTCATTCTCTATCGTATCCATTCAAGTATAATTCTCATTTTATAATTAATAATAGTATATAAGGACTTGATATAATTATGGATATGATTAAGATACAACCTATCCATTATAAACATGGCTTATTTAAAAAAACATATAAAAGGAAACGAGTAAGTTAACACCCGAAACAACAATAATACTAAGATATTATTAACAAATCAATGTTAAAAGATCATATATGCTATCATATTAGTTTATATGATTCGTGTATAATATAATAACAATTATTTCACCATTATACAGGAGGTAAACCTACCCCAACCAAGGAAAAGTACAAGGTAAGTGTTATTTCACAATCTCTTCATTATCCGAGGTCGTTTATACGTAATAATCTACTGGGATCTCTTTATCATCCACATCCATGTTTCTTTAAAATGTATTTCAAAACATTTTTACTATTTACAAGAATATGGGTTAAAGTCATTTATACCCTTTTTTACTTTTATAAGTGGTTTATAAAAGAATCTTTTTGTCATTTTCAAAACAAGGTCCTTTTTAACCTTTTCGACAGAATTAAGGTAAGAATGTTTTTTTAACTTATACGGTGGGTTCGGCTATTTTCCGCCGTTATAAAATCTTCAAAGCTTCCCTTACAAGATTATAAGAATATTTTCAAAGAAAATGTTTTATTTTATATGGCTCTTAAATGATTTCAAAATAAAAATAGATATTTCTCTAAAAAGAGTTTTGATTTCATCTATGTCAACATCCTTTGTTGGATTTTACGCTTATGTGAAGTTGATTTATTATGATACAAAAATTCTATGTTGTATTGAAGGTTGTGTGATATTCTTGACTGTGGATGTGCTATTTTTATACCATTAATGGTTTATAGTGAAAGTATTGACATTTCATATGCTATTTTAAATACGAATGTCTATGTTATGTTTAAACCTTTTCATATGGGAATGCATTGGACTTAATATGTGACGGGCGGAGCCCGCTATAGCTCCTTGATGCATCGGTAGGTCTCATGAGAAAACTAGTGTCATGGCACAAGGCCTTGGCAAAATCTTATTTGTAGTCTTGGCATGAGGCCTTGGCTATGTGGTTATGATAGTCTGGCATTATGCATTCCATCCTTATGAAATTGGTTATTGATATTTCATGTGATTGTTCGATTAGTAGAATATCCATGTGAATAAGTAAATGGAATTATATCATTTTACTTTTTCCATACTATGTTAAAGTTTTAAAAGGCTTTTGTTTTAGTTATACATTGCCTTAAATGTTTATGCTTATTTTTGAAAGTTTCCACTATATTGTTATCCTTACTGGGCATTTGAGCTCACCCCTTTTCTATGTTTTATTTTTCCCAGGATGTGAAGAAGTAAGTTATGAATGACCTGCAGGGATAGTATGTGGGGATATGAGTGTGTAATATGGAGACTATGTTGTTGTAGTAGTTTTTCACTTTGTGATGTAATGTAAAACTTTATGAATATATCTAGTGTTTCCAAGGCTACTAAACCAATCGGTCTTTCGAGATTTGATCTTTCTTGTGATCATGCCAATGTAATGTAATAATGCACCGACTCTGGGTAACTAAGGTCAGGGCGTTACAGTTGGTATCAGAGGAAGTTTAGTACAAACCATGGAAGCTAGATTTAGATAAACTCTGATTAGAGCACATAGATTTAAGATGAATTTTGAGTATTAGTATAGAAGAACTTCCTAGAATTTTGGTATTGTAGAGATTTTGTGAGTTTTTTGAGAAATACATCTTTGTCTAGATACGAGCAGGTAGAGCCGGCTTTGGCACAGATGTACCTAGGGGTAAAACCCAAAACCACTGCTTTGAGCTAGACTCGAACGGGAACTGGTTCACGACAATGGGCCTTGCTGCACTCTTGGTTACGACACTCCCGGGGGATATGCGCAGGATAACTCTCATTTTCTTTACAAATCATTATGAAGGGTTTATGAGTATATACTTTCTCAAAGGAGACATTTTTATGATTATGGATTATATCCATAAACTATTTAATTTATGTTATGTGTTTTACAGGTTTGGGATTAGGTATTGTTATTCATAAACTAATCTAATGTATGCCATTATTTAGAAATGGCACCCAGTATAAGGAATGAGAACTCTAGCAATGCACATGATACAAAGAGAAATAAGGATCATATATTTCATGGTCTTAAGCCATAATTTATAAGAGAAATATTCTCTCATGTATTATGATCATATGAAGAAATAATATCATGTGTTGATAAGATAAGTACAAAGTTTACTGAGTCCTATGGATTTGAAGTGAAGCAAGAGAAGAAAAGGGTGGAAGAGAGAAAGATGGATAAAGGGAAGAGGGAAAAGAACAATTTTCCCATATGTGATAACTGTGGAAAGAAACACCCTGGAACATGCCTGAAAGGAATGAGAGTTTGTTATAAGTGTGGAGGAAAAGGGCACAAAGTACGTGACTGCAAGGGTAAGAAAATGGTTTCAAATGTACAATGCTTCATTTGCAAGGAGTTTGGACACTACGCGAACCTATGTCCCAGTCATCAGACTATGCTGCAAATGATGCTATTGGATAATAATCAAGTTATGATACTACCACAGATTAAGAGGAATGATTAGAGTTCTTATGTTGATTATGTCATTTGAGTGTTGTATCAACAATGTACTTGTTATAATAATTATGGAGTATAGAAGGATTGTACTGCAGTACTATTTCATTAAGGACTTGAGATTGTGTGGAATAAAGAAAAGTGACTCAATAACAGGTTAAATGTTTGGAAAATATATGGTTGAGAGAAAGATAAACCATAATATGGTTCTGATACCGAGGTAGTGATTTAAGAATAATACATGATTGATTTGGATAAATTATATTGGATATTCTTGACTACCTTGAGGCTGATTAATGATTTGTATATTCCATCATTGTTGGGGTTTAAAACATTTTTGGATTGATGAAGTATATCCAGCATTCTATATGGAATAAGGGAGTATGAATGTAATCAATAAGGATTATGGTAATTCAGGATGTTTCAATGTTTTATTAGAATACATGATGAAGGTATTAATATGCTATTATGGGGTAAAAAGGATCTAAATTATGTTTACCTTCCTTATAAATGTTGGTCTATGAGTTTGGATAGAAGTATTTTGGATAAATTCTAGTTTGAGATTAATTTTGGATTGCCATAAATAGACAACCTGGAGGTCGGCCGGCAACCCGTCGCGACCGGCAAGGCCGCGAGACTTAAACACGCAACCGAAGGGCGACAAGGGTGTATCACCTACCACTAGACCACGAGATGTCCTGGATTAAATAATGCAGTTTTTATTAAAATATCTGGTAGATGAATTATAAATTTGTTTATTTTGGAACCCTATATGAATAGTATAAATAGAATTTTTTTTACGTTCTATTATCTTTTAGAGTGAAAGATGAGTTTGTTGTAGAAGTTTATTAATGGATAAATCTCTAATTATAAAGTAAGTATATCTCCTTATGATCTTAGCCAATCTCATAAATAAATTACTCAACATTAATAAAAGGAACTTAGAACAAAAATGTTGTCCTAGATGGTACCTTAAATCATCACTAATTTATGTCTTTGGGATTGTTGGACTTTTCATATCCATGTTCTCTACCACTCTCCATCAGATAATTGATGGTTAGATTTCTCTTCCATATCCATATTTTCCTACATGGAACCCTAGTATGTGTCATTTTCGGTAATCTTCATACTTTCCACTCTTTATTTTAAATAGAGGCCTCATTAATTCATTTTTCAATGTGGGATTTGAACTAAGATATTTTGAAACGTCAAAAATGTGTTATCCCAATACCCTATGTATTGTTGAACCGATGGTATTTTAAATCATCATAGATTGATGAATTTAAGGCCTCAATTTTATACTTGTCTGTGATTGATGACCTCAATCACTACCTATAAATATTTACGTTTTTCCTCCAATTATATGTCTCTAATTGCCACCAATGTTCTCTTAATTGAGATCATAATTTTGTGGTGACCCTTTCATTTCTCTTTTCCTCATATTAAGACTAAATTTTAGTAACCCAATTTCCGATGTGGGTCTTCCCACAAATATATTTTATATTTTCAACATTTTATTTTTGAAAAAAAATTTCAAATTGCGAAGACGCAATTTATTGAAGGAGGGGAGAATGTAACACCCCAAGATTTCATAGTGTGTTATTTCTTAAAAATAATTCAATAACTTGAACTACACGCAACATCGAGTTCAATCTTACCATGACATACCAAAAAAATCCATTCAAAAGAGGTTATGAATAGTATTAACTAAATTTTAAACTTTATATAATCCTTATAATTTTAGAATCCATATTATGAGTTTCTTAGATATAATGCAAGAACAAATTCATTTTCAGTATTGCACTTTTATCAACTTTTAATAATGAACCCTTTTTAAATACAATATTTTAAACTTTTTGACTAAATGGGGACATCAAAAATTTAAAATGAAACATTCCATGCTTCCACGGTACGCTTTCCTTTGAATAATACAGTAGCGTGTGTTGTACGCAACTTCGAGTTTTAACACACACCACAACTGATCAAATTAGCCGTTATGAATATTAATATCTACTTTTTGAAATTATATATATATTATATTTCAAAATGGACTTCATTTTTGGATTTAGAGTGTCAAATTTACCCTAAGGTAAAATTTTGGTACTTTTTGGATAGATTTAATATTTTGATGAATAGTGAAAATTACTAAATTTTGATTAAAAACAACTTTTTTAATCAAAATAATTAATAGTGATAAATTATCAATTTGAGTGGTTTTAAAGTATATTTAGAATATATTTTTACCATTTAATATAATGTTGGTCATTGGACATAATTTTACAATTAAACTGGCCATAAACAACTGCCAATCTTTTGATAGTTATTATCTCTTAAAAACACGATTTTTGTTTTAACAACGAGAATTAATTTTAAATTAATTTCTACCACTTATGTGTTTTGAATTTTGAAAAATGGATTCCATATTTGGTATCAGGATGTTCAAATTGTGTAAATAGGTAACTTTTATTTTTAGACATTTTGAATAATTACTGCGGTAAATATTTTATTTACCATGGTTAAGGGTAAATCCGGTAAATATGGGTTAAAAAATAATATTATAATAATACTAAATTACCCTAAAAAGTGTCCTAGCCTTATTGGTTGATACATGTTCGACCATAGGCATCTTTGGGTTGATTTCGTGACCCCATGGAGCCACTTGTAGGTGATAGGGACACTTTATTTTAATTATGTTAAAATGAATACAAAAATGACACAAGCATATATCTTTTAGAAAAAAGATTTTTACATTGGGTTATATATGTTGTATTTTCTACTATAAATATTAATTAGAAAGATAAAAATATTTCCTACATAATTATATTTTCTCTCGTACATACGTACGGACTACCGTCTCCACGAACACGATGAGATTCATTCTCTATCGTATCTATTCAAGTATAATTCTCATTTTATGATGAATAATAGTATCTAAGGACTTGATATCATTATGGATATGATGAAGATACAACCTATCCATTACAAACATGGCTTATGTAACAAAACATATAAAATGAAACGAGTAAGTTAACACCCGAAACAATGATAATACTAAGATATTATTAACAAATCAATGTTAAAAGATCATATATGATATCATATTAATGTATATGATTATTGTATAATTTAATAACAATTATTTCACCATTATACATGAGGTTAACCTACCCCAACCAAGGAAAAGTACAAGTTAAGGGTTATTTCACAATCTCTTCATTATCCGAGGTTGTTTATACGTAATAATCTACTAGGATCTCTTTATCATCCACATCCTTGTTTCTTTAAAATGTATTTCAAAACATTTTTACTATTTACAAGAATATGGGTTAAAGTCATTTATACCCTTTTTTACTTTAATATGTGGTCTATAAAGGAATCTTTCCGTCGTTTTCAAAACAAGGTCCTTTTTAACCTTTTTGACAGAAATAAGGTAATAATGTTTTTTTAACTTATACGGTGGGTTCGGCTATTTTCCGCCGTTATAAAATCTTCAAAGCTACCCTTACAAGATTATAATAATATTTTCAAAGAAAATGTTTTATTTTATATGGCTCTTAAATGATTTCAAAATAAAAAGAGATATTTCTCTAAAAAGAGTTTTGATTTCATCTATGTCAACATCCTTTGTTGGATTTTACGCTTATGTGAAGTTGATTTATTATGATACAAAACATCTATGTTGTATTGAAGGTTTTGTGATATGTTTGACTGTGTATGTGCTATTTTTATTCCATTCATGGTTTATGGTGAAAGTATTGACATTTCGTATGATATTTTTAATACGAATGTTTATGTTATGTTTAAACCTTTTCATATGGGAATGCATTGGACTTAATATGTGACGGGTGGAGCTCGCTATCGCTCCTTGATGCATCGGTAGGTCTCATTAGACAAACTAGTGTCTTGGCACAAGGCCTTGACAAAATCTTATTTGTAGTATTGGAACGAGGCCTTGGCTATGTGGTTAGGATATTCTGGCATTATGCATTCCATCATTCAGAAAGTGGTTATTGATATTGCATGTGATTATTCGATTAGTAGAATATCCATGTGAAAAAGTAAATGGCATTATTTCATTTTACTTTTTCCGTACTATGTTGAAGTTTTAAAAGTCTTTTGTTTTAGTTATACATTGCCTTAAATGTTTATGCTTATTTTTGAAAGTTTCGGCTATATTGTTATCCTTACTGGGCATTTGATCCCACCCCTTTTCTATGTTTTATTTTTCCTAAGATGTGAAGAAGTAAGTTATGAATGACCTGCAGGGATAGTATATGGGGATATGAGTGTGTAATATGGATACTATGTTGTTGTAGTAGTTTTTCACTTTGTGATGTAATGTAAAACTTTATGAATATATCTAGTGTTTCCAAGGCTACTAAACCAATCGTTCTTTCGAGATTTGATCTTTCTTGTGATCGTGCCAATGTAATGTAATAATGCACCGACTCTGGGTAACTAGGGTCGGGGAATTACAGTTGGTATCAGAGGAATTTTAGTACAAACCTTGGAAGCTAGATTTAGATAAAATCTGATTAGAGAACATAGATTTAAGATGAATTTTGATGATTAGTATAGAATAACATCCTAGAATTTTGGTATTGTAGAGATTTTGTGAGTTTTTCGAGCAATACATCGCTGTCTGGATACGAGCAGGTAGAGGCGGCTTTGGCACAGATGTACCTAGCGGTAAAACCCGAAAACACCGCTTTGAGCTAGACTGGAACGGGAACTGGTGCACGACAACGGGCCTTACTGCACTCTTGGTTATGACACTCTTGGGGGATATGCTTAGGATAACTCTCATTTTCTTCACAAATCATTATGAAGGGTTTATGAGTATATACTTCCTCAAAGGAGACATTTTTATGATTATGGATTATATCCATAAACTATTTAATTTATGTTATGTGTTTTACAAGTTTGGGATTAGGTATTCTTATTCATAAACAAATCTAATGTATGCCATTGTTTATAAATGGCACCCAGTAGATGTAATGAGAACTCTAGCAATGCACATGATACAAAGAGAAAGAATGATCATATATTTCATGGTCTTAAGCCAGAATTTATAAGAGAAATAGTCTCGCATGTATTATCATCATATGAAGAAATAATATCATGTATTGATAAGATAATTACAAATTTTACTGAGTCCTATGGTTTTGAAGGGAAGCAAGAGAAGAAAAGGATGGAAGAGAGAAAGATTGATAAAGGGAAGAGGGAAAAGAAGAATTTTCCCATATGTGATAACTGTGGAAATAAACACCCTAGAACTTGCCTGAAAGGAATGGGAGTTTGTTATATGGGTGGAGGAAAAGGGCACAAAGTATGTGACTGCAAGGGTAAGAAAATGGTTTCAAATGTTCAATGATTCATTTGCAAGGAGTTTGGACACTATGCGAACCTATGTCCCAGTCATCAGACTATGCTGAAAATGATGCTATTGGATAATAATCAAGTTATGATACTACCACAGATGAAGAGGAATGATTATAGTTCTTATGTTGATTATGTCATTTGAGTGTTGTATCAACAATGTACATGTTATAATAATTATGGAGTATATAAGGATTGTAATGCAGTACTATTTCATTAAGGACTTGAAATTGTGTGGAACAAAGAAAAGTGACTCAATAGCAGGTTAAATTTTTGGAAAATATATGGTTTATAGAAAGATAAACCATAATATGGTTTTGATACCGAGGTAGTGATTTTAGAATAATACATGATTGATTTGGATAAATTATATTGGATATTCTTGACTACCTTGAAGCTGATTAATGATTTGTATATTCCATCATTGTTGGGGTTTAAAACATTTTTGGATTGATGAAGTATATCCAGCATTCTATATGGAATAAGGGATCATGAATGTAATCAATAAGGATTATGGTAATTCATGATGTTTCAATGTTTTATTAGAATACATGATGAAGGTATTAATATGCTATTACGGGGTAAAAAGGATCTACATTATGTTTACCTTCCTTATAAATGTTGGACTGTGAGTTTGGATAGAAGTATTTTGGATAAATTCTAGTTTGAGATTAATTTTGGATTTCCATAAATGGACAACCCGGAGGTCGGGCGGCAACCCATCGCGACCGGCAAGGCCGCGAGACTTAAACCTGCAACCAAAGGGCGACAAGGGTGTATCACCTACCACTGGCCCACGAGATGTCCTTGATTAAATAATGTAGTTTTTATTAAAAGATCTGGTAGATGAATTATAAATTCATTTATTTTGGAACCCTGTATGAATAGAATAAATAGAATTTTATTTACGTTCTATTATCTTTTAGAGTGAAAGATGAGTTTGTTGTAGAAATTTATTAATGGATAAAACTCTAATTATAAAGTAAGTATATCTCCTTATGATCTTAGCCAATCTCATAAATAAATTCCTCAACATTAAGAAAAGGAACTTAGAACAAAAATTTTGTCCTAGATGGTACCTTAAATCATCACTAATTTATGGCTTTGGGATTGTTGGACTTTTCATAGCCATGTTCTCTACCACTCTCCATCAGATAATTGATGGTTAGATTTCTCTTCCATATCCATATTTTCTTACATGGAACCCTAGTATGTGTTATTTTCGGTAATCTTCATACATTCCACTCTTTATTTTAAATAGAGGCCTCATTAATTCATTTTACGATGTGTCATTTCAACTAAGATATTTTGAAACGTCAAAAATGTGTTATCCCAATACCCTATGTTTTGTTGAACCGATGGTATTTCAAATCATCATAGATTGATGAATTTAAGGACCTCAATTTTATACTTGTTTGTGATTGATGACCTCAATCGCTACCTATAAATATTTACGTTTTTCCTCCAATTATATGTCTCTAATTGCCACCAATGTTCTCCTAATTGAGATCATAATTTGGTGGTGACCCTTTCATTTCTCTTTTCCTCATATTAAGACTAAATTTTAGTAACCCAATTTCTGATGTGGGTCTTCCCACAAATATATTTTCTATTTTCAACCTTTTATTTTCGAAGAACAATTTCAAATTGTGAAGAAGCAATTTATTGAAGGAGGGGAGAATGTAATACCCCAAGATTTCATAGTGTGTTATTTCTTCAAAATAATTCAATAACTTTCACTACACGAAACATCGAGCTCAATCACACCATGACTTACCAAAAAAAAGCCATTCAAAAGAGGTTATGAATAGTATTAACTAAATTTTAAACATTATATAATCCTTATAATTTTAGAATCCATATTATGAGTTTCTTAGATATAATGCAAGAACAAATTCATTTTCAGTATTGCACTTTTATCAAATTTTAATAGTGAACCCTTTTTAAATACAATATTTTAAACTTTTTGACTAAATGGGGACATCAAAAATTTAAAATGAAACATCCCAAGCTTCCACAGTACGCTTTCCTTTGAATAATACAGTAGCGTGTGTGGTACGCAACTTCGAGTTTTAACACACACCACAACCGATCAAACTAGCCATTATGAATAGTAATATCTAATTTTTCAAATTATATATATATTATATTTCAAAATGGACTTCATTTTTGGATTCGGAGTGTCAAAGTTACCCTGAGGTGAACTTTTGGTACTTTTTGGATAACTTTAATATTTTGATGAATAGTGAAAATTACTAAATTTTGATTAAAAACAACTTTTTTAATCAAAATAATTAATGGTGATAAATTATGAATTTGGGTGGTTTTAAAGTATATTTAAAATATATTTTTACCATTTAATATAATTTTGGTCATTGGACATAATTTTACAATTAAACTGGACATAAACAAATTCCAATCTTTTGATAGTTATTATCTCTTAAAAACACGCTTTTTGTTTTAACAATGGGAATTAATTTTAAATTAATTTCTACCACTTATGTGTTTTGAATTTTCAAAAATGGATTCCATATTTGGAATTAGGATGTTCAAATTGTGTAAATAGGTAACTTTTATTTTTAGACATTTTGAATAATTACTGCGGAAAATATTTTATTTACCAAGGTTAAGGGTAAATCCGGTAAATAAGGGTTAAAAAATAATATTATAATAATACTAAATTACCCTAAAACGTGTCCTAGCCTTATTGGTTGATACATGTTCGACCATAGGCATCTTTGGGTTGATTTTGGGACCCCATGGAGCCACTTGTAGGTGATAGGGACACTTTATTTTAATTATGTTAAAATGAATACAAAAATGACACAAGCATATATCTTTTAGAAAAACAATTTTTACATAGGGTTATATATGTTGGATTTTCAACTATAAATATTCATTAGAATAATAAAAATATTTCCTACATAATGATATTTTCGCTCGTACATACGTACGGACTACCGTCTCCACGAATGCGATGAGATTCATTCTCTATCGTATCCATTCAAGTATAATTCTCATTTTATGATTAATAATAGTATCTAAGGACATGATATCATTCTGGATATGATGAATATACAACCTATCCATTACAAAAATGGCTTATGTAACAAAATATATAAAACGAAACGAGTAAGTTAACACCTGAAACAATGATAATGCTAAGATATTATTAACAAATCAATGTTAAAAGATCATATATGATATCATATTAATGTATATGATTCTTGTATAATTTAAGAACAATTATTTCACCATTATACAGGAGGTTTACCTACCCCAACCAAGGAAAAGTACAAGGTAAGGGTTATTTCACAATCTCTTCATTATCGGAGGTTGTTTAAAGGTAATAATCTACTGGGATCTCTTTATCATCCACATCCATGTTTCTTTAAAATGTATTTCAAAACATTGTTACTATTTACAAGAATATGGGTTAAAGTCATTTATACCCTTTTTGACTTTTATAAGTGGTTTATAAAGGAATCTTTCCGTCGTTTTCAAAAAAAGTTCTTTTTTAACCTTTTCAACAAAATTAAGGTAAGAATGTTTTTTTAACTTATACGGCGGGTTCGGCTATTTTCTGCCATTATAAAATCTTCAAAGCTTCCCTTACAAGCTTATAATAATATTTTCAAAGAAAATGTTTTATTTAATATGGCTCTCAAATTATTTCAAAATAAAAAGATATATTTCTCTAAAAAGAGTTTTGATTTCATCTATGTCAACATCCTTTGTTGGATTTTACGCTTATGTGAAGTTGATTTATTATGATACAAAACTTCTATGTTGTATTGAAGGTTTTGTTATATGTTTGACTGTGGATGTGCTATTTTTATTCCATTCATGGTTTATGGGGAAAGTATTTACATTTTTTATGCTATTTTTAATACGAATGTTCATGTTATGTTTAAACCTTTTCATATGGGAATGCATTGGACTTAATATGTGATGGGTGGAGCCCGCTATAGCTCCTCGATGCATCGGTAGGTCTCATGAGACAAACTAGTGTCTTGGCACAAGGCCTTGACAAAATCTAATTTTTAGTCTTGGCACGAGGCCTTGGCTATGTGGTTATGATAGTCTGGCATTATGCATTCCATCATTATGAAAGTGGTTATTGATATTGCATGTGATTATTCGATTAGTAGAATATCCATGTGAAAAACTAAATGGAATTATTTCATTTTACTTTTGCCATACTATGTTGAAGTTTTAAAAGGCTTTTGTTTTATTTATACATTGCCTTAATTGTTTATGCTTATTTACGAAAGTTTCTGCTATATTGTTATCCTTACTGGGCATTTGAGCTCACCCCTTTTCTATGTTTTATTTTTCCCAGGATGTGAAGAAGTAATTTATGAATGACCTTCAGGGATAGTATGTGGGGATATGAGTGTGTAATATGGAGACTATGTTGTTTTAGTAGTTTTTTACTTTGTGATGTAATGTAAAACTTTATGAATATATCTAGTGTTTCCAAGGCTACTAAACCAATTGGTCTTTTGAGATTGGATCTTTCTTGTGATCATGCCAATGTAATGTAATAATGCACTGACTCTGGGTAACTAGGGTCGGGGCGTTACAAATTTCATCCACGAAATTCCTTTTTCCCACAATAAAATAGATGGGGATAACACTGCTTCATCACCTCCTCATGTTCCCACATTTCTTCTTCAATCTTGTGGTTTCTCTAGAACCATTATTATTTCATAGCACTATTTCTCTAAGAAATACAATTTTCACCATCTTTTCTTCATAGGAGTGGTGGTTCTCAATGGAACCTCCTATGGATTGATTATATGTGATGGTTCTGGTATGTACTTCCTCAAGAGGGTTACATGGAATACATATTGTACTTCAAATAGGTTCAGTGGGTGTTCTAGTAGATAATCCACCATTTTTATGTGATTAAGGATATAAAACGGTATGATATAACTTGTAATGATCTTTACCTTCTTCTAAAATCTCATCACTTTCATCCAGGTAGGTATTCATAAGAATACCATGCCTCCGACATCAATCTCTAGGTCTCATCAATGATTTTCATCATAGCTCTATTATTGACATGGAATATTCTTTATGTGTTGATGAATTGTATTAATAATTTAAGCCATTGCATCGAACATTTCTAGAACTAGATGTTTTTCATTCAAAATTTCATCTCATCATGCATGTGTTATACACCTCCTCCAATAAATAGATTCATAGGGAGCCATTTTTATGCTTGAGTGGAAACTATAGTTATAAGAGAACTCGACCAGATGAAGTAGTTTATACCATCCTCAATTGACTTCGATTGAGAATTCTCAGAACATTTTCTCATGTGTTTGGATAGTCTGCTACGATTGTGTATAAGTTTTAGGGTGATAAGCCATGCTCAAGTTTTGTAACGCCCCAACCCTAATTACCTAGAGTCGGTGCATTATTACATAACATTGGCATGATCATGAGAAAGATCAAGTCTCGAAAGACCGATTAGTTTAGTAGCCTTGGAATAACTAGATACATCCATAAATTTTTACATTACATCATAAAAAAAACATCTTGTCTTCATATCCCCTCATACTATCCCTGCAGGTCATTCATAAATTACTTCTTCATAATCCTGGGAAAAATAAAACATTGAAAGGGGTGAGCTCGGATGCTCAGTAAGGATAAAATTATAGCAGAAGCTTTCATAAATAAGCATAAACACTTAAGGCAATTTATAACTAAAACATAAGCCTTTTAAATTTAAACTTCAGCATAAAATGGCGAAGGTAAAATGAAATAATGCCATTTACTTACTCACATGGATATTCTACTAGTCGAATGATCACATGCAATATCAATAACCACTTTCATAATGATGGAATGCATAATGCCAGACTATCATAACCACATAGCCAAGGCCTCGTGCCAAGACTACAAATAAGATTTTTCCAATGCCTTGTGCCAAGACACTAGTTTGTCTCATGAGACCTACCGATGCATCGAGGAGCTATAGCGGGCTCCACCCATCACTTATTAATTCCAATGCATTCCTCATATGAATAGGTTTAAGCATAAAATAAACATTCGTATTAAAACTAGCATACGAAATGTCAATACTTTAACCACAAACCATGAATGGTATAAAAATAGAACATCCACAGTCAAACATAACTCATTCGATACAATATGGAAGATTTTATTGTATCACATTAACCTCAATTAAGAATAATGAAGGATTTTGACATATGAAAATAATCATCAAAACTATTTGAGAGAAATATCCCCCTTTTTCTTGAAATCATTTAAAAGTCACACTATTTGTCCAGAAGCCATTTAAAAGTAGATTTTTGAATCAAAGTGTCCCATACCACTTTGAAACTTTTTTAAAAGGAGTTTTAATTTCTAAAACTTTAATTTCCATATAAATAAATCCTTAAAACCATTTTTAAAACATGGACATTAATGAGCAAGATTTAGAAGAATAAGTATTTAAAACATTTAAAAATGGTATTTTGGTCAGAGATTCTAACCAAAAGAGACACTTGAATACAAATAATTTAGGTAATCAAAACTTTGTAATATCATGAGAATAAAGGGATTCATGATATACTATGTCAAAGCACATTATATACACCACATAAAAGTGATTTGGTGTATATCAACAAAGAAGTCTCAATGGAATTTAAATTGAGATGAAATCTCTCATAAAGGCCGTATCTTTAGGTTAAGGATAAATCAACGACATAATTATGTGTGACAAATATAAATACACTAAATATGATTGGATATTCACTTTAAAACAATCAAAGGATATTCACACATATTCTTGTAAAAACAACACCAACGAATTGGATGTTTAACTCAACAAATGGTGAATGAGTTAAAATTACTCTTATCAAATTAATATCAATGACTTGAGAATTACAAATGAGTGATTATGTGTATCAAACTTATATCCATAGGAAGGGGAGTGGAAATTATGACATAATCAAATGAATGGTGGTTCCACACATAATCTTGGGGTAGTATAATCAATGAAATATGCGTAAAGCCAAAAGAGTGGAAATTGAAATCTCAAATTCCCTTATCGATTGGGTAACTTACGAAACAAAAACCCATGAAAGAAATATCATACCATGATGATGTAAATACCCATAAAATAAAGTATATTACACAATGAATACAATCATGGGCAGTACACATACACCACATGCAATAATTAAGTGGTGAACAATGGAATTCTCACGAAATTAAAAGTGAGATTAGAAAATCCCTTACCACGTTAATCGATTGAGTCGTATGGCCAAAAGTTAATAACCACCAAATGATTTACAGAATAACATTAATATAAATATAATCATGAATATATATCAAATGGAAGAACACAATACACCACTTTCATTAATTTAGTGGCGAAAAATGGAAATCTCACGGAATTGAAAGTGAGATAAGAAAATCCCTTACCACGTTAATCGACTGAGTCGTATGGCCAAAAGTTAATAACCACCAAATTATTTACAGAATAACATGAATATAAAGAGAATCATGATAATATATATCAAATGGCCATACATAATACACCACTTTCAATAATTTAGTGGCGAATAATGGAAATCTCACGGAATTGAAAGTGAGATAAGAGAATCCCTTACTTTGTACTTTTTCCTTGGTCGATGGTAGGTTTACCTCCTGTATAATGGTGAAATAATTGTTATTGAATAATACAAGAATCATTTACTTTAATATTATATCATATATGATCTTTTAACATTGATTTGTTAATAATATCTTAGTATTAACGCCGTTTCGGGTGTTAACTTACTCATTTTCTTTTATATGTTTTGTTACATAAGTCATGTTTGTTGTATCTTATTCATATCCAGAATGATATCAAGTCCTTAAACATCATTTTTAAATCATTAAATGATAATTATACTTGAATGGATACGATGGAGAATGAATCTCATCGCGTTCGTGGAGACGGTAGTCCGTACGTACGCACGAACGCTACTTCCATTTAATTTTTTATTTTAAAAGAATCGAATCCAAATGATACATAGGTATATTACTATTCCAGTATAATATAATATTTTATATATGTTACTTAAGTTCATTAACACCATCCTTTATACGTTCCATGTGTGGTATGAACGAGTCATATCATTTTAAGGGGGCGGTAGTCCGCACTTCCTCAAATGAAATTATCGTATGTATATATGACATGAAACGAATAATGGTATGAAATAAAATGGAATTACAGAAGCTTATATATAAAATATATATCATTAATATCATATTTAATTACAGTGCCCTCATAATGGCCACCATGAGAGGCGGTAAGATGTTTTTGAACAATCATCGTTTCGTGAGGCGTTAGTTTGCCATCCACAGAAACATTATGTTCATCATCCATTAGATGGAGTTGTGTGTATGTGTAGTTTGAATACTTCTTATAACAACATCCTAGTATATTGAGGATACTGGTGTTGTTACAAAAGAAGGTAAATAAAAAGATTTTGGGGGTTGAAGAAGCAAAATAAATGAAAATAATTTAAGAGAAATCGTTACCTTTAATTTAGGTAACTCACTTTGGTTGGAACCAAAGGACTTGTTGAAATGCTTTCTGACTAAGGGGAAGCTTCAAGGAGGAGGAGAGGGATGTTGGGAGCTTAGTTGGGCAGAGTTTGGACGAGCCAAGTGGCTTGAGAGGTGTGAGTAAATGAGAAGGAGGAGTGCCCTTTTATAAGAGGGGTGAGGGGCACCTTTGGAAAAGCTAGAAATATTAATTTATAATAAATTCATATTCGGTTTCCAAAGGCTCAAAAGTTGACTATTCAAAGGATGAGGTGGGGATAGGTCGAAAACAACTCATCCAATTGAATTTGGACAGGTTTGGGTACTTATATTAACCTTATCTTTAAGTATTAACTCTAAGTTAATTAGTTTCACTTTTACAATGTCTCTTTGTATTTTTATATAATATGGTTAATAAACTTACTATATACATCCACGCAACCCCCAAGTGGTCCATTAATTATTAACCAATCATAATATAAGTCTCTTGGCCGAACCTTAGATTTTTAGGAATTTAATATCAATTAATAATATAATATTTGTTTTAAGAACTCTTTTATGTCAATTTTGACACTATTCAATAGTTGATTTTTGTGAAACTCATAACAGATTGATTACTTCTAACAAAGTCAATTTAATCAATCCTAATATATCATATTATCCTATAAAATTAGTTTAATTAATTAAAAGTTTCATATTATATTTATTTGGGTATTTATAATATCACTTATTTTAATTTTTCACTATTATAGTAATTACTGCATCATCATTGTGTCATAAATAAAATAAATTATTTAATGTCTAAAAATTATAAATAAAATATCATTATGTAGGAAATCCTTTTATCTTTCTAATGAATATTTATAATCGAAAATCCAACATGTATAACCCTATGAATAAATTGTTCTTCTAAAAGATGTAAGCTTATGCCATTTTTATTTTTATTTTAGCTTTATTAATATAATGTGTCATTATCACTTACAAGTGGATCCATGAGGTCCCAAAGTAGACCCAAAGATGCCCATGGTCGACCATGTATCAACCAATAGGGTTAAGACACGTTTTAGGGTAATTTAGTATTATTATAATATTATTTTTTTAACCCTTATTTACCGGATTTACCCTTAACCATGGTAAATAAAATATTTACCGCTGTAATTATTCAAAATGTCTAAAAATAAAAGTTACCTATTTACACAATTTGGACATCCTGATTCCAAATATGGAATCCATTTTTCTAAATTCAAAACACAGAAGTGGCAGAAATTAATTTAAAATTAATTCCCGCTGTCAAAACAAAAAGCGTGTTTTTAAGAGATAATAACGATCAAAAGATTGACACTTGTTTATGTTCGGTTTAATTGTAAAATTATGTCCAATGACCAACATTATATTAAATGGTAAAAATATATTCTAAATATACTTTAAAACCACTCAAATTCACAATTTATCACTATTAATTATTTTGATTAAAAAAGTTGTTTTTAATTAAAATTTAGTAATTTTCACTATTCATCAAAATATGAAAGTTATCCGAAAAGTACCAAAATTTCACCTTAGGCTAAATTCGATATTCCGAATCCAAAAATGAAGTCCATTTTGAAATATAAAATATATATAATTTCAAAAAGTAGGTATTACTATTCATAACGGCTAGTTTGATTGGTTGTGGTGTGTTAAAATCTCGAAGTTGCGTACAATGCACGTCATTGCATTATTCGAAAGGAAACATACCGAGTAAGCTCGGGGTGTTACATTCTCCCCTCCTTCAATAAATTGCGTCCTCGCAATTTTTAAAATTTTGCTTGGGAATATAATGGAAAGTCCCACATCGGAAAAAGAGTCAATAAAACTATCACTTTAAAAGAAAGAAAGAGAGGTATAAGGGTCATCCAAGATAACCCATACTAGGATTCCATGTAAGAAAACATGGATATGGATGATAAACTAAGTGTCAAGTTCTGATGGAGAGGGATAGAAATCATGATCAGGAGAAAGTTAACAATGAGAAAACCACAAACTTGTGTTGGGACAAACGACCATTAGTCTCCTAGTAGGAAAGTAAACGGACAACATTTTTTTTAAGTTACATTAAATAAGGAAGAGGAATTCATTTATGATATTGACTAAGAACATTATGAGATATACTTACATTTTAAGTAGATTTTCATTCTTTAATAAATTTCCACCACTAACTCATTTTTTTTTAACGATGAGTATTCAAGAAGACTTGGTCACACTGGAAGAGATAGAATAAACTTCTATAGAATCACATGATCCATGAAGGATAAACCATATATTTACATTGTCTTTGAAGATTAATCAAAACCAAAATGGTCAGTGAATGATCTAATGATCCCCCAAAAGGATATCCATTGAGATAAATATGCACTAATCTTAATTTCTAAAATTAAACCAACAATACCCCAATGTTAAATAGATACCATTCAATAACCAATTGTCCTTAAAATCCTTTAATATAATCCAAACTAATATTGAAACCCAAAACATAGAAGAATTTGATTATGTAGTCTCCCATGTTAAATTGTATCTCCAAATGACATCAGATACTCTTAAAGTCACATACTCAAAAGTAATTAACCTAATCACATATTCTTTATTGTAGGTTAATCATTTCCATAAATAACCCAAATCACTATAAATCCACAATAAAAACGTAGATAAAAATCTATCATTACTCCACAAATGAAACCCCATAGTATTCTATTTTCCTTGGGTATATAGTGTTCCCAACAAAGCGAACATCTTCCAAAATAACATTTATCACTTAATCACCAAATCATTTTCCTATACCAAGGGTATTCTTTTGATATGAAATAAGAACCCAAATCAACTTATTATTGATCAATAAAATCATTTAACTAAAAAAAAGTCACACTAACCAGGGACTTCACGTAGTCCAGTGGTAGGCGATAAATCCCAATCGCACTTTGGTTGTGGGTTCGATTCCCATAGCTTTGTCCGACGCGACGGGTTGTCACACGGTCTACGTGTTGTCCTTTTTCAAAAACTATATTTTATAATATTGCCAAAATGAGATAAATTCCTCAAAATACTATATCATAAATTTAACCACAAATTTTATATCATACGTTGAATCTTCATCCCAAATTAGAATAACTTATAATTCTCTCAAACCCCAATGATCATATAAATCCAAATGGTTATTTATACCCATATCCACAAGAGAAGAGACAATTCTTCCTCAAATATCATTCTCACATGGCAAACTACGGGGTTACAAATACAAGAGAAAATTATTCCATAGTAAACCCATCCACAAGGAGTGCTAATACTTTTTAAACATTTCTCCAACCATTTATTCCCACATAGCTTCTTCTTTGACCAAGAAAATATCCTATAGAATAGGACATTCACTCGGGTAATGGCCAGGTCCCCTACATTTACGGCAAATGACTGTAAATGGACTCTTGGGAACATTTTTATCTTCTTCCATAGTACTCTTCATTTTTCTTCGGCAATTCTTTACTTTATGTCCTTCCTTCCCGCACGTAAAACATTTCGTTGTCCCATTGAGACACTTTCCTGGGTGTCTCTTTCCACATTTCCTGCATGATGAAAATTGAGGGTTCTTTTCTCCATGGTCTCCATTGCTGGAGCTCTTATCATTTATCACCTTTCTCTTCCTTGTTGAGTCCGGGAGTTGGTTAATATATATGTTGTTGATCATATTTTTTGGAAAACTGATTTGGCATAAAGACGATATCTTTTACGCCTATCAACATTCCATTTTGTTGCTCATTGCCACCACCGTTCCCATCTTGTACATCATTCTCAAAGTCACTATGACTTCCTTGGAATCCAGCCATTGACTAAAACCATAAAGCATTGTGTGAGTAATAGTAGTCGTAAAATCATTTAGAGATTACAATGTCACCATATTCTCAATTTGAAACATATTAGGATTAACCAAGGTCATTTACTCTCATCTTATATATATATTACTTAAATTGGTTTGTAAAGAAAATGTAAATTATCCTAAGCATATCCCCAGAGAGTGTCGTAACCAAGAGTGCAGCAAGGCCCGTTGTCGTGCACCAGTTCCCGTTCGAGTCTAGCTCAAAGCGGTGTTTTCGGGTTTTACCCCTAGGTACATCTGTGCCAGAGCCGCCTCTACCTGCTCGTATCCAGACAGGGATGTATTGCTCGGAAAACTCACAAAATCTCTACAATACCAAAATTCTAGGAAGTTCTTTTATACTAATCCTCAAAGTTCATCTTAGGTCTACGTGCTCTAATCAGAGTTTATCTAAATCTAGCTACCAAGGTTTGTACTAAACTTCCTCTGATACCAACTGTAACGCCCCGACCCTAATTACCTAGAGTCGGTGCATTATTACATAACATTGGCATGATCATGAGAAAGATCAAGTCTCGAAAGACCGATTAGTTTAGTAGCCTTGGAATAACTAGATACATCCATAAATTTTTACATTACATCATAAAAAAACATCTTGTCTTCATATCCCCTCATACTATCCCTGCAGGTTATTCATAAATTACTTCTTCATAATCCTGGGAAAAATAAAACATTGAAAGGGGTGAGCTCGGATGCTCAGTAAGGATAACATTATAGCAGAAGCTTTCATAAATAAGCATAAACACTTAAGGCAATTTATAACTAAAACATAAGCCTTTTAAATTTAAACTTCAGCATAAAATGGCAAAGGTAAAATGATATAATGCCATTTACTTACTCACGTGGATATTCTACTAGTCGAATGATCACATGCAATATCAATAACCACTTTCATAATGATGGAATGCATAATGCCAGACTATCATAACCACATAGCCAAGGCCTCGTGCCAAGACTACAAATAAGATTTTGCCAATGCCTTGTGCCAAGACACTAGTTTGTCTCATGAGACCTACCGATGCATCGAGGAGCTATAGCGGGCTCCACCCGTCACTTATTAAGTCCAATGCATTCCTCATATGAATAGGTTTAAGCATAAAATAAACATTCGTATTAAAACTAGCATACGAAATGTCAATACTTTAACCACAAACCATGAATGGTATAAAAATAGAACATCCACAGTCAAACATAACTCATTCGATACAATATGAAAGATTTTATTGTATCACATTAACCTCAATTAAGAATAATGAAGGATGTTGACATAGATGAAAATAATCATCAAAACTATTTGAGAGAAATATCCCCCTTTTTCTTGAAATCATTTAAAAGTCACACTATTTGTCCAGAAGCCATTTAAAAGTAGATTTTTGAATCAAAGTGTCCCATACCACTTTGAAACTTTTTTAAAAGGAGTTTTAATTTCTAAAACTTTAATGTCCATATAAATAAATCCTTAAAACCATTTTTAAAACATGGACATTAATGAGCAAGATTTAGAAGAATAAGTATTTAAAACATTTAAAAATGGTATTTTGGTTAGAGATTCTAACCAAAAGAGACACTTGAATACAAATAATTTAGGTAATCAAAACTTTGTAATATCATGAGAATAAAGGGATTCATGATATACTATGTCAAAGCACATTATATACACCACATAAAAGTGATTTGGTGTATATCAACAAAGAAGTCTCAATGGAATGTAAATTGAGATGAAATCTCTCATAAAGGCCGTATCCTTAGGTTAAGGATAAATCAACGACATAATTATGTGTGACAAATATAAATACACTAAATATGATTGGATATTCAGTGTAAAACAATCAAAGGATATTCACACATATTCTTGTAAAAACAACACCAACGAATTGGATGTTTAACTCAACAAATGGTGAATGAGTTAAAATTACTCTTATCAAATTAATATCAATGACTTGAGAATTACAAATGAGTGATTATGTGTATCAAACTTATATCCATAGGAAGGGGAGTGGAAATTATGACATAATCAAATGAATAGTGGTTCCACACATAATCTTGGGGTAGTATAATCAATGAAATATGCGTAAAGCCAAAAGAGTGGAAATTGAAATCTCAAATTCCCTTATCGATTGGGTAACATACGAAACAAAAACCCATGAAAGAAATATCATACCATGATGATGTAAATACCCATAAAATAATGTATATTACACAATGAATACAATCATGGGCAGTACACATACACCACATGCAATAATTAAGTGGTGAACAATGGAATTCTCACGAAATTAAAAGTGAGATTAGAAAATCCCTTACCACGTTAATCGACTGAGTCGTATGGCCAAAAGTTAATAACCACCAAATGATTTACAGAATAACATTAATATAAATAGAATCATGAATATATATCAAATGGCAGTACACAATACACCACTTTCAATAATTTAGTGGCGAAAAATGGAAATCTCACGGAATTGAAAGTGAGATAAGAAAATCCCTTACCACGTTAATCGACTGAGTCGTATGGCCAAAAGTTAATAACCACCAAATTATTTACAGAATAACATGAATATAAATAGAATCATGATAATATATATCAAATGGCCATACATAATACACCACTTTCAATAATTTAGTGGCGAATAATGGAAATCACACGGAATTGAAAGTGAGATAAGAGAATCCCTTACTTTGTACTTTTTCCTTGGTCGATGGTAGGTTTACCTCCTATATAATGGTGAAATAATTGTTATTGAATAATACAAGAATCATTTACTTTAATATGATATCATATATGATCTTTTAACATTGATTTGTTAATAATATCTTAGTATTAACGCCGTTTCGGGTGTTAACTTACTCATTTTCTTTTATATGTTTTGTTACATAAGTCATGTTTGTTGTATCTTATTCATATCCAGAATGATATCAAGTCCTTAAACATCATTTTTAAATCATTAAATGATAATTATACTTGAATGGATACGATGGAGAATGAATCTCATCGCGTTCGTGGAGACGGTAGTCCGTACGTACGCACGAACGCTACTTCCATTTAATTTTTTATTTTAAAAGAATCGAATCCAAATGATACATAGGTATATTACTATTCCAGTATAATATAATATTTTATATATGTTACTTAAGTTCATTAACACCATCCTTTATACGTTCCATGTGTGGTATGAACGAGTCATATCATTTTAAGGGGGCGGTAGTCCGCACTTCCTCAAATGAAATTATCGTATGTATATACGACATGAAACGAATAATGGTATGAAATATAATGGAATTACAGAAGCTTATATATAAAATATATATCATTAATATCATATTTAATTACAGTGCCATCATAATGGCCACCATGAGAGGCGGTAAGATGTTTTTGAACAATCATCGTTTCGTGAGGCGTCAGTTTTCCATCCACAGAAACATTATGTTCATCATCCATTAGATGGAGTTGTGTGTATGTGTAGTTTGAATACTTCTTATAACAACATCCTAGTATATTGAGGATACTGTTGTTGTTACAAAAGAAGGGAAATAAAAAGAGTTTGGGGGTTGAAGAAGCAAAATAAATGAAAATAATTTAAGAGAAATCGTTACCTTTAATTTAGGTAACTCACTTTGGTTGGAACCAAAGGACTTGTTGAAATGCTTTCTGCCTAAGGGGAAGCTTCAAGGAGGAGGAGAGGGATGTGGGGAGCTTAGTTGGGCAGAGTTTGGACGAGCCAAGTGGCTTGAGAGGTGTGAGGAAATGAGAAGGAGGAGTGCCCTTTTATAAGAGGGGTGAGGGGCACCTTTGGAAAAGCTAGAAATATTAATTTATAATAAATTCATATTCGGTTTCCAAAGGATCCAAAGTTGACTATTCAAAGTATGAGGTGGGGATAGGTCGAAAACAACTCATCCAATTGAATTTGGACAGGTTTGGGTACTTATATTAACCTTATCTTTAAGTATTAACTCTAAGTTAATTAGTTTCACTTTTACAATGTCTCTTTGTATTTTTCTATAATATGGTTAATAAACTTACTATATACATCCAAGCGACCCCCAAGTGGTCCATTAATGATTACCCTATCATAATATAAGTCTCTTTGCCGAACCTTAGATTTTTAGGAATTTAATATCAATTAATAATATAATATTTGTTTTAAGAACTCTTTTATGTCAATTTTGACACTATTCAATAGTTGATTTTTGTGAAACTCATAACAGATTTATTACTTCTAACAAAGTCAATTAAATCAATCCTAATATATCATATTATCCTATAAAATTAGTTTAATTCATTAAAAGTTTCATATTATATTTATTTGGGTATTTATAATATCACTTATTTTAATTTTTCACTGTTATAGTAATTACTGCATCATCATTGTGTCATAAATAAAATACATTATTTAATGTCTAAAAATTATAAATAAAATATCATTATGTAGGAAATCGTTTTAGCTTTCTAATGAATATTTATAATCGAAAATCCAACATGTATAACCCTATGTAAAAATTGTGCTTCTAAAAGATGTAAGCTTATGCCATTTTTATTTTTATTTTAGCTTTATTAATATAATGTGTCATTATCACTTACAAGTGGATCCATGGGGTCCCAAAATAGACCCAAAGATTCCCATGGTCGACCATGTATCAACCAATAGGGTTAAGACACGTTTTAGGGTAATTTAGTATTATTATAATATTATTTTTTTAACCCTTATTTACCGGATTTACCCTTAACCATGGTAAATAAAATATTTACCGCAGTAATTATTCAAAATGTCTAAAAATAAAAGTTACCTATTTACAAAATTTGGACATCCTGATTCCAAATATGGAATCCATTTTTCTAAATTCAAAACACATAAGTGGCAGAAATTAATTTAAAATTAATTCCCGCTGTCAAAACAAAAAGCGTGTTTTTAAGAGATAATAACTATCAAAAGATTGACACTTGTTTATGTTCGGTTTAATTGTAAAATTATGTCCAATGACCAACATTATATTAAATGGTAAAATTATATTCTAAATATACTTTAAAACCACTCAAATTCACAATTTATCAGTATTAATTATTTTGATTAAAAAAGTTGTTTTTAATTAAAATTTAGTAATTTTCACTATTCATCAAAATATGAAAGTTATCCGAAAAGTACCAAAATTTCACCTTAGGCTAATTTCGATATTCCGAATCCAAAAATGAAGTCCATTTTGAAATATAAAATATATATAATTTCAAAAAGTAGGTATTACTATTCATAACGGCTAGTTTGATTGGTTGTGGTGTGTTAAAATCTCGAAGTTGCGTACAATGCACGTCATTGCATTATTAGAAAGGAAACATACCGAGGAAGCTCGGGGTGTTACATTCTCCCCTCCTTCAATAAATTGCGTCCTCGCAATTTTTAAAATTTTTCATGGGAATATAATGGAAAGTCCCACATCGGAAAAAGAGTCAATAAAACTATCACTTTGAAAGAAAGAAAGAGAGGTATAAGGGTCATCCAAGATAACCCATACTAGGATTCCATGTAAGAAAACATGGATATGGATGATAAACTAAGTGTCAAGTTCTGATGGAGAGGGATAGAAATCATGATTAGGAGAAAAGTTAACAATTAGAAAACCACAAACTTGTGTTGGGACAAACGACCATTAGTCTCCTAGTAGGAAAGTAAACGGACAACATTTTTTTTTAAGTTACATTAAATAAGGAAGAGGAATTCATTTATGATATTGACTAAGAACATTATGAGATATACTTACATTTTAAGTAGATTTTCATTCTTTAATAAATTTCCACCACTAACTCATTTTTTTTAAACGATGAGTATTCAAGAAGACTTGGTCACACTGGAAGAGATAGAATAAACTTCTATAGAATCACATGATCCATGAAGGATAAACCATATATTTACATTGTCTTTGAAGATTAATCAAAACCAAAATGGTCAGTGAATGATCTAATGATCCCCCAAAAGGATATCCATTGAGATAAATATGCACTAATCTTAATTTCTAAAATTAAACCAACAATACCCCAATGTTAAATAGATACCATTCAATAACCAATTGTCCTTAAAATCGTTTAATATAATCCAAACTAATATTGAAACCCAAAACATAGAAGAATTTGATTATGTAGTCTCCCATGTTAAATTGTATCTCCAAATGACATCAGATACTCTTAAAGTCACATACTCAAAAGTAATTAACCTAATCACATATTCTCTATTGTAGGTTAATCATTTCCATAAATAACCCAAATCACTATAAATCCACAATAAAAACGTAGATAAAAATCTATCATTACTCCACAAATGAAACCCCATAGTATTCTATTTTCCTTGGGTATATAGTGTTCCCAACAAAGTGAACATCTTCCAAAATAACATTTATCACTTAATCACCAAATCATTTTACTATACCAAGGGTATTCTTTTGATATGAAATAAGAACCCAAATCAACTTATTATTGATCAATAAAATCATTTAACTAAAAAAAAGTCACACTAACCAGGGACTTCACGTAGTCCAGTGGTAGGCGATAAATCCCAATCGCACTTTGGTTGTGTGTTCGATTCCCATAGCTTTGTCCGACGCGACGGGTTGTCACACGGTCTACGTGTTGTCCTTTTTCAAAAACTATATTTTATAATATTGCCAAAATGAGATAAATTCCTCAAAATACTATATCATAAATTTAACCACAAATGTTATATCATACGTTGAATCTTCATCCCAAATTAGAATAACTTATAATTCTCTCAAACCCCAATGATCATATAAATCCAAATGGTTATTTATACCCATATCCACAAGAGAAGAGACAATTCTTCCTCAAATATCATTCTCACATGGCAAACTGAGGGGTTACAAATACAAGAGAAAATTATTCCATAGTAAACCCATCCACAAGGAGTGCTAATACTTTTTAAACATTTCTCCAACCATTTATTCCCACATAGCTTCTTCTTTGACCAAGAAAATATCCTATAGAACAGGACATTCACTCGGGTAATGGCCAGGTCCCCAACATTTACGGCAAATGACTGTAAATGGACTCTTGGGACCATTTTTATCTTCTTCCATAGTACTCTTCATTTTTCTTCGGCAATTCTTTACTTTATGTCCTTCCTTCCCGCACGTAAAACATTTCATTGTCCCATTGAGACACTTTCCTGGGTGTCTCTTTCCACATTTCCTGCATGATGAAAATTGAGGGTTCTTTTCTCCATGGTCTCCATTGCTGGAGCTCTTATCATTTATCACCTTTCTCTTCCTTGTTGAGTCTGGGAGTTGGTTAATATATATGTTGTTGATCATATTTTTTGGAAAACTGATTTGGCATAAAGACGATATCTTTTACGCCTATCAACATTCCATTTTGTTGCTCATTGCCACCACCGTTCCCATCTTGTACATCATTCTCAAAGTCACTATGACTTCCTTGGAATCCAGCCATTGACTAAAACCATAAAGCATTGTGTGAGTAATAGTAGTCGTAAAATCATTTAGAGATTAAAATGTCACCATATTCTCAATTTGAAACATATTAGGATTAACCAAGGTCATTTACTCTCATCTTATATATATATTACTTAAATTGGTTTGTAAAGAAAATGTAAATTATCCTAAGCATATCCCCCGGGAGTGTCGTAACCAAGAGTGCAGCAAGGCCCGTTGTCGTGCACTAGTTCCCGTTTGAGTCTAGCTCAAAGCGGTGTTTTCGGGTTTTACCCCTAGGTACATCTGTGCCAGAGCCGCCTCTACCTGCTCGTATCCAGACAGGGATGTATTGCTCGGAAAACTCACAAAATCTCTACAATACCAAAATTCTAGGAAGTTCTTTTATACTAATCCTCAAAGTTCATCTTAGGTCTACGTGCTCTAATCAGAGTTTATCTAAATCTAGCTACCAAGGTTTGTACTAAACTTCCTCTGATACCAACTGTAACGCCCCGACCCTAATTACCTAGAGTCGGTGCATTATTACATAACATTGGCATGATCATGAGAAAGATCAAGTCTCGAAAGACCGATTAGTTTAGTAGCCTTGGAATAACTAGATACATCCATAAATTTTTACATTACATCATAAAAAAAAACATCTTGTCTTCATATCCCCTCATACTATCCCTGCAGGTCATTCATAAATTACTTCTTCATAATCCTGGGAAAAATAAAACATTGAAAGGGGTGAGCTTGGATGCTCAGTAAGGATAACATTATAGCAGAAGCTTTCATAAATAAGCATAAACACTTAAGGCAATTTATAACTAAAACATAAGCCTTTTAAATTTAAACTTCAGCATAAAATGGCGAAGGTAAAATGAAATAATGCCATTTACTTACTCACGTGGATATTTTACTAGTCGAATGATCACATGCAATATCAATAACCACTTTCATAATGATGGAATGCATAATGCCAGACTATCATAACCACATAGCCAAGGCCTCGTGCCAAGACTACAAATAAGATTTTGCCAAGGCCTTGTGCCAAGACACTAGTTTGTCTCATGAGACCTACCGATGCATCGAGGAGCTATAGCGGGCTCCACCCGTCACTTATTAATTCCAATGCATTCCTCATATGAATAGGTTTAAGCATAAAATAAACATTCGTATTAAAACTAGCATACGAAATGTCAATACTTTAACCACAAACCATGAATGGTATAAAAATATTACATCCACAGTCAAACATAACTCATTCGATACAATATGGAAGATTTTATTGTATCACATTAACCTCAATTAAGAATAATGAAGGATGTTGACATAGATGAAAATAATCATCAAAACTATTTGAGAGAAATATCCCCCTTTTTCTTGAAATCATTTAAAAGTCACACTATTTGTCCAGAAGCCATTTAAAAGTAGATTTTTGAATCAAAGTGTCCCATACCACTTTGACACTTTTTTAAAAGGAGTTTTAATTTCTAAAACTTTAATGTCCATATAAATAAATCCTTAAAACCATTTTTAAAACATGGACATTAATGAGCAAGATTTAGAAGAATAAGTATTTAAAACATTTAAAAATGGTATTTTGGTTAGAGATTCTAACCAAAAGAGACACTTGAATACAAATAATTTAGGTAATCAAAACTTTTTAATATCATGAGAATAAAGGAATTCATGATATACTATGTCAAAGCACATTATATACACCACATAAAAGTGATTTGGTGTATATCAACAAAGAAGTCTCAATGGAATGTAAATTGAGATGAAATCTCTCATAAAGGCCGTATCCTTAGGTTAAGGATAAATCAACGACATAATTATGTGTGACAAATATAAATACACTAAATATGATTGGATATTCAGTGTAAAACAATCAAAGGATATTCACACATATTCTTGTAAAAACAACACCAACGAATTGGATGTTTAACTCAACAAATGGTGAATGAGTTAAAATTACTCTTATCAAATTAATATCAATGACTTGAGAATTACAAATGAGTGATTATGTGTATCAAACTTATATCCATAGGAAGGGGAGTGGAAATTATGACATAATCAAATGAATAGTGGTTCCACACATAATCTTGGGGTAGTATAATCAATGAAATATGCGTAAAGCCAAAAGAGTGGAAATTGAAATCTCAAATTCCCTTATCGATTGGGTAACTTACGAAACAAAAACCCATGAAAGAAATATCATACCATGATGATGTAAATACCCATAAAATAAAGTATATTACACAATGAATACAATCATGGGCAGTACACATACACCACATGCAATAATTAAGTGGTGAACAATGGAATTCTCACGAAATTAAAAGTGAGATTAGAAAATCCCTTACCACGTTAATCGACTGAGTCGTATGGCCAAAAGTTAATAACCACCAAATGATTTACAGAATAACATTAATATAAATAGAATCATGAATATATATCAAATGGCAGTACACAATACACCACTTTCAATAATTTAGTGGCGAAAAATGGAAATCTCACGGAATTGAAAGTGAGATAAGAAAATCCCTTACCACGTTAATCGACTGAGTCGTATGGCCAAAAGTTAATAACCACCAAATGATTTACAGAATAACATGAATATAAAGAGAATCATGATAATATATATCAAATGGCCATACATAATACACCACTTTCAATAATTTAGTGGCGAATAATGGAAATCTCACGGAATTGAAAGTGAGATAAGAGAATCCCTTACTTTGTACTTTTTCCTTGTTCGATGGTAGGTTTACCTCCTGTATAATGGTGAAATAATTGTTATTGAATAATACAAGAATCATTTACTTTAATATGATATCATATATGATCTTTTAACATTGATTTGTTAATAATATCTTAGTATTAACGCCGTTTCGGGTGTTAACTTACTCATTTTCTTTTATATGTTTTGTTACATAAGTCATTTTTGTTGTATCTTATTCATATCCATAATTATATAAAGTCCTTAAACATCATTTTTAAATCATTAAATGATAATTATTCTTGAATGGATACGATGGAGAATGAATCTCATCGCGTTCGTGGAGACGGTAGTCCGTACGTACGCACGAACGCTACTTCCATTTAATTTTTTATTTTAAAAGAATCGAATCCAAATGATACATAGGTATATTACTATTCCAGTATAATATAATATTTTATATATGTTAATTATGTTCATTAACACCATCCTTTATACGTTCCATGTGTGGTATGAACGAGTCATATCATTTTAAGGGGGCGGTAGTCCGCACTTCCTCAAATGAAATTATCGTATGTATATACGACATGAAACGAATAATGGTATGAAATAAAATGGAATTAAAGAATCTTATATATAAAATATATATCATTAATATCATATTTAATTACAGTGCCATCATAATGGCCACCATGAGAGGCGGTAAGATGTTTTTGAACAATCATCGTTTCGTGAGGCGTTAGTTTGCCATCCACAGAAACATTATGTTCATCATCCATTAGATGGAGTTGTGTGTATGTGTAGTTTGAATACTTCTTATAACAACATCCTAGTATATTGAGGATACTGGTGTTGTTACAAAAGAAGGGAAATAAAAAGAGTTTTGGGGTTGAAGAAGCAAAATAAATGAAAATAATTTAAGAGAAATCGTTACCTTTAATTTAGGTAACTCACTTTGGTTGGAACCAAAGGACTTGTTGAAATGCTTTCTGCCTAAGGGGAAGCTTCAAGGAGGAGGAGAGGGATGTGGGGAGCTTAGTTGGGCAGAGTTTGGACGAGCCAAGTGGCTTGAGAGGTGTGAGGAAATGAGAAGGATGAGTGCCCTTTTATAAGAGGGGTGAGGGGCACCTTTGGAAAAGCTAGAAATATTAATTTATAATAAATTCATATTCAGTTTCCAAAGGCTCCAAAGTTGACTATTCAAAGTATGAGGTGGGGATAGGTCGAAAACAACTCATCCAATTGAATTTGGACAGGTTTGGGTACTTATATTAACCTTATCTTTAAGTATTAACTCTAAGTTAATTAGTTTCACTTTTACAATGTCTCTTTGTATTTTTATATAATATGGTTAATAAACTTACTATATACATCCAAGCGACCCCCAAGTGGTCCATTAATGATCAACCTATCATAATATAAGTCTCTTGGCCGAACCTTAGATTTTTAGGAATTTAATATCAATTAATAATATAATATTTGTTTTAAGAACTCTTTTATGTCAATTTTGACACTATTCAATAGTTGATTTTTTTGAAACTCATAACAGATTGATTACTTCGAACAAAGTCAATTAAATCAATCCTAATATATCATATTATCCTATAAAATTAGTTTAATTCATTAAAAGTTTCATATTATATTTATTTGGGTATTTATAGTATCACTTATTTTAATTTTTCACTATTATAGTAATTACTGCATCATCATTGTGTCATAAATAAAATATATTATATAATGTCTAAAAATTATAAATAAACTATCATTATGTAGGAAATCTTTTTATCTTTATAATGAATATTTATAATCTAAAATCCAACATGGATAACCCTATGTAAAAATTGTTCTTCTAAAAGATGTAAGCTTATGCCATTTTTATTTTTATTTTAGCTTTATTAATATAATGTGTCATTATCACTTACAAGTGGATCCATGGGGTCCCAAAATAGACCCAAAGATGCCCATGGTCGACCATGTATCAACCAATAGGGTTAAGACACGTTTTAGGGTAATTTAGTATTATTATAATATTATTTTGTTAACCCTTATTTACCGGATTTACCCTTAACCATGGTAAATAAAATATTTACCGCTGTAATTATTCAAAATGTCTAAAAATAAAAGTTACCTATTTACACAATTTGGACATCCTGATTCCAAATATGGAATCCATTTTTCTAAATTAAAAACACAGAAGTGGCAGAAATTAATTTAAAATTAATTCCCGCTGTCAAAACAAAAAGCGTGTTTTTAAGAGATAATAACTATCAAAAGATTGACACTTGTTTATGTTCGGTTTAATTGTAAAATTATGTCCAATGACCAACATTATATTAAATGGTAAAAATATATTCTAAATATACTTTAAAACCACTCAAATTCACAATTTATCACTATTAATTATTTTGATTAAAAAAGTTGTTTTTAATTAAAATTTAGTAATTTTCACTATTCATCAAAATATGAAAGTTATCCGAAAAGTACCAAAATTTCACCTTAGGCTAAATTCGATATTCCGAATCCAAAAATGAAGTAAATTTTGAAATATAAAATATATATAATTTCAAAAAGTAGGTATTACTATTCATAACGGCTAGTTTGATTGGTTGTGGTGTGTTAAAATCTCGAAGTTGCGTACAATGCACGTCATTGCATTATTCGAAAGGAAACATACCGAGGAAGCTTGGGGTGTTACAAGTTTAGCTTCATGTTTAGATCATGTTGGAGACTTTTCCAAAACATATAGGTGAAACACATAACTTGATTGGAATCAATATATAGTGTTACTCTATATGTCCTCACCACTTCTCTGAAATATATCATTAAAAGTAGATCTAGTGAGAAGTCCTCTCATATCATAATAAAGTCTTCATTCTTTATAACATGATCCATAATGTCCAGATAACCTTATTTCCTTTGGATGTATATGGAAGTCTGAGGACTATGTTAGTGGAGATATTTTCCCATTTCTATGTTGTTATGGGTAATGGTTGCACCATCACATTATACTTATACCATTAAGACAACACTTTTCAATATATCATTCACATTGATGTATATTAAGAGATATCCTTCTTCAAGTTGTCCCACCAATAATTCTCTCGATGATCACATTACTTATTTTGTTTAAAAGGTTCATGGGGAATGTTGAACTATGTGAATCATCCAATTGGTTATTGATTAACTTAGGATAGGACTGATTACATAGTCTTGAAAAAAATATTAATATTCTTTCATTATTAACATTTAATTATGAGGATTTCCCTTTCCTAATAGTTTCCACTTTCTTCTGAATTACAACATTATTTTAAAATATACATTAACTGTTCAATAAGACATGGTTGGGAAATAATTATTGAATATAATAATTGTGTTCCTTCAATTATGTTTCCCATGTCCATACTCATAAATTCTATGATGATTGGATCATTCTAAATTCTCATAAATGATACAATTATTCCATTCATTCTACATAATGTATCCTCCAATTTATTCTATTTACGATGATAGTTTTGAATTTAGAAGTCATAGTTCTTGATCATATTTATCCATCTTCATTGGTTTATATTCATCTCTTTATATGTAAATATGTATATGAGAATTTGGTTATTGGTATAAATTTCTAAGTTATCCCCAAAAAGTTAATGACGCCATATTATCTATGTAAAGATAACTACAAACAAACTCAGATCATGTGCTTAATAGTTATGTTCATGAACAATCAAATGCCATGAATAATTGGTTACAACTTTGTCATTTTGCATGAAACTCACGCCCCAATCCATTCTTCAAAGAAACACATAATGTTAAGAAATGTTCTCCACTTATGGGTAGTGTGAGTATAGGTGTAGTGATAAGCCTCATTTTCAACTCTTGATGCTTTCATCACATTCACCATTTTATGAAAATTATGAATACATTCTAAATTAGCATAGTAAAAGTGTTTCATTATTGCTAAAAAGTTATCATAGATTAGAAATAATATATCGATAACCCAAAGAAACATTGAATATCATTCATGGATTTTTTTTCCTTGGACATCATCTAATGTATTATCTATTTAATGATTCCACATATATCCCATATGCCTCAATATTGATACTTCCTTCAACCAGAAAACAAGCAAGATGTAATTTTCATAAATTTTATCCGTTCATAAGGACTTCCACATAGAGATCATAAAAACATCATTATCCACTTTGGTTTTGGTGTACCTTATAATTTAATGTATAAATACAAGCAAAAATTTGTCGTGGTAATCTCTAATGACTCTTTTTATCATGTTCAAAAATATTTTTGGAGCATTATTTAGTCGTAATGCAATTAATATTAACTAATATTTCCCATTCCTTGTATGAATAAGTGTATTGGGGAAATCCTCATTCTTCACTCTATCTTGAGAATATATGAACCACAAAAAACCATGATGAATTATTGTTCTCCATGTAGCTAATCAAAAAGTTCATCAGTCAATGGAAAAGGATACATGTTATTTATCATTATCTTGATGTTCTGATGAAAATGAACTTATTGGAGCATTGACACATCCTTATTCTTTGAAAATAGAAATGTTTCACCTTATGGGGTAGCACACGGGAATATAAAACCTTTATTGAGGCTCTCCTACAGTAGATTATTTAGATCCAAATGTTCCACTATAGCCATATTATATGCAGTCTTCGATATTGGAAACTCCACAAGTATAAGATCAATTGAAATGTCAATATCTTATGTATGAGGAGGATAGAGAAATACCTTTCGAAACATACCAACGTATTCCATCATGTTAGTTAGGTCTTCAAGGATGATCCTTCCTTTAGATTCAATAATTTTAGCTATATCCACATTCTCATAGGGTGATAATATCCATTATTCAGAGGATGGTGTAAATGAAGATTCATGCACCTCATGTACTTTAATTGAATCAGGGGTCGATTCTACAAACATATATTGATTTCATTCTCATAACAATTTATCTTGTATCTATAATGGGAAATCACATCAATTACTCTAATTGCATCATAATCCACTACATTTAATATTAATAGGTCTGTTGGGAAGTTCATATAACATATTGTGATAGTAGAGGGCTTATATTTTGGGAAGAAATAATTCCACCCATTGTCGTTTTCACTGATAGATTAACATAAATTCATTTTAATTTTATTTTAACCGTTCTAGTAAACATATGTTATATGAATGAAATATAGAACAAAAATACGTATAATTTCTATTATTGATTGAAAAAACTAGATTACATGTCACCAATTCATTATATATATCCACATTGGAAGATTTTAAGGATAAATATATCCCTTGATACCTTAGAGGGTGTCAGTTGTCTCCAAAAAACCACTGTCTTATGGAATTTTTTTGTAATGTTCCATGGTTCCATTCAGTCGAAGTAATTAATAATGCACTAAGGGTTATGTGGAGAATTCGTTTTGTTCATCACATTAGTGGGTTTCACAACTCAGAAAAGTTATATAGGTGTTGTTTCTTCCCACACCTAAATCATTTCATCTTCCCATTAGAAAATATCAAAGGTTCATCTTTATAAAACCTTGAAAAATGGCATGCTGGAATATCTTGGCACTATTAGATTTCTCTATCGAACCACCAGAATGAAACTCCAATTTATGATTCTTATCTATATGAAACCCTTGATATTCATCAATCTCTATATTGAATTTGAGGGAACATCAGTATATTTTTTCATATCTATCAATGTCACCGATCAATAAGGCCTTTCATAGACCATGTATTATTCAACAAAAGAAGCAGTCAACCTTTTATTTTGGGGTTACAAAAAAACTAGAAGAATATTGTGAAATTTCATTAAATATTCCCTTGTACTCCACAATAGATTTAAAATATTTTTTCATTATTGAAAGGAAATAACTTTCATAGCCCGTCCCCCAGGGCTCATGTCGTGGCTACCCCAAGCCCTCCATCTGTAGGCCAGGGGCTGGCAACTAGCACCGCAAAGGAATATCCCTAAACCAGGAAGGAATTTCACTTTTCAACCTGTGAACTCACACAATCAAAGAACACAGTAGGATAGAAGCACAAAGTAATCTATATAGTAACTGAGTTAGTACAATAAGTAAAAGGGGAAGGAATACAAGCCCAACTGGAAAGTATAGGTAAAACTGGAAAGTTAAATTAAACTAAAAAACAGATCATGTGAACACCCACCAAGGATCCTACATGAAGGGTATTTACAGCTCTAGAATGGTCGTATCTACGATACACCTCGTCTAACGTCCACCTCGGAGAAGCCTCCAGTCTCGTTACCCATGACCTCGATCAGCGTTGTCTGTCATATGCAACAGAAACAGCAAGGTGCGGGCGTAGCCTGCGGAAGGGTGAGTATTAAGATACTCAGTAGGGTCCTCGAGACCCCCCAAGGTCTCTCAAAATCCAAAAAGGATAAACCACAATTCATGAAAACAACAGTAAATCCTACATAGGTAAATGCACATACATATAACTAATTTATAAATTATACCCCACCCTTTCACGAGGAAACACAAGGCCTAACTCATTATCCCAATGCTCAACTATTCCACAAAAGAAATAATACCACGTAGGTAACACCACAAATGTACGTAACACATAGGTATGTCACATATAAGAATACGAAAATGGAAATGACTCATTTCAAACTAGGTATAAAATACGTACAAAAGTACATATGATTACTTGTATATATAGATCATCTTTTTCTGTTAAGTAGCACGACTTCTGACCCACACAGGATTGAAAGATAACTAACCCACACTGACCCACATAGGATCTGTCATGAACTAACCCCTGCTGACCCACATAGGATCAGTATACACTGACCCACATAGCATCACTGAGCGCTGACCCACATAGGATCTGACCCACAGAGGATCAGTATGTGCTAACCTACACAAGATTTGATAGATGATGACCCACACAGGATTGATGTTCTTTCTTCATGTTACAGCAAACCACATGGTTCCTGCACTAAGAATGCTTGACTTAGGTAGGATCCTCTTCTCAATACATAGGTTAATATTTAAACTGCCATGAATTCCCATGAAGAAGTATCCCAATGGTCTGTCATGTCCAAAGGGACACAATGCAACTTATGGTGCGTCAATCGAACGCTCGGTATGTAAGTTATTAGTGTTTCCGTTTCGAGGGTCCAGTTGGATTCAAGATCTATCAAACATGGCCATATGACAATTTACCCAAAAATAATGTGGAGTATACTAGAAGGACCCCATCAATTCAAGGATTTTGGCGCCATGGACAGTTTGTCATACAGAGGGTCGGATCTCATGTTATGGCCACAAAGGGAATACTGGACCACGGTCTGGGCCGGCTCGCAAGGGGCGGCCTGGCCCGCTGGAACATGGCATGTTGTGGTGTGTCCCACTCAGCTGGGTGGTCCTCCATGGTGGGGTCTTCTCTAATAGTGACTCGATAGGGGATTCGATCACCCTAGGTCACCCGAACAGCAAAAGCGCCATTCGGTTTTGTCTTGTGGAGCCCACAAAAGCGGGTGCTGCTCGGTGTTTCATGGCTGGCCAGTCCTCCTCCCAGAGGTGCTGTCATGTACCACTACTCCACCGTGGCCGGCCAAGTGTCGGCCACCATCAGTCCTCTACCACATCTAAGAGGCCGTAGTCTCCATCTCCGGCAGCACGGACATGCACCGCCGCTTCTCCACACGGTCGGTCGGCGTTCCCCCGCCACCTTTCTCTGCCATGGCCGACAAACCACGACCTCTTGGTCAACTGACGATGCAGATGCGTGCCACCCTACCTCCACCGCTGCCTACCCGAACCACAGTCAGTCGGTTTTTGGATGCTTCCCTTCGTAGTAGGTCCCCACAACTTTTTTCTAAGCCCAAAAAATATGACGACCCTATATTCGCGATCCTCAGGTCGAGGGCTCCACACCCATAAACTGTGCTTAACAAAACATTGTGTTTTCAGAACACTTAATTATTTGGCATTGACGAAGGCACGTAGAACGTATGAAGAATGCACAAAGAATGCATGAAGAATGTGCAAAAAACAAATACCAATGTTCACGTTATTTTGGTAGTTTGATGGCCGTGTTTTTGGAAATATTCATTGAGAATCAAGAATATGAAGAATAAATCAAAAAATTTAATCATATTATAAAATATAACCCCTACAAAGATCATCCATTGGAGACGGCATGAGGAATAAGGATAAGGCGATGAATATGATGAGCATGCCAATGTTCGTCGCTTGCACAACACGCTTCTAAATATGGGCTCATGTGTCGTCCTCATTATTGATTTGGAGAAAGTTTTTAATTCAAGGATATTTCTCCTATGTTTCTCCGATGCTCTCCTTTGCTTTTCCAACAATTTCTCCCATGAATGTTTTGGTGCCATTCTTAAATAACATAAGGATTTATAATTCAATTAATGGTGGCACATTAATTAAATTAAGTTTGGCACATAACTAGGGGAATCCCAAGAGATACCCCCATTAGAGAAGGGTTTGGTTGGTCCCCACCACTTGAAATAAAAATGGAGGTTTCAAAATATTGAAATAAAAGTTGTTATTTTATTTTATTTTTATTCTTTTAACTCTCCAACAAAAATCTAGAAAAATAACATTCACCCATGACCTACTACGGTCAAGGTGAAGGTCTCCATAAGAGAATATCGGTGTTGCGAGTTCAATGGTGCCCTCAGATTTCAATTCTGAGCACCAGTTCAAAAGTAACAAAAATCCACCCATGCGTTTACTGAAAATACCTAAAAAAGTTTAAAAATTCATTCTAGCCACACTGTGCCTTAGGATCATGCGCCATCATTTTTCATGGACTTGTAATACATCCAAATAATTACAAAAAAATTACATGTAAAAATCCAGGTCATTACATTCTCCCCACCTCAGGGCTTTGCATCCCTGAAATCCACCACACAAACTAGGGAAACAAGTGGGGATACTGAGCATAAATCTAATCCTTTTGCTCCCATGTTCTCTCCTAGAGGTTTATGTGCTACCAACATACTTTAACTAGAGGTATCGATCACCCACATAGGACTCTCCCCTGTCGATCCTAAAAATCTATTTTAAACCTCTGAAAACTTCTCACCATAATTAATGACTAGCTTTCCCCAATCAATGATGTGTGACTGATCATGTTCGTATCTTTTCATCTAGGATACATGGAAGTCATCCTGCTCCTAGAGAAACTGAGGGAGAAGATCTAGGTGGTATTCCACCTCACCAACTATGCTATGGACCTAAAAGGGTTCTATGAACAACGGAGATAACTTTCTGCCACTGCCAAATCACTACCAACCTCGTCAAGGTGGGACCCGTAGAAAAACATAGTCTCTATCCTCGAACCCCTGAGGTCTCTGTCTCCTATCACTATAAGAATTTTTCCTGCTCTATGTAGTATTCATCTGCTCCTGGTTGATCTGAACTTTCTCTGTGGTAGCTAATTCCATCTCCGGTCCCATGAGTGTTGACTCCCCTGGGTCTGTCTAGCAAAGAGGTGATCTACAAGGTTGACCATAAAATGCCTCTGTTGACGCTCCTTTCGTCATAGAATCTAAAGATCGGAAAAGAGAATATCCGAGCTCAAAATGATTCATCCTTTGAAGAAAACATCAAAAATCGACAAAGGGATGAACAAGGAGAACATTTCCCATAGGTCGCGCAAGTTCACTCATGGGCGCGCAAGTACACTTGCACGCTGCCTAGTGGTCGTGCAAGTACTTGTGCGCGGCCTAGTGGTTGTGCAAACCTACTTGCGTGACGCCTTGTGGTCATGCAAGTACTTGCGCGATGACTTCTGGTCGTGCAAGTGACTTGCGCGACCTAAGTGGTAACCGCCCGGTAACCGGCTAGGGTCTTGTTTTGCCTATAAATAGACCCTGTGGGCCCCCCATTCGAGGATCTTTTTCCAGAAATTCTGATTGAAGCTCCCGACGCCCAAGTCTCTTCTCAAAGCTTCTAGAACACTTGTAAGGTAATTTCTTACCTAGAACGGAAGATTTAAAGAGAAAAAGGAAGTCCTAAGTGTTGAAACTCATCAATACTTTCACGCCGCCTTATTCTTTCAATAGAACTTGCGCGTCTCTTTTTTGGAAGAACCTCAAGAGGATTCTAAAGGGATTTATAAAGAGTAGCTCAAATATTATAATGATGTTTGAGAATCGCGCAAGTACCCTTCATGTCGCGCAAGTATACTTGCGCGACCAATACTTGCGCGCCGCCGCAACACTTGCGTGCCGCCTCAATACTTGCACTCCTTTCAAGACTTGCGCTCCCCTTACCTTTTTGGGTGCCCATCTTGCCCATTTTACCCCTCTTAAGACATTTCACCTTTTCTATTCAAGATTCAGTCTTCAAGATACTCTTCAATGCCATTTATGGCATGATTTCTTGATTTGACTTCCTTATCTGAAAGGAATTCTATGAAATATCTCTCAAAATCTAGTGATTTAGACATCTTTATGTCACCAAAGATTGAGAATTCATTCATTGAACCTCATCCTTTAAAGATGAGAGAATCCTTAACCTGGGTCTCCTTTTTCAGGTATAAACCCCAGTTATAAACCTGGGCTTCCTTCTCAGGAATAAGTCCCAGTCATAAATCTTGGGCATCCTCCTTAGGAGTAAGCCCCAAACCTTAATTCCTAAACATGGGCATCCTCTTTAGGAGTAAGCCCCAAACCAAGTCCCCTAACCTGGGCTTCCTTCTCAGGAATAAGTCCCAGTCATAAATCTTGAGCATCCTTCTTAGGAGTAAGCCCCAAGCCTTAAATCCCTAACCTAGGTCTCCTTTCTTCAGGTATAAAACCCAGTTATAATCTTGGGATTCCTTTTCAGGAATAAGCCCCAAGTCCCCTAATTTCTCTTAACCAGTCCTAAATTATGTTTGATATAGGGTTCCTTCTCAGGAGTAAAACCCAATTATCAATCCTCTCCTAATTTGGGTTTCCTTTTCAGGAATAAGTCCCAAGTTAGAGTATTCAAATCTCCATAAAGCACATATACCTTTATGGACCCTGTTCCTGGATTTTCTCCCTAAAAGTAAATCCTAAACCTTCATCTATCTGGGCAGTCATACATACATAAGCCCCAAACAATTTCTTATGATTGCATCTTTCATGGCACAATTGTCTAATTTTTACCAATGTCTCTTGTTTCTCACACCGAGCATGACTCACATGAGCTTAGAGTGTAAAAGTAATTATGACATTCTTCTTTGAGCCATCAATCATAAACATCATACTCCATTACTCGAACTACGTGGGTTCTGATTCCTTTTCCAAAACAAAGGATACGTAGGTAGCCCATTTATGGGTTCGATCCCAACTTTGAAATAATCCTTGTCCTTCTGAATGACGATAAACTTCAAGTGCCCCACTGAGTGGCTTTAAAACCAGCCTAGTCGTCATAATGACCAAGAGACTTTTATATAAATGTTTTGAAGGATACCATTGACCAAGAATCTCTAAACAGATATAGATGATTCTCTATTGATGAAGAACCTCGAATACATATAAAAGATTCTCTAAATTTCATGCATATTTAATCATTGATTGTTAAAACTTAAGGAAAGCTCATTTTATACTTGGTAATATAATAAGGATTCACGAACATTACTTAAATCTATTAAGAGAGTCCTGGAGTAGACAATAATTCCCCTCAAAAAGGTGTGATGAGTCTGACCTCCCATCCTCTCGACCAATGCAAATTCCTAAGCCTCATCAGTCCACAAGCTAATGAGCGCCTACCTTTGGAAAGTAGGTCCAAACGGATGTGGAATCATTGGATGTTTCCGGTTCTACGAATAAACCCGCTAGAAACCAATCAGAACGTTTGAATCTCCCGTCCAGGAGGCCATCCCCGAATTCAATAGGAAACAAAAATGGTGAACCCGACGTGAATCCTTAACCAAGTTAAAGTGATGTTTTTTTTCTTATTTGTTAGGCCCCTTGGTCCAACAAATCAATCATTGACATGTGCTCATCTAAAAGATGCAGTGGCCGGATTCATCTTGATTATGTCTGTTATATGGAACATGCACTCTTTTCTCAAGATCTTCTGCAAAATGGCTTTCCTTAAATTCACCCCTGTGAATACTGCTGCTGTGAACACCTCTACTGTGAGGTCTGCTGCTGTGAAAACCAATGCTGCTACTCCTGCTGGAACGTCGTATGCTCTGAGGATGACATCACCAACTCAGCGTCTTCAACGCTGGGTCTCTAATGCACTGGTTAAGGAGTACCGTCGCAACGGTACTATCCCAACTCTGGAGGCCGCTCGTCAAGCCCTCCAAGTTAACAACTCTAGCTGGTCGTCCGGACAACGGCGGCCAGCAATCAAGAAGCAGGCTGTGCCGACTACCGTCTCCAACCGTTTCGGGTCGTTATCCGCAGAACACAATTTCCATTCACTCCCTTACTCTGAGGAAGTGAATGAGCAGGTCCCTCAGGGCCTTAATTCAAAAAGACAGGAGTCCTTCCCGAGGACTCCCATCAACAATCGCCGCCAGACTCGTGCGGTAGTGCGCCCTCAACATGATGAGGGTACCGACTCCAGGCATTTATTCAGGTTCCTCGAACCCGAGCAGGCAAGATGAACCGCCAGAGATGGAATCCGGTTAACAATAGGCAGGTTGTCATCCCTGCCATCTCCAGAGAAGTCCACCAACCTAACTTGGTGGCAAATAATGAGCAGGCACAATCACCTGCCCGTTTTAAATCCGCTATCCAGTAGACTCGTCTAACAGCATCAAGCCAATCCTGCCAGGCAATTCCGGCGGAGTACTATAGGCAGGAACATGCACCTGCTTATACATCACCAGTTAGTCAGCAGGCTCGTCTGACTACATATGATGGATCTCGTCAACCACGTTTGGCGAAGTGTAATCAGCAGGCACATACACCTGCTAATACTAATCAAGCCTACCAACAGTCTCGCTTGGTAGCGCACGGAGAAGTCAGTCGGATAGTCCCGACGACAAACAGGAGGCAGACTCAACTCTCTGCCTCCACACTTGAGTACTGTCAGGATTCACTGACAGGAAAAGGAGGACAGGAGCAGGCACATACACCTACTCCAAGCTCGGAATGGACGTATATCCCCGTTCCGGCGGCTGAAGTCACCAAACATATTTTGTCAATGGTGAAAGAGCAGAAGCAAATTCTTGCTCATATTCTGGATGCTTGCTAGGATATCATAACAGCTTCAGCATCAACACAGGGACAAACACATAAATCTATCCCTAGCAGTGGAGTGACACATCAACGATTCACTCCGGAACAGACACACACATCTGTTCCAGTCCAAGAGGGTTATGGGGCATACTCCCCCATATCATACGAACAACCAAGTCAGGCACATACACCTGATTTAAGTGGAGATCGTCAGCCTAACCTGACCATCTTTCCTGATCAGGAACATACACCTGCTTAGAGCAATCACTTTCGTCATCATGTGGTTTCTAAAGCGAGTAAGAAGGCATCTAAGAAAAATATCCTCCCAGCACAGTCAGGAGATCAAAGGCCAATCTGTAACCAAGCCTTGCTCGATGCTGGAGTTCTTGAAGCCCTCAGATATTTATCTGTCGGAATTCAAGATTCTACTCCCTCAGTTCCCAATAACGGGAACATTAATTCTGAAGGTCTTCAACAGACACTTCCTCATGAAGACTTGCTTCATGAAAGTTTGATCAATCTTGAAATTTCTTCTTCAGATGAGAACCACATGAACCCTTTGTGTGGTCAGAAGACCAAGGAGCAAGAGATCTCATCTTTTGCTGTAACCCATCATGACGGTCCTCCTCATGGTGATGAACTTCGCTGCGAAAGTCCTCTCCGCAGTAGTAATTCACGTTGTCTCGAAAATTCTTCAGAAGGCAATGTAGTGCCGAGAAAGCCCTCTTATCTTGAGGCACTTGCAAATGAGAAACCAGTCATGTCTGATGCTTTATCGCTAACAAGTGAAATACTTTCTCAATCAGAAGATAGCCTGGGGTTCAGGTTATTCCCCGAACCATCCCCAGGTCATTCATCTTCCAGCATGAATAGCGGACTCTCTACCAGTCTTGTTGAATCCGATGAAGCAACAAGGAAACACCAACTCTGGTCAAAACAGGTAGAAGAATATTCATTTAATGATAAAGAGGAAATGCTGAACATGAGGAAAAAACTAGCAAAAGGTGAAGTACCAGTCATTATTTTGGCCTTTGGCTGACTCCCAGTACGACATTCCAAAGATGTTGACGGATGATGGAATCCATGATATTCGTCTCAACATATGGAAAACTCTTTGTCAATTAAAGAAGAAGGTATTATCTTATGATGAATATGAAAATCATCTTAAGATAATAGAAGGGCTACAACGTCAGATTGATTTGGCATCTCTATCAGTCTCTCGATATCCGAAGGCTGAAAAGCAACAGAGAACCCTTCAACGTTCATGCCTTGGCGCACTAAGAAAATTGCGTCAGTTAATTGCCAATACTCCATCTAATGTTCATATCAGAGGATGGGGTGTTCACGGAGCACTACATTTCACAGTGCTTTCCAGTCAGCAAAGCCCGCCGAAAATGGTCTCATGCAATGTTATTGCCCATGGCCGGCCAAAATCAATGGGCTTTGTTCATAATCAAAAACTTGCTCAAGAACAGGCTTCAACTAGTTCCTCTCAAAATCAAGTATATAGAGAACAAGTTGTTGAATTGCTCCTACATCAAGCAGGTGAGAATATTTCCCAAGCCTCTCATCTGGAGCAAACACGTCATCAAATGACAGTATTTTCGGAAATCATCCAACGGTCTATTGAACCAGGTGATAAAAGTGGATACAGGTTAATGCATCCAGCTAATTTCCGAACTAAGATTCGCAAGATCAAGAGAGATTTTAAGAAGATCTCAGACATAGCATGTCAAGAGACACCCCAGCTTGTCAGACTGGGGACTTCTCTAACCCAACCCTCAGAGTCAACAAATGGGATTCAAGGAGTTGAGTGGAAACAGCAGGAACATCCCCAGTCCACCGGACTGGGGACTTTTTCAAATCCTCAATCCCTCCCTCAGAGAAAGTCAGTATTCTCTCGATTAGGGAATAAGCCTCAAGAGGAACGAAGAGCCAAGTTGTTAGGATATTCTCTCCAAGTGACGGTTCTCCAAGAAGTTCCTGAGGGATCAAGTCAACGGAATGCCATGTCTCATCATGGACATGGAAGAAGACAATATCACAGAAATGCTGATAGAAAGGATTCCATGTAATATGCATCCATTAATGTCATCAATGCCGTTGTTGCTGATTCACCAGATGAGGCTCAATCAGAGGGATCAGACGAAGAGGTTCCTACTCAAGAAGTTGCACACACAGACCTAAATGAAGAAGGTGTGCGCACACATAATCAAAGGCTTACCCAAACTCTGGGTATTCCTTCAAGTAACCCACTTCCCCCTCTCCGAAAAGGATCTAATAAGTGGAAAGGAAAGAATCAGGTTACTTATCACCCTTCCTCTGAAGGAGGTCAATCGCTCTCATTAGAGCAAAGGTTTGCACAACAGGAGGAAGAAATGAAAGAATTAAGAAGGTTGAATGTAGAACTACTTCAGAGTAGTCTTCTTCTTAAGAATGCTGAAGTCCGACAGACGAAGGAATTTGTTGTAACTACTGAGATGGATCAGGAATATCCTCCTTTATCAGTACACCAACAGAGGTCTAATCCTACGGGTCAAACGCAACAATGGTTGGCATCACTACCATCAGTTGCAGCACCAACCACCACGTCTGTCCAAGCTCCATTCATTGCACCTACCCAAAACCAAGTTCAACCTGACGTTTCTCAAAAGTTAATAACTACTATTGAGTCATTAACAGCTCGGTTAGAAACTATGGAAGGGAAACGGGTGCATGTTCAACCTGAAAAGAAAGTTTACCCTGAATGGGTAGACTCAATTTCTCCTCCATCCAGTTTTGGAAACCCTGTTTTCCCTACTTTCAATGGATCAGGCGACCCTGAACAACATTTGACGCATTACGTGTCTTGTTGTGATCCTATGATGGGAACTCCAGAGCAGCAAGAAGCAGTGAAACTCAGATGCTTTGTGCGAACCTTTCAAGGACCAGCTTTTGTTTGGTATACAAGCTTGCAATCCCGGTCAGTCATCGGATGGGAGGATCTTCGTCAAAAATTCCTTCTTCAGTTTAGCTCAACTTTGCCAAAAACGACAGTTTTCGATCTTACAAACTGCAAGCAAAGGGAGAATAAAAGAGTCTCTAATTTCATTGCTCGTTGGAAGGGATTAACGTATTCCCTGAGTTTAGCACTCCCTCAGGAGGAATTGTTGCCAATCTGTGTGGAAAATTTGCGTGACGAATTACGCACGCCATTGATCCCTGTGAAATACACAGGAGGGTTTCGAGACCTTACTTCAATCGCTCAGTAGGTTGAAGATTCCCTTATATAGGCTAAGGTTAAATCTCGTGTAATTCCATCAGCTCCAGGAAGAAGAATGGGTAAAGCAGAAACTGCTACAGTTATGCTTAAACAAGCACCTGTACCTATATCTACTTCAAAACCTTCATCTTTTCGAAGGAATCCACCTCCTGAACGCCAACAACAAAGGCCGTTTCGTCCAAATGATCAAAGAGATCAACGACGAAAATAATTTGAGGATATGAAGAGTAAAACATACTCTTTCCAAAATGAGCAAGTTCCTGGTTACTTCATTTCAGATCTGGAAAATAATTTGGTTCAATTACCAGTGCCCAAGAGGCCAAACAAGGAATGAGATGAACACCGTCCCAATTATTGTCCCTTTCATCAAATGTTGGGGCATCTCATCCAGGAGTGTTTCGTCTTTAAAGACCTCCTGCAAAAGATGGTCGACTTGGGACAAGTCAAATTGAAGGGTTCTTCAGCTCATGTAGCGTATATTACCGCTACAGATCCAGAGGAAGGAGGCGAGTGGCCGGAAGTCAAAAGCAAAACTGCGAAAAAATATGATGATTGGATGGTCAGAAAGACAATCAATCGGACCCATTTCATTTTTCGAACACAATTGAAGAAGCCAATTGTGTCTCCTACAAAAGCTACAGTAAAGCCTCCATCAAAAGACAAATCCTCAAAATGGCAGCGCAATTCAAAGAAGAAAGAGGAATCAGAAGAAGATGAGTATGTATCAAAGCCTAAATTGTCTTTGACTCTGGCATATTTCATGCCATCTACTTCAAAGCAACGGGAACCGCCCCATCAAACGGCACAGCCTAAATAGGCTAACCAGGAAGAGTCTTTATCGGACGAAGAGTTCATCTTTGGTTCTGTTAATATGATTCAATTAACAGATCCATATTCCAGTCTTGATGAGCCTGAATTCCCTGTATCAAATAAGGGAATCCAAAGAGGTTCTAGAGGTTCAGGATATAGGGGAAGACTTGGATCTTTCCGAAGCCACTACTCTAATTTTACCCCTGCTAACACTGTATATGCAGCAGAAACTCGTGGTAGAGCCCTTCAGCGAGCTCAAAAATAACAAGCAAGTTCTTCTGCCAATGGCCAATTCAGTTTTGGCATAGTTATTTTGGAAGACCGATTAAAGGTTCCATCTTCTTTTTCTCAGCAAGTAAATGGATCTAATCAATCTAATCTTCCAAAACCAAGGATGTTGCCAACTTCAATACAAGATGCATCAGCTTCCAAAGCATCTGCTTCCAAGGTACCTGCTAAACCGCATATTCCTATTGGGAAACGCAGACCTCTAGATCAAAAGTATGATATATTGAAACACTTGGCCCAAGTACCAGCCAAGTTAACAATTTTGGATGCTTTGAATCTATCAAAAGATCTTCGGGAAGCACTTATCGAAGCTTTGTCAAGTCCTCAGGAGTTTGAAGCTGAAATTGCTGCAGCTGAAATCTATCACATAGAGAATAATCCTGCAGAATTCCATGCAGTAATATCTTTTACTGATGAAGATGAAGATGATGTTGTGCATGGGCACATAAAACCTTTGTACTTATCTGTCAAAGTCAATGGTATAGATGTTCGAAGAGCTTTCATTGACAATGGTTCAGGAGTCAAACTTATGACCATTCATACACTTCGTCGATTAGGCCTCACGAAATCTGATTTATCTCCTTCTACCATGATGTTACAAGGATATGATAAAAATGAACAAGAACCACTGGGAGAAGTTACACTTAGAACTCAGTTTGGAGATCTTGTTTCCAATTCGGATTTCGTGATTGTTGATCAAGACTCAGCTTTCAATATCTTGCTCGGAAGACCCTGGCTACATCAGCATGCAGCTATTCCGTCATCATACCATCAATGTCTCAAATACTGTTTCGATGGTCAAGTTGGAACATTGTATGGTGATAAGGCCCCATTCAAGACATGTGAGTCTCAATACATTGAGGCGGAATTTTATCACATGAAGGGAAGAGAAAAATCTACAATGAAGGAAATTACCAAAGTTAATGCTCCATATGGTTTGGAGAAAATTCCAATAAATCCATTTTCACATGTGAGTACAGATTATGTGTTACCTATCAGTCAAATTGACAAAATAGGCCCAAATCAAAATACTTTTATGGAAAGCTCCATAATGTCAATTACGGCAATCGAGCCAGACAGCATGGGAGAAATTGGTAACCTACCAAGCAGTGATGAAAGCATAAGTGGTGACGTTTTCATTTCATCTGCTAAAGTCCAACAAGTCTATACTTTGCTAATCAGGCCAGAAGAAGTTATAGCAACACCATAGGTGAATAATGATGTCGATTCTCAATCCATCATCTCCTCTTTATTTCCCAAAGAATACCCTTTATCATCAATAGGGTCGGAAATGAAAGCTTCTTCTTCAAAATGTGAAAATTTTGACATCTCTTATGATCATGAGAATTTCGTTTCGTCATCTACTTTGTAAGTAGAAACGGAAGAAATAGCACGTGATGAAGAGGAAGAGGAAGATCTTAGAGATGCTCCTCCAGCATTTGAAGAGGGTATCTCTACCACGGTGGATGAACTCAGAGAAGTAAATCTGGGTACAGAGAAAGATCCACGCCCCACTTTGATTAGTGCGGCCATGACCCTTGAAGAGCAAGAGATGTATATTTCTTTTCTAAAGCAAAATAAAGATATTTTTTCTTGGAATTATACAGAAATTCCTGGGCTTGATCCTGATGTTTCTACTCATCATTTGGGTTTACCAAAAGAACATCGGGGTTTTAAGCAAGCCGTGAGAAGAACACACCCAACCTATGCTTCCAAAATTGAAGCTGAAGTGGTTAAGCTGATCAAAGCCAACTTTGTCAGAGAAGTTCAATATCCCAAATGGTTGGCTAATATTGTCCCTGTAAAGAAGAAGAACGGACAAATTAGGGTTTGAATCGATTTCAGAGATCTTAATCGGTATTGTCCTAAAGATGATTTCCCAGTTTCGATTACAGAACTCTTAATTGATGCGCCGGCTGGCTATGAAGTACTTTCATTCATGGATGGATATTCCAGATATAATCAGATCCGAATGGCCCTAGAAGATGAGGAATATACAGCCTTCAGAGCTCCTCAAGGTGTGTTTTGTTATCGGGTGATTCCCTTTGGTTTAAAGAATGCAGGTGCAACATATCAACGCGCCATGCATCGTATCTTCAAACCTCTTTTAGGGAAGTTTGTTGAATGCTATGTGGATTATTTGGTGGTTAAATCCAAACAACTTTCTAATCACTTGGCTGATTTGGAAGTCATATTCCACAAGCTTCGACAACATAATTTGAAGATGAACCCCTTAAAATGTGCTTTTGGGGTAACCTCAGGAAAATTCTTCGGCTTTGTTGTACGCCATCGTGGTATTGAAGTCGATCCTGAGAAGACCAAATCAATCCTTGGTATGTCACCTCCTCAGAATTTGAAAGAATTAAGAGGACTTCAAGGACACTTAGCCTATATTCGGCGTTTCATCGCCAATTTGGCAGGCAAAAGTTTACCCTTTACCAAATTATTGAAGAAAGGAGTCACTTACCAGTGGACTGAAGAATTTCAAGAAGCATTTGATGTTCTCAAGAAATACCTCTTGAGACCACCAGTACTCATGCCACCTGTTGAATTTAGACCGCTTATCCTCTATGTGACAGCTTTAGAGCGATCATTGGGTGCCTTTCTCGCTCAAAAGAATGATGCCGGGAATGAAAATAGTCTCTACTATCTCAGTAGAACTATGCTTGAAACAGAAACCCGGTATTCAAATATTGAGAAGTGCTGCCTGACATTAATCTTTGTAGTTCAGAAATTGAGACACTACCTGCAACATCACGAGGTCCAATTGGTATCTCGTAATAATCCGCTCAAATTCATCCTTAGTCGTCCAATTCTTACAGGACGTCTGGCAAGGTGGACGGTTATTCTACAGTAGTTCGACATTCAGTATGTGTCTCAAAAGGCAATTAAGGGCCAAGCTCTGGCTGATTTCCTAGCTGAACATCCTTCAGTAGAAGATACATATTCAAATATCGAACTCCCTGATGAGGAAGTTTTCTCTATTCAAGAGAATCCTCAAACATGGTAAATGTATTTTGATGGTGCTTCTAGAAGTCCAACAGCGAAGAAAATGGAAAATCCTAAATTCAACAAAGTTGGTTTAGGAATTGTGCTCATTTCTCTAGATAAGGCAGTGTTACCTTATTCTTTTTTGTTGTGGGAAGGTGCTACCAATAATGAAGCTGAATACCAAGCTCTCATTACAGGCTTGGAATTAGCGCTTCAAGCACAAGTGAATCACTTAAAGGTGAAAGGTGATTCAGACCTGGTAATCAAACAAGTCAATAGGGATTATGCCATCAGAAAAGAAGAATTAATCCCTTTGTATGATTACGTCAGAGAGTTAATGTCGGAATTCCCTTCAGAACCGACATTTTATTATGTCCCAAGATCACAAAATGCTCAAGCGGATGCACTGGATAATATAGCCACAGCTTTAGCAGATCCAAATCGGGACGAGACAACCATCTGTATTGCCCACCGTCGTGCAATTTCACCTTATGTTCAAGTCAGAATAGAGGAAATTAATGAAATTAGTCCCATTCCTGAACCGTATGGTCATACTACAGGATGGACGTCACCTATCAGGGAATACCTTCAAAATTGAACACTTCCACCTGATAGAGCTGAGAAAGAACAAATCCGGCGACGTGTGGTCAATTTTACTCTTTATGATAGCCCAAACCACCTCGAGAAAATTCTCTACAAACGTAGTTTTGATGGAGTTCTCTTCAGATGTATTGATGGTGAAGAGACAATTACTGTCATAAAATAAGTGCATGCAGGAGTCTGTGGTGCCCACCAGTCTGGACATGGTCTGTCTGATCAAATTCGAAGGCTTGGATACTTTTGGCCTTCAATGATACAAGATTGTGTTAATTTCACAAAGAAGTGTCATTCATGCCAAGTATATGCCAACTTCATTCATCAACCTCCATAGTTGCTTCATACAGTCAAATACTTGTGGCCATTTTCCACATGGGGAATGGATGTGGTGGGACCTTATCCTTCAGCTACGACCAAGCAGTTTATGTACATTATTACTGCTACTGATTTCTTTTCCAAATGTGCAGAGGCAGTACCTCTCAAAGAAGTCAGTTGTAAATGCATTGTTAGCTTCATCAAGTCTAACATCATTACTAGATTTGGTGTCCCTCATACCATATTGACGGACAATGGCACCAACTTCTGTTCTTCTTAGGTGAAGAAATTGTATCAAGAATACAACATTAAGTCCAACCATTCATCTCGATATCATGCGGCGGCTAGTGGCCAGATAGAAGCCTTCAACAAGACTCTATCAAACATACTGCAAAATATGGTGGATAAAGATAAAAGGTCATGGCCTGATAAACTCTTTCATGCTTTATGGGCTTATCGGACTACCACTCGCAATGCAACGCGGTCAACTCCATATTCATTGGTATATGGAATAGAAGCAGTCTTTCCAATTGAAGTTCAATTGCCTTCACTCAGAATAGCCATTTGTGATCAGTTATCTACAGATGAGCAATCCCAAAAGCGGTTGAATGAACTGGAATAGTTAGATGAGAAAAGATTGTGCACTTTGCAAAACTTGGAAATCTATCAGAATCGAATAGCACGAGCTTTTAACAAAAAAGTTCGTCTTCGTTCATTCATTCAGGGAGAATTGGTATTGGTTCTCAGAACACCAATGATACCAGGAAAGAAGCCTCCCAAGCTTGAACCAAAATGGGAAGGACCTTATTCAATACATAAGGTCTACTCCAATGGAGCGTATTCTCTAATCTCAATGGACGGAGAACTCATCACGACTCCAACCAATGCCAGATTTCTGAAGAAGTATTTTGTATAAACACAAAATATGGTCCCCAGAACCAAGACTCTTACAATTGGTTCATACAGCAATGGTCCAGTATGACCTTAAACTGCAACTATGTCCTACATGACACTAAACTGTATTATGGTCCAGTATGACCTTAAACTGCAACTATGTCCTACATGACATTAAACTGTATTATGTCCTATATACATGACATTAAACTGCGTGACACTTTCATCATCCAGCATGACGATAAACTGTAAAAAGTCCCCAGAACTGATATCCTCATATTGGTTCACCAAGTTCGTCCTTGCTATATGACGTTAAACTATACAGCAATGGTCCAGTACGACCTTAAACTGCAACTTCGTCCAACATGACGTTAAACTATAGGAAAGTCCCTTTATCGTCCAACATGACATTAAACTGTAGAAAAGAAGATGTCCCTGCAACATGACACTAAACTGTGCAACACCAGTTCGCCCTTGCTATATGACGTTAAACTATACAGCAATGGTCCTGTATGACTTTAAACTGCAACTTCGTCCCACACGACATTGAACTGTGAAAAAGTTCCCTAAATCATCCAGCATGACCTTAAACTGCATCATCCCTGGTCTATGTATATGACCTTAAAATATTCACACTTTCGTCCAACATGACATAAATGGTGTGTTATTTTGTCCTTACTGCATGACATTAAACTGCACAGTCCCCCTTTCGTCCAATATGACGTTAAACTATTTTATCCCCATCGTCCTAACAACATGACGCTAAACTGTACAGAAAATCCTTGATATGTCCTACATGACATTAAACTGTATTTTTTCCCTACTACATGACACTAAACTGTGCAACACCAATAGTCCTAACTGCAAGACTTTAAACTGCATAGTCCCTTTATATGTCCTACATGACATTAAACTGTGCATCGTTAAGGTTGTTGTTTCCTCTTGTTTCTCACACCGAGTATGACTCACGTGAGCTTAGAGTAAACATCAACCATAACACTCTCTTTGGGCCACTAACCATGTGTAAGTCCCAACAACATTTTTATTAGATCATTGTCCCTAAGAAAAACTTGATCATTAATTCATTCTTTAATTGAACTACACGGACTTTGATCCTTGCCCTCCAGGCTGGGTATGTAGGCAGCCTCCCAGGGTTCAATCCCAAAAACAATCTCTTTACATCGGTTCACCACCATCTCATATGATGTTGATTCGTGAAACTTCCCCTGGAATCAATATCTTTACATTGATTCATTTTCGTCCTTGTTATACGACGTTAAACTATAAAACACTTTTGTCCGGTACGACAATAAACTAAAATATTCTTTGATTTCCTCATTTGAAAGAGAACTATTATTGACAGTTATTTTTCAATCATGGTTTATATTTTCAAAAGACTACGTGCATACATGGTAATGCATGAACTTTTTATCTTAGGTTAAACCATCATTGCACTAAAGTCCCCTTTCACCCTTCACATGTACGAACCAAATTTGTACAAAGGACATTTCAAGAACTACGTGGACTTGATTCCCATCCTTATGGGATACGTAGGAACATTCGAGTGTCCCTCGAATCCAGTCCCAAGTCTTTTGGGCCTAACCCCAAATTTCACTTTCAGTACCTTGGCTGAAAAGTCCTCATGAAAACACACACTGTGTATTCATTATTATGGTCCGAATTCTATGACCCTAAACTAAGATCACTCATACTTTCGTCCTGCATGATGTTAAAACTGCATTTCAAGAACTACGTATGGCTTGATTCTCATTCTTATGAGATACACAGTGAAGTCCAAAATTTCAATTTAGGACCCAGCCACAACATGATTATGGTTATCATTGACCTATGTATCTCTATATACATTAGACAATACCCATCATTATTTGTTATAATCCTAAACTTAAATATTTTCAGATCTTCATAACCCTTTTCATGACTTCTAGTCACAAAAATGTCAAACTTCTGAGAATTCTTTTGCCTGACTATGCAGCACGTGCCCATAGGTGGCCTTGCATGAACAGTCCACATAACAGACTTGTCAGCCAAAAGATGCTATTTATTTGACCATGCAGCCAATGCCCTTAGGTGGCCCTGCATATTTCAACCCCCTAACGGGTTTTGTTAAATAATAGTAACTTCATTCTTAGGAAGAATTCCTCTTTTTTCCTTATTTGTCTTAAACAACAGTATGTAGGGATCCGCAAAAAAATAGCCATCCTTAACATATTTGTCCCATATCCTTTTTCATGATCTGAAAATATTCAATTCTATAGTTTATTCTTCTTCCCTACGTTTGGGTTAGACCTTCGCAGGAGTGATGTTCATCCAGTTCTTCGATATTCTTGTTCGGAAATATCTTCTACATATTCAAGTACCTCTTTCCATACAACAAACTCTATACTTTAGAAAATTTGAATCTCCATAAACTTTCACTGCCTTTTAGCACTAGGAAAGTAAATTTCTGAGAGTTCTTTTGCCTGACTATGCAGCACGTTCCCATAGGTGGCCTTGCATAAACAGTCCACATAACAGACTTGTCAGCCGAAAGATGCTATTTATTTGACCATGTAGCCAATGCCCTTAGGTGGCCCTGCATAATTCAACCCCCTAACGGGTTTTGTTAAATAATAGTAATTTCATTCTTGGAAACTACTTCTTCTAATGCCTTTTAGATCTTTTTTCATATCATTCCTCAGATTCAAATATTCTTAAGCCATAGTTTACATATTTTCTCTCATACCTGAGTATGGTAATATGTTTTCAGATAAATTGTCAAGGAATTGAATCAATTTTAATCAATTTTGGTCAAAGCTATTTCGACCTTAAACATTATCCCCTTTATGTTAGGCATGCATGACTTTAAACTGCCCACAAAAGACAAAGGAACTCTGAATAAAAGTCAAGTTCCAGCTCACTAAATATACATTTTTGTATGATTTAGGTAATATTGAGCAATTAAAAGGTTCAAATTTTGTAGGGTTATTTGTAATAATCCTAGTAAAAATCAAACTATGCTTACTAGGCCCATTTGGCTTAAGTAAATTTGAAACAGGTAGTGAAAGAATGCAGGTACAAATGATTGAAGATGAAAGTGTTTTTTCATTGATACACAAGAGTTAAAAGGACATCCACAGACTGGAGTCTCTTCTCTTTTTCAAAAATTACAAGAAGCTTTCAACATAACACTTCATTTGATTTACGGCATCCCGAGCTTCATCAGCAACCACCTAGAATTCATTCACTCAACTGGATACAATAAGAGATGTAGTGATAATAGCTCTTCTTGGAACAATTGTAAAAGGATGTTCTTGAGTGCGGTTTGAGAAAATTTTCTGCTGATCAAACAGTGACTCCGTTTCTGTCCAAGAGACTTGGAAGATGGATACATGGATTTGAGAATAGAGCATTGGAAGTAAAGAGCCATTTGGAGAGAGTACTCTTTTCAGATATTGCTCTAATGCCATGTTTGTATTCTCTCCACCAACCGGCAGTGGAAAACATTTCAGCCCATGGGTTTTCCATTTTCATATCTGCAAGGAAATGGCATAGAGGAAGAACTTGAAAGTTCACACCATTGTTGTTGCTCTTAATGCACAGCATAACCGAAATAGAGGAGTAGCAGTGCAACTGCATCTCAGGTGTATAATTGTTTGCATTTGGAACATTGAATCCTTGCAGATGACCATGACCACACAGAGGCAGATGGATGCTCTGTGGAAAATTAGGATGATATTTCCTCAAGTACTTAGCCAAATCTGGGAGAGTGCTGTTGCAGATATCATAGTAATCATGGCCAATGATGTTCATCATGTCATCAATACGCTTGCTAGCCAGTTCATCATTCGTTCCAATTCCCTTGGGAACCACTGAATTTGCACAAAAGATGAATAAACTAACTCTTAAATGGGTTTATTTTTCATAAGATTTGTGAAGTAATTTGGAAAAACGGCTAAAGTAATTTAAGTCGCGCAAGTCTAAACATGGCGCGCAAGTATTCGTGTGCCGCGCTAGTTTTTGACGCGCAAGTGTACACCACGCAAGTACAAAAACCTTTACAGTAGCGTGACATCACGGAAAACACTAGAAAACAGAGCAACCTGCGCGGCTAAGGTGACCTGCGCGGCGAGAGCTCGAAGGTATGAAGTCCGGAAATCCAGATGCTTGTACGGAGGTGAGGCCATGTATTTATAGGCCATGAGGCCTATCTACGCGCCGTACTCAGAGCGCTTAAGGCCTGCGCGACGAAAACTTGTGCGCCGCCCACTGTGCACTGAATACTTGCGCGCCTCCCTTTTCCTTTAGAGGAATTCGATTTCCTCAGAGTCGAATCCTCATTTCTCTCCGGATCCAACTCTGAGGGGGGACTTTTGTTGACGCTCCTTTCGTCACAGAATCTAATGATCGGAAAAAAGAATACCCCAGCTCAAAATGATTCATCCTTTGAAGAAAACATCAAAAATCGACAAAGGGATGAACAAGGAGAACATTTCCCATAGGTCGCGCAAGTTCCCTCATGGGCGCGCAAGTACACTTGCGCGTCGCCTAGTGGTCGTGCAAGTACTTGCGCGCGGCCTAGTGGTTGTGAAAACCTACTTGCGCGACACCTTGTGGTCGTGCAAGTACTTGCGCGACGACTTCTAGTCGTGCAAGTGACTTGCACGACCTAAGTGGTAACCGCCCGGTAACCGCCTGGGGTCTTGTTTTGCCTATAAATAGACCCTGTGGGCCCCCCATTCGAGGATCTTTTTCCAGAAATTCGGATTGAAGCTCCCGACACCCAAGTCTCTTCTCAAAGCTTCCGGAACACTTCTAAGGTAATTTCTTACCTAGAACGGAAGATTTAAAGAGAAGAAGGAAGACCTAAGTGTTGAAACTCATCAATACTTGCGCGCCGCCTTATTCTTTCAATAGAACTTGTGCGTCTCTTTTTTGGAAGAACCTCAAGAGGATTCTAAAGGGATTTATAAAGAGTCACTCAAATATTATAATGATGTTTGAGAATCGCGCAAGTACCCTTCATGTCGCGCAAGTATACTTGCGCGACCAATACTTGCACGCCGCCGCAACACTTGCGCGCTGCCTCAATAATTGCGCGCCTTTCAAGACTTGCGTGCCCCTTACCTTTTTGGGTGCCCATCTTTCCCATTTTACCCCTCTTAAGCCATTTCACCTTTCCTATTCAAGATTCAGTCTTCAAGATACTCTTCAAAGCCATTTATGGCATGATTTCTTGATTTGACTTCCTTATCTAAAAGGAATTCTATGAAATATCTCTCAAAATCTAGTGATTTAAACATCTTTATGTCACCAAAGATTGAGAATCCATTCATTCCACCTCATCCTTTGAAGATGACAGAATCCTTAACCTGGGTCTCCTTTTTCAGGTATAAAACCCAGTTATAAACCTGGGCTTCCTTCTCAGGAATAAGTCCCTGTCATAAATCTTGGGCATCCTCCTTAGGAGTAAGCCCCAAACCTTAATTCCTAAACATGGGCATCCTCTTCAGGAGTAAGCCCCAAACCAAGTCCCCTAACCTAGGCTTCCTTCTCTGGAATAAGTCCCAGTCATAAATCTTGAGCATCCTTCTTAGGAGTAAGCCCCAAGCCTTAAATCCCTAACCTAGGTCTCCTTTTTTCAGGTATAAAACCCAGTTGTAATCTTGGGCTTCCTTTTCAGGAATAAGCCCCAGGTCCCCTAATTTCTCTTAACCAGTCCTAAATTACGTTTGATATAGGGTTCCTTCTCAGGAGTAAAACCCAATTATCAATCCTCTCCTAATTTGAGTTTCCTTTTCAGGAATAAGTCCCAAGTTAGAGTATTCAAATCTCCATAAAGCACATATACCTTTATGGACCCTGTTCCTGGATTTTCTCCCTAAAAGTAAATCCTAAACCTTCATCTATCTGGGCAGTCATACATACATAAGCCCCAAACAATTTCTTATGATTGCATCTTTCATGGCACAATTGTCTAATTTTTACCAATGCATCTTGTTTCTCACACCGAGCATGACTCATGTGAGCTTAGAGTGTAAAAGTAATTATGACATTCTTCTTTGAGCCATCAATCATAAACATCATACTCCATTACTCGAACTAAGTGGGTTCTGATTCCTTTTCCAAAACAAAGGATACGTAGGTAGCCCATTTATGGGTTCGATCCCAACTTTGAAATAATCCTTGTCCTTCTGAATGACGATAAACTTCAAGTGCCCCACTGAGTGGCTTTAAAACCAGCCTGGTCTTCATAATGACCAAGAGACTTTTATATAAATGTTTTGAAGGATACCATTGACCAAGAATCTCTAAACAGATATAGATGATTCTCTATTGATGAAGAACCTCGAATACATATAAAAGATTCTCTAAATTTCTTGCATATTTAATCATTGATTGTTAAAACTTAAGGAAAGCTCATTTTATACTTGGTAATATAATAAGGATTCACGAACATAACGTAAATCTATAAAGAGAGTCCCGGAGTAGACGATAATTCCCCTCAAAAAGGTGTGATGAGTCCGACCTCCCATCCTCTCGACCAATGAAAATTCCTAAGCCTCATCAGTCCACAAGCTAATGAGCGCCTACCTTTGGAAAGGAGGTCCAAACGGATGTGGAATCATTGGATGTTTCCGGTTCTACGAATAAACCTGCTAGAAACCGATCGAAACGTTTGAATCTCCCGTCCAGGAGGTCATCCCTGGATTCAATAGGAAACAGCCTCAAATGGTTCCATATGGATAGTTTAGTGATAATTGTTGTTTTATGAAAACTCCACTAAGTGAAATTGATCCTACCAGTTGTGGCTGAAATCAGGGACGCAAACACGAAGCATGTCCTCAATGGTTTGTACGGTCCACTCTGTCTGACCATCCGTCTGAGGATGGAATGTGGTGCCTAATCGAAGCTATGACTTGAAAACTTCTTGAAACCCCTTCCATAGCAGGGAAGTAAAACAATCATCACGATTGGATACAATCATAGATGGAACTCCATGAATTTGTACAATCTCTTGTACGTAGAGGAGTCTCAATCCCTCCACTGATCCCTGCTCTCTGATAGGTAAGATGTGGGATGAATTGGTGAGTAGATCCACAATCACATAGATGGAATCATGTCCCTTGGACATGCATGGAAGTCATTTCATGAAGCCCTTGGAAATCCCATCCCACTTCCACACTGGAAACTCTAGTGGATGAACTAATCCTGCTGTAACATGGTGTTATGCCTTCACTTTCTGACAAGTGAGGCACCATGAGATAAACTCCTCCACTACTTTATTTATACCCGACCACCAGTGCTGATGGCGAAGGTCCTAGAACATATTCACCCCCCCTAGATGTACCACCAGAGGGGATGTATGGAAACACCTCAACACTTCCTTCCGTAGCACCACTAGTACCATAGTACATCCTCGGAAGAGGATGATGTTCTTCCCATGTTCAATAAATCCATCAAGTGTCTATCCTATGGATATCTGAGCATGTTGAGACTCATAATCATTGTCCACAAGTTGTTACTCCCTTAATCTCTAAAGGAGTGGGGGAGTGACTATCCATGACTGAAGATAAAAAACTCCATCTCGATCCATGTAGGATATCCACAAAGTGGCTAGCTGCTTCGTTGCCTCACTCAGCCACTCTATACCCGATCTCTTTATGAGTTCAATTGCTACTACGTTCCCCTTACCAGGAGTATAGACTATCGTTAATTCATAGCCTTGGAGGAACTCAACCCAACACAGCTGACTTAGGTCCATGTCCTTCAGAGAAAAGATAAACTTGAGACTCTTGTGATTAGAGTAGACTGGAAAATGTTCATCCATCAAGTAATGTTGCCATTTATTCATGGAAAAGTCCATTGTTTCTGACCCCAGTTCATGGACAGCATAGCTTTGCTCATGCTATATCATCTGTAGAGAACCACACACGATCACTGCTTGCTCCTACATCAGAACACAATTCAAGTCTCATCCCTGATGCATCGCTGTAGAAAACATACCCAACTCCCTCTTCCAGTAGCCTCTATAAGTAGAAACTCGTTAGTGTCTACCTCATCTACTAGAAACCATGTGGGAATCTCTCGAACCACATGAAGGGTTTTCCATTCTTTTTTAATGCTGATAAGGGTTCCAAAACTCTATAAATTTCAGACATAGACCTCCGGTAGTAAGTGGACACCCATAAAACTGGGTACCTCTGTCACACTCCAGGGTTACTCCCAAGAAAACACAACCTCAATCATTGTTGGATCAACTGCAACTCTAGCCTCAAGATAATGTATCCCGAAAAGTGAACCTCTCGGATCTAGAACTAGAACTTCGAGAGCATACCATAAAGCTGATGATCTCAGAGTGTGCCCATAACTATATGCATATGATAGGCATGTTCAACCTCTCTGGCTGAGTAAATCAAGATTTCGTCGATGAATACTACCACAAAGTGGTCAATGTATGGCCAGATGATCTTATTTATGAGTCCCATGAACACTACTAGGTCATTGGTTACGCCTAATGGAATCACCAAGAACTCATAGTGGCCATACTGACAATTGATGGTCATATTCTATACATCCTAATCTCATACCCTGAGTTGGTGATAGCCTGATCTTAGGTCTATCTTCAAAAACCAATGTTCTCCCTTTAGCTAGTCAAAGAGATAAACAATCCTCAAGAGTGGGTACTAGTTCTTCACGGTCACACGGTTCTTGCATCGATAGTCCACACAGAGTCTCAAACTCCCATCCACCTTCTTGGAAAACGAAATTGGGGTTGCCCAAGGAGTAAGACTGAGCCTAATGAACCCCTTGCTCTGCAAGTCCTCCAGTTGTACTCATAGCTCTTGAAGCTCTGTAGGAGCTATCTAAAATTCTGGAGTAGATATCAGTGCTATCTTGGTGTACAAGTTGATGTAAAAGTCCACCTATGTGTGAGAAGGTAGACCCGGAACATCATCTAGAAACACATCAGTATACTGGTCCACCACTATAGGATAGCTCAGACTCTCAACATCAACCACTATAAGGGTAAGGTAAGACAACTGATGTGTGATTGGCTACACCCTCCTCTAAGTAAGTCCATCCTTTCCTACAAATGATCATATCTCATCTGTGAAGGAAAACCTAGTCGTGTTCATGTGGACACACCACACTTTGCGCCTAATACAGTCAATCTAAGCATGGATTGTGGATAACCAGTCCATATTAAAGATGACATCGTAAGGCCTCGACACCGCTACTAGGATATCCAAGACCAAGATCTCGCCTTCTAGAGTATGTTCACACTACCGGTTATAATGTGTAATCATTGAATCTGCTCCCGTATGAGTCTTTAGCCATAATGATCGAACCATCAGTTCCACCAGTATCTCTGAGCTCCAAACAAGGGTAGTGGAAATAAATGAGTGACTGGAACCTATATAAATAACTTATGTAGCTAAGGTGGAAGAGAAACAGATCATAAATATTATCATATCTAGAACCATGTGGTCATAGGCCTCAGGTGACTGTAGATGAGTTCATCCCTGACCTCCTACTCTCTGTGGTCGTGGTGGACCACCTGGCGGTGGTGACGGTATAACCTCAAATCACCTCCCACTGCCTATTGCCCGACCAGCTCCTCTTCCTTGTTTGCCTCCTACTTGCGAACATCCTAGATAAAATATTTGCCTTTATCTAGGCGGTCCTTCGATCATCTATAGGTTTTCCGTACGGCGGGTCAAGAAGTTTCAATCCATGTGACTCTACCTGCCGCATGTGTAACACTGCATGTTCCTCACTTGTCCTGCTCTATCTTGAGAAGCCCGCATAACCAATCCTGTATCATGCGGTCATCAACCTATAGGTCTGGTCCTCTTGGACCTCTGCATCATCTTTTTTCTTCCAGCTGCAGATTAATCTACTACATAATGTTTGGTGGTGGGTCTCGATACCGGTGAATACTCAGCAAGAAAACACTGCACTAAGAGTGCTCGCTCTAACACCCCCACCAAGGTCGGGATACTGAAATAAATAATTGAACCTCTATTCTCTTTTCAAAGTCCCTACTTGATGTTATGGGACAGGAAGAAAGGGTCGTGCACCATGTCAGTGGAGTAGCATGAGAGGTCGGTGAACCTCACCAAATACTAAACTATAGTCATGCTACCATGCTGCAAGTGGAGAACCTCCTGTATACACACCGAGTGTAGGGTATCCAAGACAAACTCTTCCCTGCAAATTCTCTCAAAGTACACCCAGATGAGAGTCACCACTTCGTGAACCTAGAGAATCAAGCTCCACCATCTACCCACTGCTTCCTGAAGAATACTAGTGGAAAAGGTCACCATTAGATAAGTTGGTGTCCCAACCAGTCGGAAAACAATAACCACGGCCTCCAACCAGTCCTCAGCCACAAGTGGATCCGTATCTGCCCAGAACCTCAGTGTCCTCTGGAGATGGAACTCGAGCAACGCGCTCATGCGGCATGAAACCTCTAATTATGGGTCTGGTGGCATCGGCTACCCAATAGGTAGTGGTGCCTCTGGTACACCATCCGATGGTACAACTGCCGTAAGGGGGCCATGAACCAAATCCTTGTCACTCAATGGGATGTCATCACATACTTTACCCATAACCCTGGCTGGTTGTCTGTGTAGAGGCATCCAGAAAAGAAACAGGTGATCCATGGTTAATAAGTTATAATTTGTGAGATAACTCAAATAGTTCACAAACAAAATGTTTCAAAGACACACACGCAATCAGTTTTTTCATGCACTGACTCAGAAATCAGAAGTCATGGACCTGGCGTATTAATATGTTGGTCACCGCACCAACACTGGACTTCCTGAACTGAATACCACACTCATAACACTTAACAATATTTCCACATAGAAAAGATCAGAGTCATTGTTCTTCAGTAGAACTGAACTCCTCTTATACCAATTTTTCACGACCTGTCCCTTGGGGCCTGTGTCGTGACTACCCCATGCCTACCTTCCGTATGCCAGGGGTTTGGGACTAGCACCAGAAAGGCATATACCTAAAACAGGGAGGAATTTCCCTTTTCAACCTATGAACTCACACTATCCAAGCACATAGTAGGATACAAGCACAATGTAAACTATATAGTAACAATGTCAGTACATTAAGTGGGCCATAATACAGGCCCAACTGGAAAGTACAAGTAAAACATTAAAGTATAAGTAACCTAAAAAACAGTTTGTGTGAACACCCACCATTGATACTATATGAAGGGTATGTATAGCTCTTGAATGGTCGTCTTTTCGGTACCCCTCATCTAAGGTACACCTATTAGCAGCCTCCAGTCCCAGTACCCTCGACCTCCGTCAGTGATGTATGTCGTATTCATAAGACATAGCAAGGTGTGGTCATATCATGTACATGGGTGAGTACAACGTTACTTAGTAGGGACCTCGAGACCCCCAATGTTTCTCAAAATCCACAATGGATAAATCACAATGCATGGAAACAATAGTCAACCCTACTTAGGTATATCCCTATACATATACCTATGTTATCAAGTATACCCCAATATTTCATGAGGAAACAGAAGGCCCAACTCATTAGCCCAAATCTCAACTATTCCATGAAAGAAATAATACCACGTAGGTAACACCACAATGGTAAGTACCACATAGATACAACACATAGAAGAATACCACAAAGGTAAAGACTCATCTCACACCAGGTAAAACTTATTTACAAAAGTACATATGACTAGTCGGAAAGCTATATTATCATATTCTATTAAGTAGCACTTCTTCTGACCCACACATGATTGATAGGTAACTAACCTATGCTAACACACACAGGATATGTAGGTAACAAACTCTTGATGACCCACACATGATTTGACTCATATAGGATTAGTGTGCGCTGACTCGGACACGTTCGCTGAGCGCTAACCCACACAGGATCGGTAAGCGCTGACCCACAGTGGGTCACTGAGCACTGACCCACACATGATCTGATAGATGTTGACCCACACAGGATCGATGTTCTTTCTTAACGTTACTGTGAACCATAGGGTTCATGCACTAATAATTCATGATTCTAAGATATTCCACTCTTCAATCCATTGATCGATACTTCAATATCCACGAAGTCCCACAAAGAAGTATCCAAAAGATTTGTGACATCAAAAGGGACCCAACACAACTAATTATGTATCAATCAGACGCCCAGTCTATATGTTATTAGAATTTCCGTTCTGAGGTCCCAGTTAGATTGGAGTTCGATCAGCCCCGGTTGTACTCCAACATTATCCAAAACTCAGGTGGTTTATACCAAAAGGACCCTCTTGATAAAACGATTCTTGCACCGCATACGGTTCGGCCCACTCGGCCGAGTGGTCACCCGTGGCGGGGTCCACCCTATCCAACACCTTGGAGGGGAGGCGCTCTCCATAGGTCGCCCGAATGGTCAAAGGTCCATTCAGTTTTTGCATGAGGGACCCACCAGTGCAGGTCCTGCTCGGTGCATCACGGTCGGCTGGATCCACGGTCGATCCTCCTCTCTGAGGTGTGGTTGCACTCCGCTGCTCCACCATGGTCGTTCGAGTGTCGTCTGCCCTCCGTCCTCTGTTGCGGCCATGGGGCCTCAGTATCCAGATCTGGTGGCACGAACGCGTGCCACCGATTCACCACGTGGATGTTCAGCATGTCGGCTGCCAACCAGAATTGCTATGGCTGACGGGCCATGGCCTCCTCCTCATCCAGCGTCGCGGATGTGTGCCACCCTACCTTCACTACTGCCTGCTTGAACCATGGCCAGTTCGTTGCCAGCCTCCCTCCTCCTCCGCGGGTAACTGAAACTTTTTTATAAGCATGGATAATATGAAGAACCCATATTTGTGATCCTCATATTGAGGGCTCCGCATCTATAGATCGTGCTCGACACAAAATTGTGTTTTAAGTGCGCTTAATTATTTGGCATTGAATAAGGCACAATGAGCACATGAAGAATGCATGAATAATAGTCAAAGAACAAATAGTAATGTTCATGGTATTTTGGAAGTTCAATGGCCATTTTTGTTTGGAAATCATTGTTTAGAATCAAGAATATGAATAATCAAACAAAAAGATTTAATCATATTTCAAAATAAAACACCTAACTCAGTCATCCATTGGAGATGACGTGAGGATGAAGACAAAGATGATGAAGACGATAAGGTCGCCAAAGTTCGTCGCTCCAGTAACACGCTTCCGACGTCGGACTCATGCATCGTACTCATTCTTGATCTATAGATAGTTCTTCATTGGAAGATATTTCTACAAAGGTTCTCCCATGCTCTCCTTTCATTTCCAATGTTTTCTCCCATGAAAGGTGTGGTGCCAATATTAATTAAGTTAATGATTAATAATTTAATTAAAGTTAGAACATTAATTAAATTAAATTTGGCACATAACAAGGGGAATCCCAAGAGTTACCCCTCATTAGAGAAAGGTTAATTTGGTCCCCACCACAAGAATTTGAAAAGGAGGTTTCAAACAAATTAAAATAAAATTTTTTGTTTTATTTTTTATTCTTTTAACTCTTCCACTAAAATCCAAAAATCTAACGTTCACCCTCAAACTACTGTGGTTGAGGCGAAGGTATCCTTAAGAGAATATCGGTGCTGAGAGTTCAACAGTGCAATCAGATTTTAATTTCGATCACCGGTTCGAAAGATACAAAACACTACTCGTGCATTTTCTGAACGTACCTTAAATGGTTAAAAATGCAATCTAGGAACAACGTGCCTCATAATCATGCACCATCAATTTTCACAGACTTGTAATATTATAATATAAATAAATTAAATAAATGGTCAATTCTGGGTCTTTATAATAAAATTCAATTTTTAGAAATATGTTTTGGGAGAAATATTTTTCGAAAAAATATCCTGGAATTCCTTCCACTACATTCCTTCAATTTATTACTAGGGATTCGTATTTTGGATCAATTTCCACCACTGATAAACTACCTCCTACATATGATTTACAACATAAAGTACCATATAATTTTGATTACATTGCAGGATGGTGAAGATCATCTCAATGGAGTGTATCCATTTATCTATGATTGCATGTTTAGATGATCCATTGAAATTAGGAGGCCTTTTTCGTGTGAATAACTTGATTGCATATTTTCTCGGTTAGGGGGTTTAGATGATCCTCTTGAACTAGGGTTATATTTAAAACCTGATTCATCTAAAAGATTATCGTCATGATGATTGTGATTTCAGCTCCCATTGGGTTTGGCATTTCACTGGGGAAGTCATTACATTTACCATCACATGGATTTATTACCTGATTGCTATTATTTTTTTCTATTGGATAGAATAAATGGAATCCTATGGGAGATTATATATTAACTATTAATATCATATAAGTGAATCTAATAAATTAATGTGATAAATTATAAATTATATTTATTGATATGACCCAGTAATTTCTAGGATTCAATCTATGTTATCCGTTATCTATTTCATAACATGTATTCTTATGCTTATTTTTCATTTTGCTACCATAATAATTTTTCATAATGAGATTATGAAATTAACCACGCATATCCCCTAGTAATCTCTGGCCAGGTTCATTGTAAAGCCTATTGTCTTGTATCATGTTACATTGAGTAAGTCGTGGAACACCATTCTAGAGTTGTTACACCTATGTACATTTGTGTGAGAACAACATCCAACTATAGTATCCAGAAAAGGATGTAATATATTTATAAAACAATTATTCTATAATAAAAAATTTATAAACATGATTTCATATAATTATTCATAGAGATATATATATATGGTTTTATCTATAGTTTTTTAATCCAAATCCCAAAAATAATTAAACGTTTTATTTTATACTGACTATAATAACCCTATAACTTATTTCACAATAATACATTTATTACTTCATCAAATTAAACATAATACATCGCAAATTAATGAGATGTACTGTGTCTTTAGGGATTATATAAACTACATAACAAATATAAACAAGAAATACATCAAACTTATTGATAACCTTCTTAACAAGTTCATTATGTTCCTTCATACTTAAAACTGCATTGGGTATCCCAAGGACAACCAATTGAAAGGGTTGAAATATAAAGCACAGTATATGAATTAACGTGGAATCACACAAAGAGGATAAAACATGTTAAACAATAGATATATCAAGGAGGCATAAAAATAGTAGGAATACCAGACATGAAGAAATAGACGTGATGGGAAATGATAATCATAACATGGGAAATGTGGTGAAAACCTAAAAAACTACATCATAATCATATACCAAGGATAAACTTTCCAAGAAATCATGGTGTATAAAGTCCCATAATGTAATTATGATCACTCATATTTCAAACATGAAGTATCATTAAACTATACATTACCCAATTAATTGGTGCGCTATTTGGGTGCACCCATCATATTCTTTTCTTACAGATTCTTATAAGTTACACATGGATCATAGAAGATGGATTAGTTCATCATAAAAATTTATTCCATGTTGAAGGAGTCTACAAATCACATTTGTAAGATACCAATAAATAAATTATATTTTTATAAATTTCAATACCAATGATAGGAAATCAGTTTTGTATTCAATTCACAATTTTATTGGCATGGAAAATTCCTGTGACATTTCAGCAGCAGAACAACGTCACATAAAAAGTAATAGAAGGTTTGATGATAGAGAAAGGGTTGAAAAATTATTTATAAATTAAATTGAAAGTAATAGGGATAGGTAAATTCATGTCCCATCCTAAGGGATTCGAAATATAAGGCATACGATATTAAATAATAATTAATAAATTATAGAGGAGATAGAACTCAAACATTTTTATGGCATGGAAATAGGTGTATAAAGGGTCTATTGGAGGGATAAATGAAATTTAAAGAAGATATCATTATTTATAAATAAAATGATATGTAATGGGGATATGTAAAAAAATATCAAAATATGAAAATTGAAATTAAAAGACATACCAAAAATGGTTTTCTTGATAAAATTGGGGAGTAGTGGATCCCTTATTTAAGTGTGTGACTCCAATGGTTTGGGAGGGGATTCTTTAGTTCTTGGGGAACCTTCAGAAGACTATAAGTATTATAGGGAAAAGTTCTTTCATGATATAAGTAGTTTAAGTGAAGTGAAATTGGAGCTTATGTGTGTTTATATGGGAAAAGAGGTGGATTTATTTATTATTTTGTTTTTAGACTCTTCATAATGATATATCCAAAATGAAAAACCATCCCATTGTTAGTTCCAATGGTTTAATCTAATTGTGATTGTTTTTTCTTATAGGGCCAAGATCTTATATTATTTAAATAATTAATATTCATTTGTGGAGGCGAATCACATTTATTACAGAATAGTTTTAAATCATTAAAATATATTATAGGTTTTTGATGATTCCTAAGGGATTATAAAATAAATAAAATAAACTCAAATCCCATTATTTTAGTGGGATAATTTGAATTTATCATGGATCCCATTTATAGTAATTTTAACATCACTTTTGAGTTATTATGATGTTATAAATAAAAAAATATATTTATAAAATATTTATGTTTTATCCAAGAATTTGAATATCTCAAAAAATAATGGAAAATATGTCATTGGATAATTTCAGCAATATGATTCCAAGAATAACATTTATTTTTTATATTTTATTTTAATATGTTCCTTTTCACATTTAATATAAAATCAACATTTATTAAGATATGTGGGTTTTTTGACAATAACTAATTTCCAACACATATAAAAAATTCATTTGATTATGAGATCATTTATATTTGATAAATGTTATATTATAATATTTTTTTATAAAAATACTATTTAATTAATAAATGCACTAATCTCTTAAATACATTAATTGAATTTGAATATTAACAAATAAATAAATTCAACATTATTATTTCAAAATAAAAAAAATAAAAAGTATGAATAATAGTATTGAATATATTCATTATTATATACAAAATAATGTATATATTGATATTTCTATGGGCTTGATACCTATCCATTTAATAAACCAGTATATTAACTATGAGTAATGTTTGTGTTTGTGGGAAATTCATGGTATCGTTCGATGAACATTGTTTGGGAAATGATCTTGTGGAGATCGAACGTATCTTGTCAATGGTTTCTCTCATGATTATGTTGTTGGATAATAGAATGGTCTTGGTCAATGTAAAATCATAGAGATTCTACCTCAATTCGAATCTCTAGTAAATGATATTCATAGTGTAAGAACCTATTGGTTTAGGCTATAATTGTTTTTCCTATATAAATTGGTTTGTTAAAAACCTATATTTATACTTAGCATGTTTTCACTGTTCAATGGATATATTATCATGTGAAATGATTCATAATATTCAATTAAATCAGACATGATATAATAACTCCAAAGAAAGGAATTTGTTTTCTAGAACCATATTAAAATAATAAGAAGTTAACTTTAATTAAAACATTAATTTTATCTATAAGAGTTTTGGTTGATAAAATATCCATTATCAAATACTATCTTCTGACTTTTAATCATAAAAATAAATACATTTCCTATGATATGTAGATTTACTAGATTAATGGATGACAATGTTTTGTTTTTTATTACTTCCTTAATGTCAGCTTGTAAAACTATTAAAATTTTTAAAATATTGTAAAATATATATTATATCTTTTTTTATGTTTTGGAACTAAAATATATACACAATATTAAATAAAAATATGATACTTGTTCAAGATGATCAAAAATTCACTAAGAGAATCAAACATACAACGTTAATATTTTATCATATTAATCACTGTTATATTTGAACAAAAAATGATATATAGGACTTTTTATATTTATAGAAGTGAATGAATACCATATAATTTCACATCAGGAGAGTTATTACAATTTTACATGAACTCCCATAACAAAAATAATGGGAACCAATCATGAAATCCTTGAATTAAAAGCACTCAGAACAAAAAATATACACTCTATAACTCAAAGAAAAGTAAAAAAATGAACATAATATATTTATAATAAATTACATACATTTACAAGAGGTTATGAATTAATTAATAAATAGGAAAAAATTTATTATTTTAGAAACTAAGTACAACAATAGAACAATTTATCTCATGTTATATATTTCATTCACTTTTCAATGATTCCATGATTTGGAGATTCCATGTTCTATATGTTATTAATCCATATATTTATTCAGCTTCCATGCTTTTTTATGTCATCATGTAACTCATTTTGACCCATGATCTATGATTTTTTCAAATTTCTATTATCGTACTTGTATTTTAGATCATCCCCTTGTTATTATTTGTGCCAAGTTATCTTATATAGAAGTAAGCTCACAAAGTAAGTTAAGAGCTCATTATGGAAATTAAATAAAAGAAGTGTTTATTTTGGTTTCATGAATTCTAATTATGTATATAATCTTGTAAAGACACCATACATTATGATCTGTGGCATGTATTTTATTGTTAGTATGAATCAAATTATGTAATAATATGTGTAAAGGGATAAGGATTCTATATGATCCTAGGAAACATTTGTACTCAATTTATATTGGACAACTACTAATCAATTTTTCGAGATAATATGACCAATGAACACATCTGTGTTTGCCTATATGTTTCACTTTTTGATCTTAGAATATAATTTACTCTCTTTCAATGTTCTCAATACAATATAAATACATATATAATGGTCTCTATGAGTATGAAGATTCACTAATGTATCTCAAAAAATCCCAGAAAAATAATCCATGTTGGGGTGGAAACCCATATTCATCAAATACATGGAAATAATGGGTTTTTAGTAAGAATTAATGGGATAAAAATATACACATATTAAACATAAAGACCATGGAAATCCGTATGTGGAATGTGTGATGCTATAACACACACCTTTTTATAGTCTAACATAAAATTGATATATAATAATACACTCACTCTTCTAGGATGATCAAGGTGTCAAATATATTGGGAAATGGATACCAGTTCTTTACAATAATCTGATTCAACTTCATTTAATACCCAAAAGGACTTAGTGTTCCAAATTTAATGTTGTAAAAATTGAATAATGATCCCCAAGGAGATGTACAACACTGTATTAAAACATTGTCTTTAAAACCCACTAGCTTCCCCCTGATAACGTTCAACTCAGTAATAAACATGATGTAAGAAGGATTTTATACTGGTGTAGCTCCAAGAACATGATCGATAATAAATTCTACCTCTCTCTTAGGTGGTATTTTGGATAATTCATCAAGTAATACATCCATGTAATGGAAAACTAAATGAGGTAAATCATTCTGATGTAACCAATTATCATTTATATAAAGGCTGTAAATATTAGCATATAATTCCTCTATCACTTGATTCTCTTGTTAAAATATTAAATTATGTACATCCCATTCACCCTATTTAAAATAACTACAACCCTCTTGTGATGTATACGATTCTGTGAAGCAATATAAGTATATATTTGAATTATAGGGGACCAGTGATTCCATCCTAATAATGAAAAAAATACATCATCTTGAGTATAGAGAAGTCCAATAAAAAATGATGGATTCCATCCTCAAGGGAAATTCCTTAAACTAGCATAAAATCTCATGTTTAAATTCCAATGGATTATATATTTTCATTATTTCAAAAAATCATTCCTTATCAATCCTAAGTATTTAAATAATATCCTCAATGATAACTGAATGGGAATCACTAGAATTGAATAAATAAGGCACTATATCATTGGATACTATAATGATTTGTCTAATAGAAGATGTTCAAACACCTTGGTACCCTATAATTGGCCACACAAAATAAATCTTTCCTGATCCAACTTCTTGTGTTGAAACCCAAATACCTTGAGTGGGTCACATTTCTAGAACTGTGTTTCAATAGTATGTATTACTCATCCATAACCTCCACATCATCAAGTATATTCGGTAGTAGTCTAGCTACTTTCATTGTGAGGTGCTCGAGATTCAACTTTAGAAGGTGGAGGTAATATGGATCCTCTCCCACTATACACTTATGTAATGGTCCTAAAAAATAAAGAATATTCCATAACCTACCACAAGCTCAACACTAATTGAGTAATTGAGACAACAATAGATTCATATTCCTTATCGTCAAATATTTTTTACCGAACAAATAAATATCACTGGATTTCATCTAGATTCTACTTCTCCTATATAAACTCTCAATGTGTCTCTTCTAACCACTAGTCAAACCACTTACCTATATTAGCTTAGAACTATCCTCGACCAATCCATCAACATCAGTCATGTTTTTCTCTTGGATGACATCCTAGTTAACAATATTAGACACGGTAGTCAACTAAAAAATGATCACCTATGATTCGAATGGATTTATAATCCCATACTCAAATCATCTCACATCCAAATTATCATCAGCAGTATAGATAGGTGAAAAGAATTAAATTTATATAAAACATGTTGAGTAGTCTATAATGGACATTGAACCCGTTTACAAGCTTATACACATAGTGGCATGATCCAACCTCAAGGTCTCATCATATAAATATCCATAAAAGATTTATTAGAAGTCCCTCCAAATAACTTCATGGTACTAACCTACATGCTTAAAAATATCCCACAAATGTGTAGAATATCCTAAAAGTACTCCTCTATGGAGGATTCTCTACGTTCTCTAAGATAGATAAGGTCATCTCAAGAAAAAAAAGTGTTGTCTGTGGCCACTATCCACTAAAACATTAGATTGATTACACAACTAAAACTCAAGCATTAATTATCCCATATAAGTGAAATGTCATAGAGGTCCCTGTATAGTCTTTATAAGATAATGAATCTCCCCTAAAATATATGAATCATTGTACGTGTCTGGGATAATAGTTAGTACCATATGTGGAAATTCATTATGTAACTCTAGTGGATCAAGGACCACTACCTTTGGAGCATTGGATTAACCACTCTCTTTGCACATGACAGGAAGACACCATGGAGGAATTTCTCTAAAACATCATAAATCGTGAATAATATAGTTTATAACAATGATAACATCACATATACAAGAACATGGTAGGTATAATAATTGATTAACAAGAAAAAAACCTCATTAGTTGCACTTAATGCCAGATTAGGGTGATAGGTAAAATCATGAAGAACATGAGAGACATAGCACACTGCCTAATAATATGGTGAGAACAATGTCATTTTCTATATTTTATTGAAAGGGTCTTGGTATATAGACATGTAATTTTACGATTTAATGTAAAAAAACCATCAATTTTAAATTCAAAATCCCTTTTAATAGTAAAACTATTAAAAATAGTTAATTTAGAAATTCATTCATTTACATAATATAATAGTTTTCTAATGCATAATTACAAATTTTTAAACAAACATCATTTATAAATTTCAATTGGTAGTTCATTTAACCACATCTAAACCACAACATTTGATAGAATAATGTACAAGTTATCATGAAATGGTTGACTATAGGAATTATTAGTCCCAATAAATATAGTTTCATGCACTCCCAAGATTACAACTAATATTCATGTATCTCACATCATCTAAATTTTATGTCTATGTTACCTTGTTTAAGAAACTACAAAAGAGATAATTGGTTAGTTAAGGTGACATTGAAAAACTATATAGGAATAAAATGATTAGGTTCAGGAATAATCATGAAAACCCAATTACAAAACAAATATTTCCTAAATAAATTTTATATTTATAATAGATATATACTTCAAGGAACATAATTCATGTATCATGAAGTCTGGAAACAAAACCTACATGGCATGGCATCATTCACGGAAATTTAGTCTAATAAGAAGCCTAAAATGATTCAGTCTTAATGCTTCCATTTCGAATATATCCAAGGATAAATTACATTCAAACATAATGAGTATAATAGATACCTAATATGATGTGAGTCTCCCAAGGTTAAATAAAATAAACTAGAATGGGCATAACCCAAAACATCAAATCCCAACCTATAAAATTTGGTTATTTCTATGTTTTTCCGTTTTTTACTCCTAGACATATGCCCATTACTAAATTATTACTCTTCATAATCTTCATTAAACTACAATGAAAATAGTAAAACTATGAAAAGATAATCCTATGATACCACATTGTGACAACTATATCCAAGAGACACTAAATGGTGTCATTATCCATTAGGTCACATGGGCTCAAAATGTCTCCCCTTGCTAGAGGATGTTGAATAGCATTGGGGTGTGAAGGGGGCATGGTAGGGACATTATACCCTCATGATTAGAGTAGCATCGTGGTGATATAAACATATAAATAGAAGATTGATAATATATGTATATTGAAGTAGCAGAATGCAATCACTGGTATGATAATAATAAATTGGTCAACCAAAGTCACATCTAGTATCATATATAAATGATGCAATTTAATTTATCTATACAATAAGAAAAGAAAACTTGGTAGTCGGAATACAAACATACATGTGTATAAACAGAAAAAAAAATTCAAAGAAATCTATCTCTAATATTTTCATGTGATATATATTTAAATTTAGCTTCCCGCTCCCATGCTATACTCACTCTAGCATCCAAAACAAGAAACTATTCCCTCTCCAAACTAGCATACACATATTTTGATTGAGTACAATCGATGACATGGATAGGCTGTAAGATAATATCAATAGAACACCACAAAAAAATTCTATTCATACCAATCAATCTAAATTATAAGGGCATTGTGTCGATATAATAATTGTAAGGAGTGATAAAACTAAAAAGGGTTCGATTGTGGTACCTGAAAGACAACAGTCTATCATTACCTTATTTATACTATGGTAGGAAACACTATAAATGTTTTTCATCATGTAAATGTAAATATAAGTGTGTTTAATGATATTTATATTGATGCACTACATATGTAGGGATATTATGTACATATATATACATACATAGTGATATCCAGAACATGATACATAAATCAGGTGTCCAAGTGTATCACTAATCTCTTATATAATAATATGGGGTGCTGATATTGAATTTCAAATTAATGGGGTCTCCATTCTCATGTATAATAAAAATTAGTATGACATCCATTTATACCATAATAGAAGGGATTCCATGCCTATGTATCAAGTCATCGGGGTAACCTTTCCCAATTATCATAGTTTGTAAGGGACAATATACCCATTTATCATAATTTATAAGGGTCTCCATTGCCATTTATTGTAATCCATAGAGGACTACATGTTCATGTTTCATATTTCAAAGGACTCCATGCCCATGTTGCATTATAGTTGGGATGATTTCCTGTATATCATATCGGTATTGGAATTTCATTCATGTATCTAATAATATTATAGGGATTCCATACCCTTATCTCATTTATGTATAATGTCGTCGTATGATTTAGGAGGATCAAATAGTTGGTTCATAGTTCTTTTAAATTCCTCTTTAACAAAGGTGAAGCTATTTTTATGATTTAGCGTGTTCTGTGGTCGTACAACTCACATACAATTAAATAAACTGTAATCCCCTAACATTGGAGAGGTTCCAAAAAAAAAGAGAAGGTTTTAGGGTCATTTATGAATTTTTATAATGAATGTAATCTCATTGGCACATCTCAAGGTGTGGAAATAGACATGGGACCTATACAAACATTTATAATGGAATTCCAGTTGATTTCTATTGATGATATTGTGTTAGATATAGTTTGTTTATATTTTAAGGTAACAAAAAAATAATATTGAAAACAGAATCATGAAACATATTATAAAGAAACTATACTAGAGGTATAATTACAATACCACCAACCTTATTCTTATAGAGGATCAATCATCTAGTATCAACCTCATGTAGTGTCCAGATATAAGGAAAACCATAAAATCTAAGATTTCACTACAAGTTGTTAATATGAGGTATGTCAAAAATGTCATCAACAATTGAGAGACACATTATTAAATGAGCCTAAGTAGTGGAGAAGATTCTATGGTGAATTTATCAAGAATAAAATATCTCAAATTTGATATCGGGCAGAGAAGAAATACAAGAACCTCTGTAAAGATGGATAATTATCTTCAATGGTAGAAAAGTGAGCATATTGACTAGTAGAAATACGAAATAATATAGATGGGTGGATTTAATGAAATAAGGTTTAAATAGTAATGTTACACATTTAATGCAGGTTTTCAAGGTTTGGACACATAGTTAGCAAACTCGTGTACCAACTTCTCATGGATTACTGTCTCAGAGGGGAACCGCACGGTTCATTCACATGGTTTTAGAAAATTTGTGAAAGTAGTTCAATTTTTCTCTGTAAAAAACTACATATATTTTTCAAATTATTTTATACTAGGTCACATGGTTAGGGTAAACTATTTGGCCATATTCTTCTCCCTGAAACACCATACACAATTAGTTGAAACAATGAGGATATGGCAACACAGATTCTACAAACTGGGATGTCAAACTATTTATTACATCAGATAGAGTCATGAGCACCAAAAAATACTTTTGTGTCATTGAATCCTTCATTAATACATTGTTGATTAATTTTTTTCACATGAAAATCAATTAAAATTAAAATAAACGATCAGTATACCATGGAATAATTAGAATCTTAAAAAAATTCAATGAATATCTCATGGATTCCATTATATTAAATTCCATCACATTGCTCCTCCTGATCCTAATTATACCACCATGTAATTTCATGTCATCATATTTTATAATATTTTAATTTGTATATTTTATCTATAGGAGTCTCTACATGATCTTGGATTTTTTAGATATAGCCAATCAAGAACATAACTACCTCATGTTTACTATCTATAGTGAATTTCGGAAGGAGTTTCCACTTGAAGTCATAGGTCACACCATACATAATTCATATATCATATCTTTGGAATCTTTGCATAAAATTCATAATGTATGCAATGTTCTCATAGAATTTATATTATACTTATTCACATAGATATATTGGTTCCTCTTATCAAACTATTATAGGTGAATTTGAAGAAATGTCATCCTATTATACCACCATCAAATATCATCGACCGAGAATTTCATTTAAATTAAAATCATGTAACTATAGAAAAATGAAACATCACTATTAAATTATTACAATAGAGATGCACATAATTAAATAATAATTCCTCCTTTTTATAATTACGCATTGTTAAAACTATGACACCAACACTACACTCAACCATCCCAAACATGAGATATTGAAAAAATAGTATAATTTGATTCTATTTTATTTTCTTTCAACTAGACATATTTATTTTTACCTTTTAAACTTACCATGATTAAAAAATCAATAGAAAACTACGAATTCATTATTTGTAAACATTTAATTTAAATCACGCAACTTATGGAGTGCAAGTTCTTATACCACAACTCCCTGATAACCTGATCTTCATTGACTGCCAAAAATGATGTATGTCATATATGTCCTTGGTTCTTATAATTATTCATGCATACATAACTATCTTTCAATATTGGTAAATCAGTTAAATATCCATATACAATAACACCAAACATCAAGTTAATTTTCCAAGGTTAAATAACATTCACCTTTTACATCAGACATTAAGAATAAAAATCTCATCCCAGGAACATGTGTTTTCCATCAAACATGGGCAAGATACTCTCACGAAGAATCTCATTTCCAAGACTGTAAAAATACTATTATATTACATAAAATTCATATATAGTAAAATTAATTTAATTAAATACTCATTTTATATTAGTTTGTAATGCCCTGACCTAGGTTCCACAAACCGTTTCATTTATCTGGTTCACTACAAAACCTCATGTGTATATCCCAATTTGAAAAAGGTTTCCTACTATAAATGAGGCTATATTATGAAACATGTAAAGACTATAGTATATTTATCATGAAATATAACAATTGAAATAAATTATTCAATAGTCAATATAAAAGAAAAAAATAACCAACTGGGGTCATGCATCACATGATAATAAGCCAAAATAGGTTAATTGAACATAACCAAAAAAATTAAATGTTACATTACATATGTGCGTCAAGTGATGAACTAAAAATTCAATATAAAATTAACACTTTCAACCACCAAACGTGCTCTAAAATAATTTTTGGATTTTTCAGCCATTCTCCTTTATGGATGCCAACACATAAATTTATCAAATTGACATTAGCCTTTTCCTTACCTGACACATTGATTTTACAAAATTAACAATTAGTGGACCATATAAGTTGTGGGTACACCTCAGTAGGCCACTAACAGCAATGTATAAAGAGGTATCAAGTCTAAAACTAGGTATCTTGTAGTATAATAAATAATAAATAATTCAAGTATAAAAATAAAAAATTTAATTCACACTTGATTTAATTGTCATTATTTTAAAATTACATTTTGGTTCCATGAGGTTTCAATTTAGATAGCATATCATTGATGGTTTGAGTACCATTATAGCATCATAATCATGGGTATATACAACATCAATATAGAAGAAAAATCATTTATACATGAAGAAAATATCTTACACCAATTCCATTCCATTATTCCACATATACAGTATCATAATAAATAATATTTTACCAAATTTACAACATGGTATAATTTCATTTTCAACGTATCCATTTAACATCATTCCAATACCCTATGAAAATTAATAAATATTATTTAACCATAAAACACAATTACAATCAATCAGATCATTTATACTTAACAAATTCAGTTTATAAAAAAACAATCAATTATAAAAGTTCAACATGATAAAAACGACCCCAAATGCTATAATTTCATAAAACCTCTAATTAAATAATTTCATTCCATAATTATCATTTAAATAATTATTGGAGCACCCCTTGGGTATCCATTAATCATGGTACCCCATTCTCTATTAGTTCTAATGGGATCAATTAAGGATCTAAGAAATTAATTGGTATTCTAATAATTTGTAAGTATTTAATCTAAATTATTAAATGTAGTAATATACAGATACAACTAAAACATAATATCAACCTCAGGACCACATGAATTATCATTTATACAACTTACCGTAAGGTCATTTATGAATGTTTTCAATGATATTTCCATGGATTTTAGGTATAGTGGCTTATGAAAAATGGGGAAGATGATATAAAATAAAAACCTAGGATCAAGAACCATTTAAACCAATGATTATAAAATCAATGATGGTTGGATTAGTCAATCCACATAAGGAATAAATGATTAGAGAGTGGTATCATATATCAAGGAATAGAAAACCTACCCAAAAAGATTCAATTTACTCCACAAGTTCTCATATTTTTAAAATATGGTCTTTGAAGAGTTTATGAATTGTATTTGGATCCTATGAAATCAGGGGAATTTTATTTTGGATGAGGTGGATTGATTAGGAATAAAAAATTAGTGTCTATGAATTTTTTAACAAAATGTATGGGTCTCAGATATCTGTGTGTGTGGTTTCTTGGATGAGACACGTGTTCAAACACACTATGAACCCAAACTATGTTCCCCTTATGTTAGGGTTTCTTTTCTTCTCCAATATGGGTAGATTTGTTTCAATCCATTCACCAATGGTGCAACCCCCACTACCAAGGGCTCATAGTTTTCTGGGGGGGGGTGTATGGTTTGGGAAAGCTATATTACAATTGTGAACTACACAAATAACTACCAAAAAACGTCAAAACTCACCCAATAACACTTGATACAATTCCAAACAAGAATATGATTAAAATAAGGGTAAAAAGTACCTAAAAATGAGTAATTGAATGTCCGAAAAAGGATAGGGTCTAACAAAATTATATTATGCATGTAATCTAAATTAAAGATAAGTCATGATAAGGGACATTAACTGATAATATAAATAAATAAATATAAGTGATGATGAGTCTATCTAGGACTTATTTATATGTGTAAATTATATTGGGCGGAAAATCTATCTTTTAGTTTACAAACTAAAAGATTCCAATATTGTTAAAAAATATAGATGATTAATTTTCTATATTGATTTGATTAAAATATTTCAAAACTATAATAAATATAGGTAATCATATTTAATGAGTCAAAAAATATACTCCTTGAAAATAAGATGATTAAATTACATCTTTTAAGAAGAGTGAAAAGATTAAATGGATTTTCATATATTGAGAAAAGGAAATGTTAACGAAGAATGGATTTCTAAAAAATATTTATATGCTGAGGGTGATGACTAGATTAAGGAGATTATTAATTTCATACTATGATTTTTCAAACTAGGAAATTGGAATGAAAATGAAAAAAAATACTGAAATGATTGAATTTTGGAGGGATTAGAAAATACCCATATAAGTTTCCAATGAATAATCCCCCTGAATATAAATCTGATATGGATAATAAAAACATTGAAAACAAAAATGGGATAATAATAAAAAGAAATTTTCATGACTCATGGAAATTAATTTAATGAGAATAATTATATTCCTTATTCTTCTCCATGTATCTCTTCATATGAAAAGTAAAATTTATGTTCTATTTTTTCAATTGTGTTTTATTCATCATGATGTGAAGTTGGTGTTGGGTGAAGTCCATGTCCTGAATGGTAAATTAATCATGATTCACAAGAATGTACAGAGGAAATTACATAGCTTTTTATGGAAAATAAAACATTTCTAAATGGAGATAATAATTCCATTGAGGAAAAACAATGGATAGTCTAGAATAAACCTATATTGATGAGAACAAAACCTATAGGCTAAAGGTGGCTGAGTAGGAAATGTTTTATGTTATCTTAATGAGTCAAATTCTCAAATAATAATGAATATATAAGAAAAAATCAATATGTGTAAATGTTTTGAAAGAGTTGAATTAGTCCAGAGAAGACATCAAAAAATAATTGGAGGTAAATGGAAAATGTAGTAAGGAATTTGGGAAAATGTGCTTCAATAATCTGTTAAAATAGCGTGCTTATTAATTTCAAGATAGATATGTTATAATTTATTGTATATGTATAATAAAACTATATAATGATGGAAAAGGGATGATGTAGAGAAATATTCTTCCCCATCAAAGGATGAATAGAGTTTTATAATGGAAATTTTCCCTATTAAAGAAAGTCCTACATTGATGTAATATGTCAACAACATAATATTGAAAACATTTAGAATAAATACAGAATATCAAAATTCATGGGATATTATTGGTGTTGTGGAATGTGTGGAAACAATTATAATAACTATTTTATTATTTTATATCTTCTAGGAATGAGAAAATAACCAAGCTTCTGTTTTTGTGATAAAATGTGATAAAAACAACTGGATAAAATATGGTAAATCTAAAAAAATTGAAACTAAAAAAACTAGATTTCTTATATGGAAGAGATTATTAGAAGATGTATACTTGAGGTCCATAATAAAGTTATATATTTGAGTAGGGTATCTGGATGAATTTACAACATTGTCATTTAAAATAACAGTCCTAAAAATCTGTTCAGCCAATTCATGTTAATATTGTAATGAATAAAAAGGATAATCATAATATAAATGTTTAGGTAAAAAAAGAAGAAATTATAATATGGATTGTACAGCTGTCAAAGGATAAAAAGTGATTGGAAATAGATGCATGTATATATTCTATTTATTGATGGTGTTTTAACAAGAGATGGTTCAAGCACCTAGAAAGTCATCCATAGTTAGTGACATCGATATTCAATATAGGATATGTGAATTAAATTTGGATGTTTGTCATGATATGATAAATTTCATAACTATTATTCCTACATAAAGTTACATTATGAAATCCTCACTAAAATCATAATAAAATTATGCACTATTAATTATTTATTAAAAAAATACCATCTATAAAGAAATGAAGATAATGGACTTAAAATAACCTCACAATATTTATAGAGATACAACAAAAAAATACTGATATTTATAAAAAAAAATTTCCAAGGTTGATATGATACAAAATCCATAAATTTTACTCTGAAAGATTAAAAGTGGTCTCTCCATATTTATTATTTTTACATTTTTTTATATAGTAAAATAAATGGAATTGAAGGAAATTTCTACGGATTCCATATATGGATAACATGAATAGATTATCATTCAATGAGTATAATAAATAATATTAAATAGAAAAAGGTGACTACATCCCTTGACTAGGAGAAATATTGAGAATAATCTATAATTGTATTTAAATCCACTGAATCATTAAATTATGGAAATATTTCAACATTGTAGAATTGTTGTATTGAAATCACTACAAAATCCCTTATTCTTTATTGATTCAAGTGTATTTTATATATGGATTTGTTTTTTTATAAAGGATTAAAAAAATGATATATTTTTTGACCTATACATGAATTATTTTGATGTGTTTATTGATGCGTGATCTAGATTATACTTGTCTTTGATAAATACATGCAAAGTAGATATTTAGTTGATTGCATGAACATTTTCACATCCATGGTTGTGTATGTAAATATTATAATTTCAGGGATATATCTCCTTAGTTTTCTACACTATTTTATCCAATGTATACTTTTTGTAGGCTTAGTAAAATCTTTTTTTAAAGATAACCATGTGGTATCATCCTTTTCAAATGAAAATAGTGATTATAGAATATTTTTGTTACTTTAATGGTAGAAGAGAATATGAGAATATTCATACTATTAATTTTTTTTCCAAAAGGAGGATAAATATTGATGCCATAAATGACGAGAAATTGACATAGATGGATTATTAAATTACCATCAAATTCAATAGGGTAAATTTATGTTTCGATAATATTATTGTATTTTTTTGATTGGATCAATATATGTTTAGTGTATTTGATTATTATTGGAAAGTTATTATGGATTAATGAAAAATTCAATTCAATTTCATTTTTTTAATGCATCCATGTATGTTCGTATGTTATTGGGATGAATAAATTGTTAAGTTGAAGCTACATAGAAATTGGAAACATTTATTGACCAAAAAATTGATTTTAGTCCACATAATGAATTGAGTTTCTACCACCACATAATGAAAATGAATAGTTACTCTACAAGATTAAATAATTCTTGTGGTTAGGTTAAATAAATGTTGAAATACACATCTGATGACTGTTTAACTGTTATAAATTCTAAAAACATGTGTTTATTTTGTTTTGGAATTAATTATTCATAAAAATGTTGAATTAAATAAAATTTAATTAATGTTCTGATTCCAAATTATTTTTTACAAGAAAATAAATCAAGGAAATGTTAACAAATATTTTTTTCATGAGGAAATTTGAGAAGATGAATTATATATGATATTTTCTAACCTAATATTGAAATAGTTACCAAATATTTTTAATCTATTTTGTATAAAATTATCCTCTAAATATAAATCTATGGTTCCAACTCAACCACACATTTATGAGTTTAACTAAATACATAGTATATAATCTGAATGACCAACACAACATCACAAGGAGGATAGTTGAACAAGATAGCCTTCCTGTGTTGGTGTCTCTTGGAAAAACTTCACATAGAAGTCGAAGAATATACCATGTGTGGATATAGTGTAGCATGAGAAGAGGTTTGTCTGTGTGTTTCTAGAAGTCAATTAAATTCAATAGTATGGTTTATACTTTCATGATATAACATATTAATCAGCTAATAGTGGAGTGATTATTGGATTGGGGATATTTCTATGTGTTTATTATTCACAGATCATTAAATTACACCAATATTTCTATATTCATTTGATCACTAATTATTTTATGTAGTATATTCTACAATAGAATCATATTCTAAGTCACATAGGGTTTTGGTTCTATTAACTGCATGTTTATTAAATCAATCATACTTTCATGATAAATAAATATTATATGTATTGTGAATTTGATCAACCATAAGAAAACTAAAGCTATCATGAATGAATTATCAAATGTGAGTATGGTAATATTAGCTTCCATGAGTGACTCTTGATTTCATGTTAAACTGTGTGGATGTTCTCAATGGCCATCGTCCACACACAAATATTCTATAAACAATGACATTATTTGTGAATGGACACATATCATCTTTGGGAATAATAATTCATGATTAATGATTTATCATATGAATAAATAATAGAAAATTTATAGGAATATGGAATTCAACCACATGTACAGCATTTCTCATGGATATTTCATGGGTTCGAGGATCAACTATAATCAAAGACCCTTCATATTTATGTTCACTGAGAATAAATCAAATCTTCCTACAATCAAACCATCAAGGAATAATGATTATTGATTTATTAAAGTGTATTATTTAGAATTCCATATTTTCATTTAGTAACACATTTATGCATATAATAATAATGAAATTATGACTGTCATTAAATTTTTAGTTCATTCAAAAAAATAGATGCATAATTGAATCCATGCTTCATTTGGGGTTTAGATTATAAAAATATTAATAATGAATAAATATGAGATACATGCATGTTTCCATACATATAAATCAATATTTGAATATTATTTATGTTAGTTTTTCTATATATATATTATGAACATGAAATATAATTTGATTTATTAATAATTCATATGGGTATTTTGATAAGAAAATTTATATCATTTAAATGATGGAAACCATGCATATCATGCATGTATTCCAGAAAATAGGTAATATTTTAAAAATATGATGATGAATATGATATTTGAATTAGTAATTTAATGATAAAAGATTCTTGATTCATGCAGAATGGGTGCTTAATATATCAAAAATATTAAACAATATATAATAAAAATAATTATTGTGGAGATAATTTAGGTTTTATTCTGAAAAAATTAAAAGAAATTTAAATGATTTTTTATAAGCAGTTATGGGGAAAATATCATTGGTATTAAAAACATCATTTTTAGTGAAATATATTTCAATATATCAAAATAGTCTTATTATATTTATTTAAGACGTGGATAAAAATATATACAAGGGAATTATATATTCCTATAATATATTATAAAAAATGCATTAATTCCTTGAGAAAATTTTTCATATAAAACATCAAGAAAATTATTGGAATTTTATGATTTGATATAACATTTTTTATCATGGATAGATAAGGTAGAGGAGACCCATATAACTCAATATTGGTGAATCATTCTCAGAACAATGTTGTTGTATATGTTAATGAATATTTTTTAATAGAATTCTTGTTCATCAAGTATTCATATATAGGAATACAATGATAATATTGATGTTAAAGTAACCCAGATCTTACTAAGGCCATTATATCAATAGATATAATGTGAATGATGTAGTAATAGGGTTTTATAAGTAGTTGTGGGAAAAATGTAGTAGGGATTTAAAAAAACTACTACTATCATTTAATTAGATTTTATAACCTATTTATATTGTAGAAACATTGATATTTTTCATAGAATGCATGTTGGGGTGTATAAAAACATAATATGTACGATTTATTTCCCACCCTTTTATGTATTTTGTTCTAAGTAACATGTTAATTTTAGTAAATAAAAAATAGTATAAGTTTAAATAGGTTTGATCGAGGACTTTACCATGTAATAATGGTTTAATTATAAAGGATGTTAATTCTTATAAGGATATATTTAATTCACTCCCTAAACCATTTCAGAGGCCAATCCATCCTAGGGAACTACATGAATAAAAAATTTAATACCCAAAATAAATTATAGTTTTATTTATAATGTCATAAACATGGTGAAACATACAATGATTATAATTTCCATTAAGAAATTATATGTCATACACCCCAAGGTCCAAGAATCTCATAAAAGGTTAATAAAAACCATTGTGAATCATTGAGTATAAGTATCTTCAGAATCATTTCAACTATGCAATATCGTTATGTCAATGTGACCTCATTGGTCAAGGGAAAGAATTTTAATAAAGGTTAATTAGTTGAGAAGAGATGTTAAAGGAGTATAAAAAAATTTATTTACATTTTAACATGATTTGATCTACAAGAAATTTCCATTGAGTAGTCGAAGGAAAGTGTCATCATGTTGGGTGAACCGATGTATAATTTTATCAATGGATTTTTCATACATATAATTATTACAAATTTAGTAGTGTCGTATGATGAACCAAATCCATATGATAAAATATACATTATTTTTTTTTACTAATTTTAATATTATATTTAATGTCTAATAATAGATATATATGAATTGAATCTATTACAACAGGATCAAAATATTAAATAAGATACTAAAATATAAAAATTCAGATCTTCACGATCAACCAGAATAACTGCAGTTGTGAAAAAAAATATAGAAAAGAATAATAATATTAGTAGGATTATATTAAATTTGAAAATAATATTTTACAACTATGAGATAAAAATATTATAATCACAATTACTGAAATATGATGCATTTATATTAATTAAGAAACCCATACGATCCTTAAAAATAAGTCCATTATAACTGTATTCTCACCTATAAAATATTAACTAGGATATTATAAAAATTAATTTGACCCTTAAGAATCATAACATTGATGATATAATTTTAATAACATGTATTTAAATGTAATATAATATATATGGATTTTATAAATAAAAATATGATATATTTATGTCATGTTATATGTAAGTAAATATTTTAAAAATGATAAATTAAAGATTTATATATTTTAAAATAGAATATTTTTAATTTAATTTTTATGATAAATTTATTGATTTAAAATAAGAATTATTTTTATAAAAGTTATTTTTAACTAAATATTATGTTTTATTATGAAAATAGAATATTTTTTTGAGACAAACTATAATTTTTAAATTGGTTAGAAAATAAATCATAAAATTTAAAACAATATATTTCAAATAAATACATATTTTATTTAAAAATTAAATTTATAAACCATAGAAAATTATAAACATTATATGGGTTACAATTTTAAAATCGATGAATCAATTTAAGGTAAGAGAGATTGTTTTATTTCTAAAAAATAGTTGAAATGTTTTATGAAAATTGAAATAAGAACATTTATAGTATTGAACATTCTGTGAAAATAGATGATTTTTGAGTCATTTTTGATTTAATAACCTATTAGATAGAACTAAATTGAACCATTTACTGAATATAGTCAAAATAATCAACAAGATTTTTAGTCTTGATCCAAAATAATAAAATAATTAATATTAAATAGAAGACACCAATCTCCTCCCATTATAAATACCATTCATCACAACTCATTCCAATTCATATATTCCAATCCATTAAACAAACATAAAAACATTCCAACACTCCCCAAAAATTTCATCTTCATTTCATAATTTTATTATTATTATCCAATGCCCATTTCAAACATCTTTATTGGTTCATTTTTGAGGGGAAATCTAAAGTAAGAGGTACAAATCATGAAACCACAATTTTAATCATATTCCTATTATACAACCCCCATATGTTTTCCATCCACCTATCAAGAATATCATTAATATACTAAATATACTAGTATGTTATCATCAATGTGGAGCATTTGTATTTTACCCTCCATTAACTTATTTCTTAAATGAATGAGTTATTTACAATATGGTTGGTTTAACCTCTCCATGAAAAACTCGATTCCTTTTTACTTCACCACCATCTATAATGGTTACAAAAAATATTTTTATTGATAGATATGATTATAAATTGTATTTTATAACATAGTTTTTTATTTGTGGATTTAATATTCATTTAATTGAATTAGATGATTCTAGTTCACGAAGGACGGTAAAATGTTATAAATTAACTAATTGAATAGCGTTATCATTTTTTTAGAATTAATTGTCCCTATGTTGGAACATAAGAATGTATATTGGACCATATAAAGTTTCAGAAGTTAATGAATTTTTTTTCATTTCACTTAAAGGGTTATAGTACCATTGGGCTATATGACCAATAAATATACATATGTGATCCTCCATTAGAACAATCAATGGAACACTATATCTCATAAAAAGGATATAAATTACACTAATAATATTATATTATGATATTTATAGATTTAAAATCGTCAAAATTAACAAATTAATGACTCTAATTTTATTATATAGGACAATAAATGTGATCATAGAATGATTATGAATTAAATTCTATGGGATCTCCCTTAACCATCTTTTTTTCTTTATGAAATTTTTCTATGTATTTCACTATCTCTCCCACAATAATAAAGCCGAATGCTTCCAAATATTTTATATATTAATCTTACATATATACCTATATTATAATATATTTTTTGGAATATAAATTTTTCATGATCATTTCACAATTTGATAAATTATGAAATCACATTTTATTATGATATGGGGGAATATTATTATGACCATTTCCTTCCATGGGTAATTCATATGTTTATGATTGAATCCATTTTTTGGAACACATAACCATGTAAATTTTATCATGGGTGCACTTATATAACACTCCAACGTAATAGGTAATATTTTAGTTTCTTGATGTTATATGTATGGGATTGTGGATTGACCTAGATCCCTGATGGGATCTTATCCACCAGGTGATGTTGTCTTGGAGGTTAGCCTTTACATTTGATTACATAAGGTGTTATGTTTCTTCTTCATTACTATTTTATAATAATTTTATGAATCAGTATAATTTATATTTTTCATCCATATGTGTATCCATGAAACTCTCCTTTTTATTATATCATGTTTTCACTATATAATGATATGTTATGATTCTTCATCTTGTAGATTGCCTTAATGGGGTTTATATCTCACAAATTTCATATATTTATTCACATATATATCCTATATATTTTTATGATCTCAATGGGATTTAGATGTTATTTATATAAATTAAAATAAATAATTTTCATTGTATTTTCATGTTGTAGTTTTGTGTACACATTCATCAAATGACAATAGTATTTGTAGTTATTCAGGTGTATTTAATGGATATTTATATACAAATTCATATAATAATATATCATAATGTATTGGGTAATTATTTTGGGTGTCATAGTTACCAAATTGTAGAGGATAATTAAGGATTGGCAATATATTTGGCCAAACAATACACTAATTATTTATAATCAATTTGTCGAGAAGATTAATGAGGTATTACCAAAGGAGTGGGATTAAAAGGGGATCAAAATATATGTCACTAGATAAACAATAATGTTATACCACAAAAATATTATTAATATATTTTTGAATCTTGAGAGTATATTAAAATTAGATAATAATAATCTGATGTTTAAGAAGGATTTTTTATTTTATTAAGTATCTAATTCATTATTTCCTTGTGTTTCTATGGATTTTACTTCAATGAAGTCGTTTATAAATTACATAGAAACTATTGTTTCTAAAATTACTAGTGGGTTTTCTTCATATTTAAAGGGGATTGAAACAAATCATACAAATTATTAACTTCTAGAATGATCATTTTATTTACATTAAAGGAAAATATGGAAAGAATGGAAAACATAGAATACAAATTGGATATCATTAGTTATGATTTTATGAAACATGGATAAGTTACATCATATTTTCCTAGAGTTGTAATAAAATTTAAGGAAAAGATATGTTCTATAGAATATTATATGAAAATTTTAAGATCTATGTAATATAGCCATATTAATATAGAATATAAATCTACATATAGTATTGGTGATTATGATAGTTACAATAACTAATAAATTGACCAGTTTATGCTAAAATAAATTTAAATGAATCTAACTTTAATACAATGGTAATTATTGATTAACTTGTGATTATTTAAATATATATAAATATTTTCATTGAATTAACCAATGATGATACTTCACTATTAAGGGAAATGGGTCATTAAAAGAAACTCCTTGAGAAGGAATTATAATTATAATTAATTTCAATGAACAGTGTATGGCCAATCTTTCCAAGGATGGTGATAGAATATCAATGATTTCATATCAAATTTCTATTCATTATATCAACAAAGATGATCAAATTATATTTATTTCTCCATTTTATAATCTGAAATGTTTTTTGAAACTAATTTATGTTGTTAGTATCTTGAAGAATCGATTTTCTAATTTTCCATATTCTGGGGAAAATTTTGATATGATTTTAATTTTTCTAAAACCATTTAAAATATATTGTGAATATTTTTTACTTGTTAAAATACATATTTTTATCATATTATTTTGATTGTCATGTAAATTCTTTTTAAAAAAATATAGAGGGAGGGGTCACTAGAGGATACATTATTATTTTAACATTATTCAATTACATATAAATTATAAAGACAATGCATCAACAGATCTAGGGACTATTGTCACACCCCGACTATACACCCCAATATTGATTTATTTATTTTCATGTTTTAATTTTTCCTCTCTCATTATAGGATGAATTTTCCTAAAATATAGAGATTATTTTTGTTCAATTCTTATTCAATCATTAGCCGCATTATTATTATTATCTATAAGACAAACATTTTATATGATTATTGTATATGACATGCCAAACTACACGATCGATGAATTTTTAGTATAATATTGTGGCCTATTGATGAGTAGTACCCAGTGGATCTAAGACTTTCTATGTGATTGGGGAATTATTTGGTTAACTATATTGTTCAATAATGTTTTATTCCCACGTATCAATTATAAAACGACTCAAAATAGAAATTTTAATTATTAAAATACATTGTTTTTGTTGCCTAGGTTTTCCATGTGGTTGAAACAAATATGCCCCAATCATGTAGATCACCCTAGATCAACTAGGTGCAACCAATTGGAAAGATAGAATAAAGTACTAACTATTAAATGAAAGTGAAATTTGGAACTGTAATAAACAACATGACTATAAAATGGTATTCATATAGTTTTTAGTAATAATTAACCTAATATTGGGACATTCCTCGAAAAAAAAGCATCAGTAGAATTTAATATAAATTATCCTATAATGATAGATGAATGAATGATAAAAAAAATTAATATATCAATAGAGTATTTTATGGAAATGGTGTTATAATGTTTTTTAGTCTTCATAAGGAGAGGATTTATAATTTATAGGGTATTGGAAATTACTGCATGAACCTTGATTATTTTAATAGCCTCCCATTTGACAACATGTAAAACATGGTGTACATTTTAGTGAAGAATAGTTTAATAAAATATGTGAATTTTAGGAAGAAAAAAAATTTCAAAAGTTATTTATAATGTTTTCAACAAATAAGGCTTTTCAAAAGTTTCCCCTCATTATATAAAATTTGATAATATATTAATCAACCAACTAATATTGATCATTAGTTTAAATACATAATAATAATAATAATAGTGAATTTTTATTATTTTACTATCCATATTTGAATAAAGATTACAAATTTCAAAAGTAAGCATAGAAATTCAATAACCATACTTATAATGACCAACATTTGACTAATAATAGTAATTCCTTTTCTTTTTATATTCCTTTCCCCTAATAGTCTCACAATCTTCTCATCTCCATGTATCCTATCTTATTCTAATTCTTCCATATATATCTTTCCAATAATTTGAATGATCATTCTATATGTTCTTATTTATTATGATCCAATTTATTAATCTTAATCAATGGAAAAGTTCATCTTCAATATGTTTTGAAGTACTAAGATCCAAATTATGTATGGTTGTATCCATTATTGTTAATGGTTTTGAAACAGTAGATGTTAATGAATCAAATGTTGATGAAAATGGAACATTATTCCGTCTCTTCCCCTTATCATAATCTAAATTCAATATATTCTCATGTTGAATATTATAATTGATTATATAATAATGATATATCTTTTTGAGATATCAAATGTCATATATTTATAGCATTTTTTATTTCCACTCCTTATGTATGATATCATTTATAATTTCAAACAATTAATCCTACATTATTAAGTTCTCAACTAATGATTTAAAATTATTTTTAATTCTCCTAAACTAATTGTATATCTATGAAAATGATTATCCTAGAAGAAAAAAATGAACATTTGTAATATAATATCATCAATATTTTAATATCCAGAAAATAAATTTTATTAAATGTGTCCTCTCTTACTTATTGAATACGAATTTCATTATTTTACATAAATAAATTCATTTGTATATATTTTTCATCATTAAACAAACTAATGTCTTCTAAATATTATATTTGTTTTTATATTCAAGGTTATCATCTTGAGTAAATGAATAAATTTCCTTCTCTGGAATTCCTTAATTTCTCGTCATCATCTAATAATGATCAACACCCATAACTGAAAAAATTATTCATTTAATCCTACCGTTATTCAAAGTCATCTTAATAAAAAATAAGTCATTGAATTGGATTTTATCACATAATAGTTTCCGATGGAATCCCTTTTATTGAAAACCAAATGACATTCCCACAGTAAATTTTTATACGGAAACAAAAACACTCAAAAAACAAATTATTATTTCCTATATTATAATAAAATTATTATAGACATATCAAATATAACACAGAAAGGTAACCAATGGTATCATGTGTTTTCCTATATAATAAGATTATGGAGAAAAAATTAGGGGATTGAATTATATTTAAAACCAAAACATATAATTTATCACCCAGTATAAGTAGTTATTTTTTTGACATTACGACATATAATCATTTTGAAGTACACTAATCAAAAAAAAATTATATTTAAAATAGGTATTAATATGATTAGAGATTAAACACAAAATTCATATAAACTAAAAACCATTAAAAATTTAAATTAAAAATAATTAAAAAAATTCACGGACTTCAAAATGAGAATCCATAACCTCCAAAAATTATATTATTATCATCTAATTCCAAATAAAGGAAATCATAACATTAAACCATTGTGATAACTGGGTCAATAACTAGATCCATTTTTTAAAATATACATAACTTCTTTTTCAACATTTTATTTGATGAGAATTAATAATTTCTACACCATAGACATTAAAAAAAACTCATTGAATGTATGTTTCTCTATCATAATGATCCATCATGGCTAGAAAATTCAAAAACTATAATGACCCAATGATTATTATTTTATTCTCTTTCCTTAGTAGATGTGGGTTATATTATATTCTATAGTACTAAAAATATGTCGCACATTGAAAAACTAGCAACACATTATTTCATTCTATGAGATCAATATATTTGAAGAACAATAAAACCATCAAAATAAAAATTTTAAACATGGATAAAATATAAGATAGAAATACTAGAGTGGAAATTTTTGGATCATTCTCATATGCTAGAAACATAATTCTTTTTAAAAACACTATGGGAAAGAAATAAAATATTATTAAAAAGAATTAACAAATTTGAAATGGAAGATATTAAACATTGAGTGGAATAGTTTTAAATGTTAAATGGACTATTTAATTTGTATTTATAAAAGGTAATGTGACTGTTGGAATAGTATCACGACCACTAAGAATAGTAACATGACCTTTGGGAATAGTAACAAGATCATTAAAATAGTAATTTGACCTAAAAAATAACACAATTTCTGATAAATAACATTTAAAAATTGAAATTTATGAAAATATAAATATTATAATTCCATAAAATAAATGTCAAGACTAGAAACTCAATGATACTATAATCATGTTTTTAATAATCTGTATATTGATATATTTACTAAAATTCTTAACTTTTATATTAACAAAAACTAAATTTCATTTTTAATAAAATTATTTTTATAAATATAATTTCATTTATAGAATTATCACATTGAATTTTTTTTAAATGGATTGTTTTTTAATTTTTGGAAATACGTTAATTTTTATTTAAACTTAAAAAATAGGTTTTCCATAGGGGTTTGTTTTAAATTTCATCAATCATTTTATGTAAGTGGTCTATTCAATTATTTCATTTTTTATTGAAGAGAAACATTATTAAAGACAAAAATGAATAAACTAAATTCAATAAACATTTCAAAAAATAAAAACTATTTTTCAAATTATTATTTCAAATGTGTACCATTAAAATAAAGAATTACCTTTTATCCTCATTATTATTTAATTAAAAAGTGGATAAAGTAAAAAAGAAATAATATTCCTAAAATCATATTATTTAATTAAAATATGAATTTATTTTTTAATAATATAACTATGATGATTACCTTAAAATTTATATTTCATTCAATATTTTATACCTAAAATACACATATATGCAACTATAACAACACATATCCATCCCATTGGAAAATGAATCATCATCACAAACGAATACAATTCCAAATTTACATACATGAATCCTCTTTTAAACCTTTTGGATGTTCTAGTGTTAGTAGAAATGAATAATTCATAGGGATTTGTCTAATAAAAGGACAAAAATTAGTGAAGAGGGTACATTTTTAAGAACCTTCAATCTAACTATACTCTTCCCTTCCTCAATATTTATATTCTATTCAAAATTGAATCATATTTGATTAATTGAACATTTTTTTTAAAATTATATTAATGATTTTTATACAATTGAGTTATTAAATTTATGACATATTTTTATGTCAATATTTTCTTTCATCCACATTTAACAATGTCCCATAAATTGTAAGTTAACCTCCCAATAAGACACTCCCAACTCTCAAATAATTATAACCATTAAGGATGATTATATTAATTTATTTTTATTATATAAATGTCTAAATATATTTATTTATATGATTTTGGATTTAATCCTTTTAATTTATAAATATAAATAAATCAATATCATTGAATTGAATAAAGAAGAGATATTTTAAGGAAAATATGATATTAGAATTTTTAAATTTTAAAACTGAGAAATTAGGAAAAAGAATATAATAATTAAAAAGGATTAAGAGTAGGAATATTAATCACTATTCTCTTCTCATTACATGTAAACATAATTGCATGTTTATTTTGTATGAGAATTAAAAACAAAGAAATAAGTAGGTATTTAAGTGAAAGGGATTGCCAAACCCCGTGTTTTCTTTATTTTGGGTTATCACATATTTCAAAATATTTTATATATTTAAGATCTTATAATTTCATTAAAATTATAATCCTCAATTATCTCCCTCTAATATTAGGGGGTATATATATTTCGACATGGTTTCGATTAAATCTATTCCAAATGAAATATTTATTGAAATGGGATTTTCATTCAAAAACACCACATTTACTCATATTTAGTTAATTATTACCCATAAAATAATTATAATTTTTATACCAAAATTTGATTTCACCAATTCATTTGGGAAACCAAATGGTCATTCATGAAATTATTCTTTATATATCCTTTATGAAACCCATTTCATTCTAGGGGTATATTTCACCACTATGATTATTTTATATTCTCATTAAATATGGATTTCATGATAAATCATAAAAACCTAGAATACAAAATGGAAGAAATTGAGTGAGAAGACCATATAATGAAACTTATAACCATGTATTTCTCAATTTATATTTATTAAAATATTAAGATATAATTTCTAAATCTTCTGTAAAGGGACTCTTAATAATTCATTTTTTCATGAGGAAAATTTTACAAGGCTTCCATGATGCACCTCTAGTTATTTTTTAAAAAATGATAGAAAAGAAGATAGATTATTTATTAAATTAAAACCAAAAATATGTAAGGATCAATTTATCTGAGATATCCTAGATGAAAAAAAATTAGTACTACTTTCAATATATGAATCAGTGGCTTTTTTTAAATATTCACATTATTACGGGGAGAAGAAATTAAAGTTATAGTTAAATATTGTTGTTCAAGTTACACTATATGAATAAATATATATCTATGTGAATGGTAATAATATGGGAAGTATAATAATAGTAATTTCGTCAAAGGGAAAATGAAATTATTTATTTTTGGTGGAGAAGGCCACTATTATTATGAATTTTTATGAGACATGAAGAAGAAAACCAATGAAATGGAGGATAAAATAAACCACAGAAAGCACCACCCATTTATAAATGATTCAATTCGACTATACAATCTAATTCACTAATCCATGAGGATATAGGGTAATCCATATCAGAAACATATAAATTAAAATGATAAATGAAATGCCAATCCCATAACCACTATTGAGGTGGAATATGAAAATGATGTAATATATGTTAAACTTTATATTCACCAACTAAAAATAATTTTTTTTTGTTCATCACATTTTTTATACCTCTAATGTATTCTTGATCATTTGAATCACATCTGTGATTCCATGAATAATCAATATATATGAAAAATACTGGTGTTGTCATCAGGGAATCCCATGTGTTTGGATCGTTTTATTTTACTATTCATGGATTGATTTATCAATATAATATTATAATCCTTCAATTAATAGAATTTTTTAATGAATTATTAATTGACTCTCTTTAATTATAGCGAATTCACATTAACTATTGTGAAAACTAAAATTCAATTAAATATTCTAAACCATCCCATGATCCTTTAAAAATGAATTGAAGATCAGAAATTTCATTTGGAAAATCCCTCAATTGTGTGGGTGTTTATAAAAAATATATAATCATATCATGAATGAATAGTAGATTTAAATTACAATACAAAACACGAGGATTTGAAAATTTTAAGGTAATATAATGTTATATTTCCAGAATAATATTTCATCCTTCCCCAATATATCGATGTATAGTTCATAATAGATCCCATACAGGGAGCCATTCTCATATCAAAATTAATTTAAAAGATGTCCTTGGTACAACATGAGGTGTTAAGAAGTAGCTTTAATGGAATTTTGATAATGGGTTTATATGCCATATTGTATCACCTCATGGTACATTGGTGACCATTATAAATGAAAAAAATTATATGTTTGCATCTATGAACCTATTATTGAAGCATAAATAAGATAACTATAAATAATTAATATCCACAATAATTGATTACTGTCTTTTTCGATCAAATTCAAGGAGCTCCAAATATCCCAGAGGTGGATCTACATTCCGGATATCACTAAATGAAGTTATTGAAGGTTGATATTTATAAGAAATATTTCCATATGATATATTTACACAATAAGCTCATTTATATTCCCATCATACATACTAATTCCTATGAAATAATCATGTATTTGATGAACATAGTATTTAAATAGTACCTTAAAATATTATTGGAATCCTTTATGGGTGATAATCTCATTTAATCCAAGAGAAAAGAGGAACATGAACAACAGCTATGGATTTAAGTCAGGTACATTTTTAAAGGAGAAAATATACAATATTTTCACAACATGTGCCTTTTTTATAAATCATGTCACATTCTTGGGTCACAGAATCATAGACGAGGGAATTTATGTTGAACCCTTAATGAAAAAAGAAATTATGGAATGTCTTAGACCCTTAGGTTTCAATGAAATCTATTTTTTATTTGAATTTCTTGAACTACTGAATCTTTATAAGAAATTTTTCACAATATACTATCCCTAAAATGATTTTTACATTAAATGAGGTAATGTATTTATGGATAGAGGAATATGTGGAATTATCTATAGATATATTGAAGAGGCAAATCACCATTTTGATACTCACACATAACGTATATGTAGATGGTTTTTTCATAAACAAGGATGCTTTAAAGAAAGGATTGGGTTATAAAATGGTGAAAAATTATAATTTGATATTCTAGGAAACAATAAAGTTGAATTTAAATGATAAGAACTACCTAATTTATAATCGCGAGTTTGAAATTATGATATTTTCTTTGATTATTTGGTCAAATTATCTCTATAGTGAGATGTGTGACATTTATAGAAAAAACATTATTCTATTTCCTGAATTCCTAAAACCATATCACCTTGTGTCAATAAATATTGCTAGAGCTCATCAGGGACTATTATTTCTCTATTCACTACCATCTTAAAAAGGTGAATAATTTAAAAGATGATCTTTACATAAATGAACTTTTTACTCTATCAATGATATGGATTTTTATACACCCTATCTTCATTGATATGAAAAGGATCAAGATGGTATTCACAACTACATTGAGAAAATATGACATCCCCAAAATGAATTCATAACCATTTATCTAAGGTAATTTCAAGGTGGAATAAAGGTATTATGTGGAGCTTTAAAAGAAGGTTATAAAATTAAGGTAATGGATGTTTCAAGAATTCTAAATCAATGAATATGATTTTAGTAAATTTAAAACTGGACATCGTGTTCATATATCACGTAATAAAAAGATAGAGTTATTGGATAATGAATATATCCCGTATTTCTATAATCATCGTTGATGTATCAAGATGTACCAGGATATTATATAGATATTATTGTGGAATAACATAGAGAGTTGCATTATTGAGTACACATCAAAGTTCATTGACTATTACCAAGTAAATTTACAGTGATTCAAGACCTAGAGGAATATGAAACCATTTCTCATACCCACATGTAAATGGAAGAACATTAATATGAACATTTTCACTATTATACAAATGATATTTAATGGAAACAATGTGATATTGGGTTGTGGTGGATCCACTAAAAATGATTTCACACATCATCTCTATTTGGGGTTATTATTCAATTGAATTACTTGTGAATATATTCATAATGGGTGCATTGTGAATTTATGGTTCCTCATTATCGAACACCTCTAATCACGATACAAGATTCATTTATATAATTTAGATATATACCAAACATGAACTATCTAATGAATTTTATTTTCCTATGGTCTATTACCCAAAAACTAATGGCCAATATGAATGGGATACTTAGGAACATGAGTACAATTTAAGAGCATGCTTAATTAATTTAAAGGATTGTTCATCCACCATATCCAAATATTTTAATTCTCATTTAAGAACATCTTCCACTCATTTATTCAAAAGGTACCATATGATTCTCTAACTGTGATGTAACATAATTCTCATACTTCTTGTGATGATGTTTTTTAATGAATGAATCATGGAAATGATCTTAGTGAGTATCATAAACTTCAATTCTTAGGTGACATGGTCTATTATTTATCTTATAAAAAATTAAGGTCCCTCTTTAGACATGATATATAGATCTATCACACATAGAGTTGTGGAATTTTGTTACAGATAATATGGAAAGCAGGGTTAGTCTCACTGATAACCTTATTATTTTCAAAATTAGTTTTTCTCATCATAATTATTGTAAATATATTTTCAAAGGTTTTGGGTTTGGTATTCAATACTTCATACCTCCCTGATATTTTAGGTTTATGTTTTAAAATTAATAAAAAGTTAGTTTTGAGTGAGTGGTTACTAATTTTTGAGGATACGGTAATGAAAAGTACATTTATAAAATATTAAAATTATTTAAAAAAAATGATGATGAATATATAATCTTCTCTAAAACAATTAACAAAATGATTGATTTATTGATTAGAATGAAAAAAATACATTTTTATTATATTTAATTAAATATAATGATATTTAATTTTTGTAACCCTCTATGAATAATTTATTCAATGGGTTTTCTGTATATAATATGATAATACATTATTTATAAAGTTATATTAATTAGGAATATATATAAATTTCTCTAATTTACCTAATATTTTATTATTTTATGATATTCAATCATAATATTTTTCTTAGACTATGATTATTTTCTTTTAGAAAATATATAAAATTTTTACTAGATTATTCTTATTAGTATAATTTTATATTATTCTATCTTTTGATAAAATTTTTTATATAATATTTTATTATTTAAATAAAAATTATTTTAATGCTTAATATATTAGAAATTTTATTTTCTAAAATATTAATAATTATTTTTTATTATTATTCCTCATATTTTGTTTTAAGGTTTTCAATATATTTCTCAATTCATTGGTAAATAATGATAATATATCACACATTAATAAAAAAACTAATTTTTAGATAGTTAATTAAGAGAAATTTATTCTCTAAATTCTACCTCGGAAATAATATTCATTTGATCCATCAAACTATAATTAGTGATTTGATATACTGTTACTAGGGGGATCGAAGAGATTCCAAAATCATGTAATTATATGTTTTATGTAATAACTGTGTGGCACCAAAATGTTTATATTATTAAATATAATTATATATTATGAATGATTATGGAAGTATAATTGTTTTGATCTTTTTAGGAATATATTGACATCCAATATTAGATTCATGGTCTTAAAGACCTTGAATAAAAATTATGTGTGATAATCATAATTTTTTTATCCCTACGTGGTGTGATTCATTATTTACCTTACCTTTCATTGAAAGATTATCTGGAATTATAATTTTTCAACATTGAATTTCAATAACATATTCTACAAGACCATTGGGTTATTGTGATATTATTTACAATATATATTATTTATATAATTAATTAAGGGAATATGAAATATTAAAGAAATGTCATGTTATACAAATAAATATGTTAATAAGTATTAATTAAATGTATATATTATTATATTATTATATGAATTCCTACATTTATTTTTAATCCAAATGGATAAAAAATTAATGTTAATATTTTCTGATTCTATGGTAAAATAGTAAATTAATTACAGTGACAAAAAATTATTCAATTTGAAGATTAAATTAATTATGACTTTCAAAGACTTTAATATCTTTAGGAGTAAAACAATATAGTAACCCTAGGGACGAACTAATAAATATTTTCACATGGTTTTTTTGATTTATATGTATGGTTTTTACTATTTGGATAGGTTTTGGGGTGCTTCTGATTGTGCTTAATTTAATGCGATTTATAATAATTATTTAGAAGACAAATATTTATTCATTGATATTAATGTTTGATATAAATACTATGAATTATTTTCTTTTGACCATGGGGATTAAAAAAGTATTATGTTTAGGATAAGTCACTAAGAAGAAATTTATTTATGGGAATTTATGATCCTCAATAATAATCTACTAAAATTATATATTAATTTTAGTCTTCACTTGTGATCTGGTGATTTTTTATAATTTTCACATGAAGAAATTATTGGATTTAGAAACTAATGACATCGATTTTTCAGTAATTATAGTTTTAATTTTGGTGTTCTATATGCTATTTTCGGGTTGGGGTCCTTTACCACATCCCATTGCTAGTCGATAAAAATAAATACTTTCATGTTCTAATCAATTTATTATAGAGAAACCCTAGAACCCCAATTAATATCCATTTAAGATTATTTCCATGGATTATCAAAAAAAATTATTGGTAGCACTCTAAGAGAGTGTGAGAGAGAGGAGACACTAAACATCTGTGGAGATGTCTGATCGGAGGAGCGAGACAACATATGTGGAAGTATTGATGCGAATAAACTAGTAGAAAAATGGGTTTTAACATTATTAGTTTCACGTCGGTTTCATATAAACCAACGTAATATATTTTTTCGGAGAATTTTTGGCTTTGTTTTATTTAATAACCGATGCCAAAAAGAAAAAAAATAGTTTGGGCATTGGTTTTTTTTAAAACCAATGCGAAAAATTTAAAAAATATATTTTGGCGTCTGGTTTTACAAAAACCAATGCAAAAAATTAAACATTTTTACTATGTTTTAGATTATTTTCTAAAGATCGATTTGACAGATCGTGGAGAAAAAATGGAGTAACGGATTAAATGTTATGGTTGTCGGAATTTGATATTCTCTAATAGAAGTCTTAAAAGAGTCCATCATTCAAAGACCATAAAATTTAATTCGTTACTCTTTTTTTAGCTCCACGGCTAGTCAAATCGAATCTTATGATATTATCTAAAATGTTGTACTTTTTTTCATTTTTGGCATCGGTTTTTATGAAATCCGATGAAAAATATATTTTCATTATGTTTAATGTCGGCTATTTTAGAAAACTGAGGCCAAAACATTTTTGATTAGTTTTTGGTATCGGTTGTGAAAAAATCAGACTCAAAAAAGTGTATTTATAAAGCTTTATCGTTGTTTTATTTAAAAAAAGACGCCAAAGTTAATTTTTTTAATTTTTTGGCGTCGGTTTTTAAAAAAACCGACGTGAAAAATAATTTATTTTTTACTTTTTAGCATATGTTTATTTCAAAACCAACGCCAAAAGGATATCTATTGGCATTTTTGGTGTCGGTTTTCTACAAAAGCAATGCCAAAGAGTATTTGTCAATACACAAGATCCAAATTTCTATTTTTTTACAACGTGTGTTTAACTTTTTAATATCCCGCCTACATTTTCATACAATGCTATCGAGAATATTTTTTTTAAAATATATAAATACAATCTATCATTAGTTCAACATTTTCATCCTCTTCAATTAAATAAATTTTGCAACTCGGGTTCAATAATTTATTTAAACACGCTACCTATTCTAATCATTTATTTTCTTTTTTATTCTTTTCCTTCATTTCAAAACAACTCTATTGGATTGCTTATAGAGATGATTTATTATTATTTTCGAGTTACTAATATAGAACATTCGAATGAGATTTAACATATGTGGACTAAATTTAATTATTGATCTCCATTTTCATTTGTTGTATGCGATTTTAATTTAGGTTTATCAAAATTTATTGGAAATGAGGTGTACCAGTCGAGACTTTGACAAGTCCAACTTCCGATGACCATAACATTTGATCCGTAACTCTATTTTTGCTCCACAAAATATCAAATCGAAGCTTAAGAAATTATCTAAAACATGAAAGAAGAAAAAGTTATTTTTTGGCTTTGTTTTTTGTAAAAATAAGGAAAATATATTTTATATTCATTTAAGACGTCGGTTTTTTTAAAAATGTGACACCGAATCTATTTTTATAACTCTTTTGTGTCTGTTTCCTTAAAAATCGACACCAAAAAATATACTGATTTTTCTTTTTACCATCGTGTTTTTGTAGAACCGATGCTAAAAAACAAATGTAATTCATTTTATGCATCGGTTTAAAAAACCGACTTGAAAAGTTATATTTTTTATGTCGTTAGATTCAACGTCTGTTAAAAACTGATGTCAAACATAAAAAAAACCGACTTTAAAGACCTTTTTTATACTAGTGATACCATGTCACTATGAAAATCTAGTTTAATATAAATTTTTTCGTAATTATGGTACCGATCCATCCAGGATTTCATGTTAAATTTATCATGTCTAATTTCATAATAAATATCCATATTATCTATCTCTATTGTCATGTTGATTATTAGAGTGTAATTAAAATTATTCTTTGTAGATATTCATAAAAAATGTTCAGCTTATGATACTTCAGGAAGATTATTTTTTATCCACACCATATTCTACACCTAGAGGGGTTCTTCGTGTCTTTTATGTCTTGAGGTGTCTTTTGAATTATAATTGAGTGGTGGATATTCATATCAACCACCATTATTTCAATTTAATTCATTTATGGATTAATGATTATTGATAGCCATTTTTTTGGATAGTGGTTCAAATAAGGGTGATCAAATTATTATAGTGGGGATATTGTCCATGGGAGGTGGTTATTTGAGAATTTCAAGTGGTGATGAGAGAACCATAGGTGTTCTGATGGTGGTTTATGTGTGAGAAAAGTATATTAATCCACATTATACGAGAATTGTTTTTAACATATTGATAGGATGGTCCCCTTTTGGGCCCATATGGTGAAGGATTAGATGAAACAATATTTATAATTCAGCCTTAGTGGAGAATGAATAATCAAAGGATAGATATTTTGTTTATTTGAAAATACCAACTACTAATCATGTATATTGATTGGTAATATGGTGTTTACACCCCTTGTGGAATCTATATTTTCGAAAGGAGAAAAATAATACACACATTTAACCATATAATACACATAATGTATGACATCTAGCTAAATCATTTGGAGAGTAAAAAAACAAGGATCTCATTTGGAAAGAATCATTATGTACTCCATAGTACATTTCATGTACCATTTTTGGTACATGAAATGTAGGACCAATAAGTTTACATCGATATATCCAGTAAAAGATATATGTTAAGGGCCCTATATATTGCATTTTGTGTACAAAATACTCACATTAAATGGCTAGTAGTGGTAAATGTTAAATACACTACTGTTCCTACACATCATCTATCCTAACATAAACACCATGTATATTGACCCTTTCATGATGTTTAGTGTCAAATTACATTATTAAATAGTTACATAGGTTCTATACACCATATAAACTCTATAATAGTACTTTTATTTTATCTAGCCTTAGAATCTATTTACATATCCTTGATTAGGAAATGGATTTGAGAATGTTATTTTTTAAAATAATAATTTTTTCGTATATATTGTAACAGTGTACATCAATATATTTGTAGATATTAGACAATAGGAGAAATAAGTATTAAATTCTCTTCATCTTTAGAGAGTTGGCGATGGGGATTTATGAATGGAATATATAATGTTCTTGAGGATAAAAACTCCCTAGTGAGATTTTTGTGTTAGGGAATGTGACTTCAACTATCCATAGATTAAGTAGGTATTCCGCCACATTCTTGGAGCATGGGTTCCTCTAATGATGGATCATATAGGTTTAATATCCCACATATACATGTATTGTAGTATCATCTATCTTGTGAGTTGGTATTCCCCAATCTGAAATCATAATTGGGGTATGTTATCCACTACATGGGTTTGAAATACTTTGAATATTGTATATAATTTATTGATGTAATGGTCCCCCAAAATATTTTGTTAGAGGTTACATGATTTTATGGGAATTAGTAGGTTTAAAATGTTTTATTGGTATATTTATGATCGTCCTAAGGATATAGTGAACCCAATAATGAGGCGCATGGTCTAATAATGAGATATCTCACTTTCATGTATTCTAGCATTTAGGCGGTTGTTAAAATAGATGAGTAATATGGGATTCATTTTCCCATAGGATCCTTTAGATACCCCTCACTTTTCCCTTTGGTAAGTCACATAATTGTACTGTATACGTAAAATATTATTGTCTCTTGGATTTATCAATGAACTATAGTCTATCATTTGATTTGTATATCAAGTATTAGAGTTGATAGTATTAGTTTTTCATTGTATGACTATGATTTATTGTATTATTATATATATACATATATCAATTATTTTATTTCCCAGATACTATTTCTCATTCTGAAGGCTTTCATATGACATGTTTCCAATTCTTTTACTTTTTTTATTTAGGGAAGAAAACTAAGCCTATTTATATTCACCAGTTAATAGGAATCATGGACACATGTGATGATTCTATGTGGATATTGAAAGTTTTCATATAGCATGGTGAATTTCCATTATGTGTTTATTATTCCAATTTGATGATTGATGATACATGGTCATGGAAAATGAAGAATGGTAGTTCATAATGGAATTAGTGACTATCATAGTTGAAGATCGAACCATTAGTTAAAACAAAAAGGATGATATTTCTAATTTTATGTTCCTTTTATATGTGTGGATTTTTTTATATGTCTTCCATGTTATTTTCCTATGGGAATTTTTATATACATTAGATTTATCCAGCATCAATCATGGTTTATTCAGAATGATGTTTTATAAATATGTGTATATATTGTGAGAATCACTTATAATAGTGTAAAACCTTATAAAAATGAAAAATGACTTATATGAGGTCTAAATAATGGAACCTTATTTTGAATCATTATGACCTTATGTTCATCCTTGGTAATTTATAGTCATCATTCATTCAAATTCTTCTTCATAGTTTATAGAGAAAGTGAACTTCCTAAAATACCCCATGGGAATGCCCATCTATGTGTCATGGAAGGCCCCTTTTATACACCAAGAGATGATCAAGTTCATATTAATAAATTCTTTTAAGAGTTATTACCCCTTGACAAATCTGTTCAAGATCCACATACACTTATATTTTCTAGACAGAGATTCCATTTCTTGAAAACCACTCCCTCTATCCATTACAAAAATTAAAGTACATTTTCCAATATATTGACTCATCCTTTCACTTTTCCTTTAAGACATTCGTAGATACATCCAGCAAAATTTATCAAAGGGATCTCACTAGTTTTTCTCATCCGTCATTCCAAATAATAAATATACATTTCCTCTAATAATAACTATAAATACATTAGATTCACAATTATGGATATTACATATTTTAAAATAACTATTTATTATATTAATAAAAAACACACTTGGGGACCATATATAAAGACCCAGAACTTCCATGTATTTTTTAAATAAATGGTAAATTTACGAGCCTGTTAAAATTAACGGCGCATGATTCTAAGGCCCGATGTGCCCAAAATAAATTTCTAATGTTTTGATCAGGTACGTTCAGTTTACATATGAGTGGGTTCTTCTAACATTTGAACCAGTTCTCAGAATGGAAATATGAGGGCACCGTTGAACTCACAGTGCATGTATTCACTTAAGGAGACATTCACTTCGACGACATACAGTTTAGGGTAAAAGTTATTTTTTGGATTTTTCGAGTAAGAATAAAATAAAAAAAATTGTGTGATATTTTTATATTTATTTGAAAAACCCATGTGGGTGTTGGGAGGAGGGGTCTATCAGAATTAAACCTCCATGTTGGTGTTATTGGTGGGGACCACCAAACTTTAACATCCCTTGAGAGGTTATTGTGGTGGGGACCACCCGATCCTAACCTCCAATTAGAGGATATGGTGGTGGGAACCACCTAGGATTAAACCCACATGAAACCCCCCTTTTATTTGGGAGAAAAACAACTCTCAACTCCACCAATAAATTAGGGAAAGCCTCTTCAACTCCTCCAACTATAATTATTCCTACCCTCCCTAATTAATTTTTTTTTGAATTTTATGCCAACACAACTCTTTAATTGTTTCAAATTAATTAATACTACATATTTCCAAAAAATTAATAGATAAACATATTTTATTTGTTGGATATTCAATTTCTGAAAAAGGATGATTGGGAGACTTTGGGAAAAAGCTTCTCCACGAAGAACGCTCCTCCAAACGAAGAACGTCAGAGAGGAACGTCTTCAACTTCTTCCTCGGAAGAATCTTGGGGAGGCAACCGACATGGGACGTCTTCGATGACCTACCTTTCCATCCTCATCATTGAAAACAAACAATACGAGCTATGGGTTTAATGTTTTTTGATTATCACCTCACAAGTACACCCATTTTTCTCTTTTGTGGGTTGGGAAGAATCTTTGAGGGAGGGTTTGATGTGATTTGTTCTTGTGACCCTCTTGTGACCGCTCTAAGGCAGAGAGTGCGGTCCAAACTAACATGGACTTTCCTCTCCATAACACTTTTGTTGATTTGTAGTGTTCTTCGAAATGGAACAAAGTGGTGAAGAAAACGGCCCTGCCACCGATGGCCTCCGCGACCCGCGCCGCCCCCACGGAGCCCCGGCCTCCTGGCCGAACTGGCCCTACACCGCCACCGGCCGAACCGGCCCCATTCCATCGCCGGACAAACCGGCCTCGAGCCACGCTGCACCCTAGTCGTGATTCACCCCGGCCACCTCAGCCTCTCAGATGAGCCGCCCTAGCCATGCCATCCGCCGGCTGAGCCTCCCCAGCCGCTCCTACCTCCCAGAAAAACAGGCCCTAGTCGCGCCACCCGCTGGTCGAACCGGCCCCACCAGTTCCACCCCGGCCCACGGGCCAAGACTCCCCCGAGCTGTGCCCCTGCTCCCTGGGTCAGGCCACCCTCATGGTACCTTCCTAGCTGAGCCACCCATGCAGTGCCCTCTAGGATGAACAGCCCTCACGCTGACCTGCGACCGATCTGTGCCCTTGCGACTGGTCCGCGCCCCCACGGCTCTCTGCAGCCCCTCACGACCTGCTGGGTGGGGCCTAGCAGGTCGGGATGAACCCAACGGGCTGGGCCAGACCAAATGGGTCAGGTCAGGTTGACCCAAACTAGGTCAACCCAGACTGGTTTGGTCCGGGTCGGTCTGACCGGGTCATACCGAACACCGGCCAACTACGATCCATTTACACCCCATCAGCCATATCTCTGGCACCAGACATCCGTTTGACAAAACGTCAGCAGCGCTTGATTTCATTGAGTGAGACATTCCTTATGAGTATACTATACTTAAGGTTTTGGTATATTTGAAGTACAGTCAGGTTGGATCGAGCATGAATCCAACCGGGCCCCTGGGACTAAAAGGCTAATAACTCACAGACCGAGTGTCTGATTGACGCGACGTTTGTTTCGTTGAGACCCCTATGATGTGGTGGAACTTTGAGATACATATTTTCAGACATCATGAATGTTTTAGTATAGACCAGTAGTTCATGGAGTGGATCCTCCTGAAGACGAGCGATCGTAGTGCGGAGACCTAGTAGCTGGTAGTGACTTGACGACTACTAACTGTTTTGACTCGGAGCGACTCTACAATCCCAGTGGGGAGTGCCTTGGTGTCACGGTAGGCCCATAGATGGCAGTTCCATGTTGTCATGACAGACCCATGGTACTCGACAGAAGGAGTACCTCAACAGGCTATGAGGGGGAGTACGCTTGGTGACGCGGCAGACCCATGGTGGGGAGCGCACTTAGTGACGCGGCAGATCCACGGTACTCGACAGGAGGAGTACCTCATCAGTCCATAGTTAGTGGGAAGCACTCTTGGTGTAGTGGAAGGCCCACTATACTCGATAGAGGAAGAGTTTTCAGCACCCGAGGTTTTGAAAATGTGACTGGGGATCTTAACTGATACTACCCCTCGAATAAAATCCTAGTTGATCTAAGTCAATTTTTCTGTGTTTTCCTCATGATTGAGATGGATCACGTGATAACTTATGTATATGTATGGGCATATACCCAAGTAAAGTTGTCTATTTATTTCATACTTTGTGTTTATCCTTGATGGATTTTGTGAGACCTAGAGGGTCTCAGGGTCCCTTCTGAGTATCGTTATACTCACCAATGCACGGGTTATGCCTGCACCTTGTTGTGTTGGATGCAGATGACAGACAATGCTGACAGAGGCTGAGGGTACTAGGACTGGACAGTACCTGGGGGTGGACGTCACGATGTGTCGGTACACAGAGGAGACAGATATACTAGGAGTGATGAGGAGGCGATCTGTATCTACCCTTCAAGTAGGAACTTCAGAGGACAACCCAGTAGCTATTTTCCCTTTTCTCCCGTTGTACATGTATTTTAGGTTTCTTGTACTTTAATGTTGGTCTTGTATTCTGGCCCATTTTACTTTCAACACTCTTTTGTTATACAGTTTTCTTGGTGTTTGTATCCTACTGTGTGCTTTCTTCTGTATGTGTTTACAGGTTATAAAGGCAATGCCTTCCTAGTTTTAGGGAATTACCCCTTTGGTTCAAGTCGCCAACCCCTGGCCTATGGTAGGTGGACTTGGGGTAGTCACGACATGGGCCCCGGGGATGGGTCATGAAAAATTGGTATCAGAGAAGTCAGTTCTACCAAAGAACATAGGACTCTGATCATTTCTGTGAATCAATAGTTTTAAGGGTAGTGAGTGTGGTTTTCAGTTTAGGGAGTCCAGTTTTGGTGCAGCGGCTGACGTTTCCATAAACCAGGACCCCAACTTCTGATTTCTGACTCAGTGCTCGAAAACACTAATTGTGTGTGTGTTTTCAAAAGTTTTCTTTATGTCAGCTCACCAGGTCAACTCACCAGGTATAACCTTTTAACCGTAGTGCACCAGTTTCTTTTCAGGATGCCTCCATGAAGATAGTTGGCTAGTGTTCCGAGAGTTGTACACACTGATAGCCCACTGAGCATCGAGCCCTCGGTGTAGGGGCCTTTTCTAGTAGAGGCACCAGTGGAGGCACTAGTGATACCACTCCCCATTGGGCCACTGATGCCCCAAACCCAAACAGTAGACGGTGCATGCCACTTGAGGGAATAGCCTGATTTCAAGCGCCAGAGGCCACCCAAGTTTAGGGGAGAGATGGACCAACATGTGGCTAAGTATTTGATAGTGGTCGTGGTGAGAGATTTATGACTGGTAGGGACAATAATTGATCTCAAGGTGATTCTTGCTGCCAGCCTTCTACAGGAAGCCACATGCAGATGGTGGAGCTTGATGCTCCAGGTCCACAATGAGGTGACTCTTCTCTGGGAAGACTTACAGAATCTGTTTCAAGTAGAGTTTGTTCCAGCAACTCTTCAAGCAGTGCGCATTCAGGAGCTACATCATCTGCAGCAGGGGCATCATGACTTTAGCTCAATACTTAGTGAGGTTCACTGACCTCTCATGCTGATCCACAAATATGGTGTGGGGCTCATTATTTAGGGACTGAACATTCGAGAAGGGTCTCAGGTGATATATCAGGGCTTTAGTGATCTTATTCAGCGTCTCGACGCAGGCAGGGGTGTTAGAGAGAGCCTTCCTTGTGGAGATTTTCCTTGTTGAGTTGTCTCGAGTAGTGATAACACCCACTAGTCGTCACGTAGCAGAGTCTTCTACAGCTGGCAGTAGATTGATGTTTCCAAGGTCCAAGGGGACCAGAACTACAGGTGGATTCCTGCATGACTTAGGATCAGTTTTGTGGGGAACCCTAAGCGAAGACAAGCATACAAGGAGCGGGCAGTGTTTCACATGCAGTGTGCAGGGTCACATGGCTCGTGACTGTCTGACCCATCATTCGGATGATCAGCAGACGGTCGAAGGACCGCCCATGAAGATACATAGATTCAATAAAGGTGGACCTTAGGGACAAGGAGAACGTGGGAGAGGAGTTAGCTGTGTAGCTGGAGGTGGTCGGATATTCGAGATATTACTGTCACCTCCTCCAGGAGGTCCACCCCGACCGTTGGGAGTAGGTGGATAGGGGAGAGCTCAGCTCCAGGAAGATGAGGCCTACGATCACGATGCCCTGGAGATGATATGAGGTACAATATGTGTCTACTCCACCATATATGAAGTACATATAGATACAATTTCTAGTCATTATTTTATTTCCACTCCCTCCGTCGGAGCTAGGAGATTCCAACAGCATTATTGGCTCGATCCATATGGATATAGACACCTACGGGATAAGATTCGATGATTACGCACTGGTTCTAGTAGTGTGAGCTTACTCTATGAGGTGAGATCTTCATCTGGGATCTCCTAGTAGTTTCATCGAGGCCTTATAACGTTATCTTCGGTATGGAATGGTTATCTACATTACATGCTCATATTGGGAGTATTAGGAACAAAGTGTGGTGTGTCTGCACAGATGGGACAAGCTTTACCTTCACCGGTGAGAAAGGAGAGTTTGCATCACAGAATGGACGTACCCAGAGGATAGTGTTGTTGATCAGTCATCAGATGTCTGGCCCTACCCTCGGAGTTGTCGATGTGGAGAGTCCAATCTATCCTATAGTGGTGGACCATTATGCTTATTTTTTCCCTAATGATGTCCCGGTCTACCTCCTCGCAAAGATGTGTACATTTACATTGACTTGTACACTAGGATGGCACTGATATCTACACCAGCATATCGAATGGCTCCCCCAAAGCTTCACAAGATGTGGGTACAGCAAGAGGACTTTTAGGGGAAGGGATTCATTTGGTCCAATGTATCTTTCTTGGAAAACCCGATTCTATTCTCCATGAAGGAGGATGGGATCTTGAGGCTTTATTTTGACTATCGGTTCCTGAATCAGGTGATCGTAAATAACATGTACCTACTCCCGAGGATTGACGACCTCTATGATCTACTGAAGGGAGCACATTGGTTCTCGAGGATAGACATTAGATTAGGCTATCACCAGCTCAGAGTTCAAGATGAGGATTCGCAGAAGACGGGTTTCAAATGTCGGTACGGCCACTAAGAGTTCATGGTTATTCCATTCCCTGAAACCAATGCTCCAGTAGTGTTCATGGGGCTCATGTACAAGATCTTTCCGTCGTACCTTGATCTCTTTATCTTAGTCTTTATCGACATCATTCTGATCTACTCGACTACTGAGGAGGAGCATGCCTATCATTTGCAGGTAGTTCTTGACACACTCCGAGAGCACCAGGTTTGTGGTAAGCTCTCTAAGTTCTAGTTCTGGATCTGAGAGGTCCACATTCTAGGACATGTCATCTTAGATGTACCAACTGGGCCCCTGTGACAGCACAGACACCCTGGCTTAACCTGGTCAGTACCACCACTATGAGTTCATGGTTTTTCCATTCTGTGTAACCAATGATCCAATGGTTTTCATGGGACTCATGATAAGGATCTTTCAGTCATACCTTGATCGATTTGTCATAGTCTTCATCGACAACATTCTGATCTACTCAACTACTGAGGAGGAGCATGCCTATCATTTGCAGGTAGTTCTTGACACACTCCAAGAGCACCAGATTTATGGTAAGCTCTCGAACTACCAGTTCTGGATCCGAGAGGTCCACATTTTGGAACATGTCATCTCAGATGTAACAACTGGGCCCCGGTGATAGCACAGACACCCCGCCTTAACATGGCCATCTGGTCCTGGCCCGCCAAGTACCCCAGTTGCCCCGCAAACCCGTGGTTCCCACCCTGGGGCCCACCCACATGCCTGAACGGGTCATCTGACTAATGATTGTACCCACAGGGAACACATGTCCTTTCTAGTGTGTTTTTTCCTCACTCACACGCACCTTGGGAAATATCCCATAAGGTCACCCATGCAGATCACTACTCCAGGACAGGCACACTTAACTGTGCAGTTCTAATCACATGGGCTTCTGAAAATAAATGTGCACCTTGTTGACATGAGTCATATCAATTATTCATTTAACCCTTTATCATTCGGGGATGTTACAATCACCCCCCCCCCCCCCCAGAGCACAACGCCCTCATTGTGAACCCTACATCTCAACCTAGGTAGTGCACCACACATATGGTTGGGTACCAAATCTGATACCAAATGTAACAACTGGGCCCCGGTGATAGTACAGACACCCCACTGTAACATGGTCGTCATGTCCTAGCCCGCCAGGTACCCCAGTTGCCCCGCAGACACGTGGTCCCCACCCTGGGGCCAACCCACGTGCCCGAACAGGTCATCTGACTAATGACTTTCCCCACAAGCAACACATTTCCTTTCCGGTGTGTTTTTTCCTTACTCACACACACCTTGGGAAACTTCCTAGAAGGTCACCCATCTTGATCACTACTCCAGGACATGCACGCTTAACTGTAGAGTGTTAATCAGAAAGGCCCCCAAAAAGAAAGCCTCACCTTGTTGACATGAGTCATATCAATTAGCTATTTATCCCATTATCATTCAGGGATGTTACATCAGAGGCGGGAGTTGCAGTAGATCCTTTGAAGATTGAGGTTGTACTTCCATGGGAGCCACCCAGTAGTGTAACAGAGGTACGGAGTTTCCTGGGTTTGTTCGGATATTACTGGAAGTTTGTGCCAGTCTTATCTAGAGTTGTAACACCATTATCAGCCTTGATAAAGAATGGGCAACACTTCGTGATATGAAAGAGATTCCAACAGAGCTTTCAGGAGCTGAGGTAGAGGCTAACTAGTGCCCCCATCCTGAGGCTGCTAGAGGAAGGCATAGGGTACATAGTTTACTACGACGCATCAGGGACCGGGCTCAGATTTGTTCTAATGGAGGAGCGAGCAGTGATCACATATGGTTCTCGACGGTTGAGACAACATGATTAGAACTACTCTACCCATGACCTGGAGTTATTAGTAGTGGTCTTTTCCATGAAGATGTGGTAGCACTATCTGATCGGTGAATGTTTTACCATGTACTCTGATCACAAGAGTCTCCGGTATATCTTCTCTTATAAGAACCTAAACCTGAGACATCGACGTTGGCTTGAGTTCCTCCAGAACTATGACTTTGAGATAGTCTATACTCTTGGGATGGGGAATGTGGTTGCAGATGCACTCAACAAGAGATCTAGTATACAGCTGCTAGGCGAGGAGAAGGAGCAGATTGATGCTTTGTAGATATCCATTGTGGATATAGACGGATCATCTTTTCTATAGTCTCATAAAGTCACTCCCCCACTTCTTCAGCATGTCAGGTAGGAGCAATGTGGGGATGTTGACGGTGAGACATGTCGTGCTCAGATATCCAAATGATAGGCACCTGATGGATTTTATGAAGGTGGGGAGCACTTCATCCTCTTTAGAGGTTGTACTATAGTACCAGTGTCACTTTAGGAGGAAGTTTTTAGGGAGTTCCACACATCCCCTATAGCAGTACATCCCGAAGTGGCGAAGATGTACCAAGATCTCTGATGACAGCACTGGTGGCTGGGAATGAAGAGAGCAATAACAATGTTTGTCTCTCGGTGCCTCACATTCCAACAAATGAAGGTGGAGCATTAGGTACCAGAAAGATGGGTTCAGCCTTTAGAGGTCCCACAGTGGTAGTGGGATGAGATATCCATGGAATTCGTGATAGGACTTCCACGTACATCCAAAGTTGATGACTCGATTTGGCTGATCGTCAACCAAATCAACATGTCGGCCCACATCCTACCGATTAGAGAGCAGGATTTAGTGGAGGGCTTGGGATGCCTCTATGAGTAGATGATTGTACGACTACATGGAGTACCCTCGATGATTGTCTCTAATCGTGACACTCGATTTACTTTTCGGCTATGGAAGGGGTTGAAGGAGGCTTTCAAGACACAACTTCATTTGACCACTGCCTTCCATCCTCAGACGGATGGACAGACTGATCGAACCATTCAGGCCCTTGAGGACATGCTGAGTGATTATTTCCTCGACTTCGGTCTCAAATAGAAAGATCACTTACCTTTAGAGGAGTTTTCATATAAAAATAGATATCCCTCCACCATTAGGATGGAACCTTTCGAGGAATTGTATGGGCTACCTTGTAGATCACCTTAATGTTCGACTAACCCAGGGGAGTCAGCAATAGTGAGATGAGAGATGATACAGACTACCACAGAGAAGGTGCAGATCATCCAGGAGCGGATGAAGACTTCACAGAACAGACATAAGTCCTATGCCGATAGGATACAGAGACTTCTGGAGATCGAGGATAGAGACCACATATTTCTATGGGTCTCACCTTGATGAGTTTTCCAGAGATTTGGCCTAGGAAGAAAGTAATCTCCAAGGTTCATCATACCCTTTCAGGTCCTCAGTGGAGTCGGCGAGGTGGCATACTGCTTAGCCCATCCACCTCTGTTTCATTAGGTGCATGACGTCTTCCACGTATCCCAACTGAGGATATACATGCATGACCCTTCTCACAACATCGACCTTGGTGAGCTGGACGTCGGCGATGGGAAGACTTTTACGGAGGTTCCAGTAGAGATTGAGGATCGACAGGAGCAGGTCCTTCATGGATGGTCGATACCTCTGGTGCACATTCACTAGCATCATGAGAACCTCTAGGAGAGCACATGGAAGCAGGAGGATCAGATGCATGCTCAGTACCCCCAATTGTTTACCTAGTTTGAGTTCAAGATTATGGGGATGTAGATCCCTGAGGTGGTGAGAATGTAAAGAACTGAAATTTCCATGTAATTTCTTTTTAAATAAATGGTAATTTTACGTGTCCTTGAAAATTAACGGCGCGTGATTCTGAGGCCCGGTGTGCCCGGAATCAATTTATGATGTTTTTATCGGGTATGTTCAATAAACGTACGAGTGGGGTTTTCTAACTTTTGAAATGGTGCTCGGAATTGAAATCTGAGGGCACTGTTGAACTCATAGCACATATATTCTCTTAAGGAGACTTACACTTTGATGATAGAAGTTTGAGGGTAAAATTTAGTTTTTGGGTATTTCGTGTAAGAATAAAATAAAAAAAAGTGTATGACATTTTTATTTTTATTTTATTTGCAACAACCATGTGGGTGCTGGGAGATGGGGTCCAGCGGACTAAACCTCTATGTGGGAGTTAGTGGTAGGGACCTCCGGACATTAACCTCCCATGGAAGGTTATGGTGGTGGGGACCACCCAAGCCTAACCACACATGAGAGGTTATGGTGGTGGGGACCACTAGGGATTAAACCCCCCTTCAAACACCCTTTTAATTGTGAGAAAAAAACTCTCAACTCCCACAATCAATGAGGAACAGCATCTTTAAATCCACCTAATTTAATTATGCCAACACTCCCTAATCAATTTTTTTTGAATTTAATGCCAACTCAACTCTTTAATTAATTCTAATTAATTAAGCCAAATGATTTCCAACAAATTAAATGGATAAACATAATTTATTTGTAGGCTATTAATTTGTTGGAAAAGGAGGATTGGGGGATTTTGGGAGAAATCTTCTCCATGAAGAACACTCCTCCAAACGAAGAATGCCGAAAAGGACCACCGTCAAATTCTTCCTTAGAAGCACCTTGTGGAGGAAACCGACATGGGAAATCTTTGATGACCGACCTTTCCCTCCTTATCATTGTCAATGAACAATATCAGGTATGAGTTTAATACTATTTTATTATCACTTCTTAAGTACACCCCTTATTTTCTTTTGTGGGTTGGGATGAATCTTTGTGGGTGGGTTTGATTTGAATTGTTCTTGTGAACCTCTTGCTACTGCTCTAAGGTGGAGAGTGCGGTCCAAACTAACATGGATCGTCCTCTCTGTAACCCTTATGTTGATTTGCGGTTTTCTTCGAAATGGAGGAAACCGATAAAGGCGACGAAGGAAATGAAGGCTACGACGCTGCTACCCATGGCCTCCACAACCCGCACCACCCCCACGGCGCCCCGGAATCCTGGCCAAATTGGCCCCACGCCATCACCGACCGAACTGACCCCACGCCACTGCCTGCCGAACTGGCCCTCAGCTGCGCCGCACCCTAGACTCCAGCCTCCCGACTGCGCTGCCCGGGCCATGCCGTCTGCAGGCCGGGACACCCCGGCCACTCCGGCCTCCCGGCTGAACCCGCCCTGGTCGTGCCACCCGCTGGCCAAACCGGCCCCGGCCGCGCCACCTCGGTCCCCAATCCGGGCCACCCCAAGACGCATCCCCATGACCCTCCGAGATGAATCGGCCCCGCGCCCTGATCCGAGATGCCCTCACGGCACCCTCCGGGCTGATCCGCCCACGTGTCGCCCATCGGGATAAACTGCCATTGTGCCGACCTACGGCCGGTTCGTGCCCTCGAGGCTGGTCCACCCCCTCACACCTCTTCGCGGCCCCTCACGGCCTACTGGGCAGGCCCCAGAGGGCCTGGTCGAACCGAAAGGGATGGCCTGCCCAACGGGTCAGGCAAGACCCAATGGGTTAGGCCGGGTTGACCCGAACCGGGTCAGACTGGACCCGGACCCACTATGATACACTAAGGCTTCTTCTACCATATCTCTAGTTCCAAACGTCCATTTGAAAAACCATTAATGGTGCTAGAATTCGTGGAGTGATATGGTCCTTTTGAGTATACCCTACTGGTATATTTGGTATAGTTGAGGTATGGTCTGGTTCGATCGAACACGAATCGAACCGAGCCCCTGTGACTAAAAGGCTAATAACTCACAGACCGGGTGTTCGATTGACGCAACATCTATTGCATTGAGACCCCTATGACGTGGTGAACCATTGAGATACTTTATTGTGAGACTTCATTACAGTTGGAGTATCGACCAGTAGCTCGTGGAGAGGATCCTCCCTAAGAAGGGTGAGCGTAGTTCGAAGACCTAGTATCTTGCTGAGACCTGAAAACTGCAGACCGTTTTTACTCAGAGTGACTCTACTAGCCCAGTGGGGAGTGCCTTGGTTTCATTGTAGACCCACAGTGGGGAGCACCTTGGTGTCGCAATAGACCCATGATACTCGACAAGAGGAGTACCTCAGTAGGGTATGAGGGGGATCACGCTTGGTGACGCGGCAGACCCACGGTGGGGAGCGTGTTTCGTAATGCGGCAGATCCATGGAAATCGATAGGAGGAGTAACTCACTAGTCCATAGTTAGTGGGAAGCATGCTTGGTGTCACGGCAGGCCCACTATACTCAATAGATGAGTATTTCTCTAGAATTCGATGCTTCGAAAATGTGACTGGGAATGTTACTTGATATTACCCCTAGAATAAAATCCATGTTGATCTAAGTCATTATTTCTGTGTTTTCCTCATGATTTAGATGGATCAATTGATAACTTAGGTATATGTATGTGCATATACCTAAGTAAGTTTGTGTTTTGATTTCATACTTTGTGTTTATTCTTGATGGATTTTGTGAGACCTAGATGTTATTGGGGTCCCTATTGAGTACTGTTAAACTCACCCCTACACAGAATATTCCCGCATCTTGTTGTGTTGGATGTAGACAACGAACAATGCTAACAAAGGCTGAGAGTACTAGGACTGGATGGTACTTAAAGGAGGACCTTACAACGTGTATGTACATGGAGGAGACTGGCAGAAGAGGAGTTCTAAGGAGGTTATCATTACCTACCCTTTAGGTTGGAACCTCGAAGGATGACCCAATAGCTATTTTCTGTTTTCTTCAGTTGTACATTTATTTTTAGTTTCTTGTACTTTACTGTTGGACTTGTATTCTGGACCATTTTACTATCAGCACCCTTTTTGTTATATAGTTTTCATGGTGTTTGTATCCTGCTATGTGCTTGCTTGTGTGTGTGTTTACAAGTTATAAAGGCAATTCCTTCACAGTTTTTTGGGTATTACGCCTTTGGTGCATGTCACCATCCCCTCGCATATGGAAGGTGGGATTGGGGTAGTCACGCCACGGGCCCTATGGGATGGGTCCTGACACCATAATATTTTAGTTCATATTGAAACATGGATACTAATTTTATTAATTATTTATATATTATCAATGTCCCTCATAAGTATTTTCCTTTTTATAACTCCATAAAAAACTGTCTTCCTATCATAAGGAATGGAAACATAAGAAATAGTGAGTTTTTAATTATTATTATTGGAAAACAAAGTAGATATATATGAATAAAATGAACATAAGGGTTATGATAACATGATCATAACATATGGGAAACATACACTACATATCAAATTTTAAAATCATGAGTAATTGAAAATATATTAGAAGTTCGTAAAAAAATAAGCATAATTAATTCAATAAAAATATTATGTGAGAGAATTACATTAGCATAAAAAATAGTTTTATGGGATAAACATATGAATATAATATCATATCCATTATAGTCAAGTCTCACTTAAAAATTTATCATAGTAAAACAAGTTCACTAACCAAACCATCATAGTTGTCATAGTTCACTCCCCGAATCATTAATGTACAAGATTAAGACATATCAACTTTTATCATTGTGTACTATGATGCATATATTTCCCATTGTTAATTAGGGCACAACAATTTTCCATAGTGTATTAGGACAAACATTTTCCCATAATGAATCAATACCATCAACATTTTTCTAACATTTATCTCACGAGATATAAATCATTACCCAATGCATTGAAGGGGGTTACTGTGTCACATAATGAAAATCATACATATGTCTATCGGAAGGTAAAAAATAATTCATCATATCATAAATTGTTAGATTAAAGGGATTCAATTAACATATAATTGTATCATAACCTATGGAAAATGGAATGGATTTGTAATAATTTCATAATTTCCTCATTTCATAATATGTAGAAAAACAAATTGGCATCATAATAGTTTTATCATGATTATACATTGGAATATATGTTGGTTTCATAAATATATTTTCATGATAAAACATTTAGGGAATGAATAATAATGGAATAATTGGTAAATATACCCATAAATCATAAGTTACATCAATAGATAATATCATAGATGCAGATGGATTCTAAAATAAAAAGTTTACCATTTCTTATAGAAAATACACTTTCAATGAAAATATTATTTTAATAACCAAATAATTTTGAATTTTTTTTCATAAAATATTACATCAAAAATATATAAAATGATATTCAATTATATAACAGTAATCATGGTAGGAATCTCTAATATTTTCGTACACATCGAAATAATGATTCCTCTAAGATTATTGGTACAAGGAAATAGGAATTTTATTTTAAATCTACATTATAGTTCCTTTAAAAATAATTAAAATTTAAGAAATGGGTAAATATATCATTAATAATCTGTGTAGATAAATTTTTAAAAAATGATTTTTTTTCAAAAATGGTATTGGGAGATAAAAGGTTTTCAATTGAAAAGATGTTATTTCTTAAATATATTGTTTTTGAACTCTTAAGAACATAAAGAGAGAAAAATTATGGGAAATTATTATTCCCATTAAATAAACATAATAGAATAAAATTCATTATTTTCAAGATATATGTATAATAGTAACACATCATTTAAAACATAAACCTAAACAATCTGAAATAAATGACCAAATTGTAACATAAAATATTTACTACTTTAGTAACTCTAATACATAAGACACAAGAAGGAATATCACTAAAATAAAAATTACTAATCTTGAGGACAAATAAATTCATAATATGAAATTTTAATTTTTAAGTATGTACAACTCTTAAAATTTTATATGTTCATAACATAACTATTTTTCTTAATGAAGGAAAATTGATAGAAAAATCCCTCCCCACTTTGGTAGAAACAAATCATAAAAGCCATTAAATAGTGATCCTCAAATAGATATGTGAATCCAAAATATATTAATTATAAGCATGATATAATAAATTTTTGGGATGTATATTCACCATAGAATATAAATAAGTGCTGAATAATTTTTTGGTTCACGGAAGTAAAAAGTTCGATGAAAATCACTTATCTTATTTATCAACGTCCATGGTAAAAATTAAAGAATCCTATATATTAAATATTAGTATCATTTAAATATTTTAAATAACCATAATTATTTATTTCATACCATATATGGTTTTATTATGTCCTTTTATTACCCTTTTATTAACAATTCATTGTTAATTTCATGTTTTTAACAGTAACTGCTTATCTTTTTGTGTATGTATTGATTTTTTATTTTTATTTTCCACTTAAATTGGTTATGGTTAAATTATTAATAGTGAAATAATAAAGAGATATTTATAATATTTATACATAATTTATTCTATTAATACTAATCATGAATGATGTTTTGGACAAATAAAGTACATTATGATCATGGAGACGGTAGTGATATGTACATGTGAGTGACATTCCCATTCATCAACGATCATTATGGATTGGTTGAAAGAAAAATATTATCATTAAAAATGATAATTATTTATTAAATAGAATTTTTTTTCTAATATTATTCCTTTTTATATCATATATTATTTGTGGTGATGAATAGAGAGTCACCTCTATTTGTGAAGGCAATAGTCCATACGCACATGAATGACATTACAATATTTTACTGAGTTAAAATGAAATATTTTACTTATATATTGAAAATAATTCATCTATATCATAATTATTTCATTTATATCACATTAATTAATTAATATTATCTTTATTATCTACAATATTATGTATTCGTTAAAATGAATCACATCACTTTGTGAGGCAGTACTACGTGGTATACATGAACGATGTTATCGTATCCCCATGTAATATAATGTAAGAAATATTCGTAAGATATAATGAATCCATAATCAAAATTATTTTATAAATATTATATAAATATTTTAAATACATCGTCATACCCAACCATGGGTGTTGGTAATTTAAAAATAAATGACATTACTTCACAAGGTGGTAGTCTGTCATACATACGAATAATGATTTCATAACCCAGTTGATGTAAGTGGAGATATATTTACCACATGAAAATAATATAAAAACATTTTAGTATATGGAATATATTTTTTTTATTATATAATTATTTTTTATTATGAAATGAAGTACAAAAGTGAGGAAAACAAATAAAAAAGTCGTTAAAAACATACCTCATCTTTGGGTATCCTTATTAGGTTTATAGAAAAATCATTCCCTTATTAGAATTTGGACAAAAAAATATGGCTTATAAGATGTGGTGAGTGAATTGGGGATATTTCTTTGTATATAATGAATTAACCAAAATGGATATAAGGTCTTAGAGAGAGAGGATAGGCTTGCTCCATTCCAAACATAGGTGAGTGGGAATCATGTATTTTTTTTAAAACAAAAGGGTATACCCACTTTATTCTATAGAATAAATTATCCACATTTTTTCAATCGAAAAAATAAAAGCTATAGCATCTAAATATTTCCATGAAATGGGTGTAATAATTGATTTGGTTATTTTTAACCCTTATCATATTAGTTTAACCCCCCAGTAACAACTTTTTTTCCACAACCATAATAAATATTATTTCTTTTTTTTACTAATTCTTTTTGATAGAAACTTAAGTTGAAATTACTAGAAAATTTAAATATATATTATTCAAAATATTGAATATATTTTTGAAATATTTAATTCACATAAGTGGAAATTTTTTATTTAAAATTAATCATATGGATGTTATGAGAAAGCAGGTTTTCCAATAATGAATGCCCAAATGTTTTCAATGTTATTTTGTCAAATATTAAAACAAAATTTATTCAAATGACAAAATTAGGATTAATAGATTTATAAATGAACTAATTTTAATTCAAAACAAATTTAAAACATAGTTTCACTTTATAAATAATTTAAACTAAAAGGTTGTTTTCAAATAAAATTTGGTATTAATCAATATTCATAAAACATTCTATATTTTTAAAAATATCCAAAAAAACACCCTATGATAATTCATAAAATATTATTTTTATTTTATCAATTTAGTTTTATTTAATTGAAATTAAATAAATTTAAATAAGTTTGTCAATTGTGACAAAACTGTTGGGGGAAAAATAATATTTTAAGAGTAAAATAGGATTTATTATTATATCTTGTACTGAAAACATAAAAGACGATGTTTAAACATCATACTGAATATATAATAAATTAAGTATATTATTATAATTCACTTAATGCTATTTTTTAAAATTTATTTATGTAATAAAAAAAATTTTCTAGAGGAATATATTATCAAAAATATATTTCTATTTATTTTCAATAGGTTTTTTGTTGTAATTAATTGTTCACCAAATAATTCCACATATATATATACATATATGAACTATATTTTTATATGTTACATAATGTTTTTATAACCTCAATTCCAATGGTTGGGTGATTACCATCATATTAAATAATATCTTATTAATAATAAGTCATTGTTCATTTAAACTATGTGATGCACATTACGCAAGATAAGAATGTGTTACATGTAATGAAATATAAAATTAGTTTTCTATATAATGAAATAAAAAATAGATTAAATTGAATCAAATATAAATTTCCTTATATCTCAAGGTGATAAGATTCTTGGATGATCCCATTATGAATTATATTAATTTCATATCTATGTTTCGAAATTGTTTTACATGCTTCGAGAACTATTTAAAAACTCTAAACATGAATTTTTCTTTTTACAAACTATAAAATTATTTTCTCTGATAATTAAATATTCTTTATTAAAATATCATTCTTAATTTATTCTGAATTATTTAATTTGTTTTATTGTAAATAATATTTTAAGTCCTGGTCTTATTATATAAAATTATTTTATCTCTAAAATTTGAATCATCTATGGAGAAAAATCAATGATTTATTTGTATACTATATGGGGTTTAATATAAAAAATATAATCAAGTGAATACATGAGTACTTAGGAGGGAATTCATGACTAGTACCGATTGTTCATTGAAGAAACTCCCTATAACCTTGGATTGAAACACATTTTATTTTTCTACATTGAACAAGATGCCATATCCACATGAGATATTAGAATTTATCTCTAAATAAATCCATTTAAAAAAATTATATGATTGGTATTGGAAATAATATTAACAAAAAGATACTAAGGTAACAAATCCATAATTACCAAGCCCCTATCCAATTACTTTTTGGTAAAAAATATGAGATTAATTTTCTATTAACATTCATTCATAATTATTATAAGAAATTATTTCTTTAAATTTTTCCATAAAATATTCCTTATTAAAAAATTAATGTGTACCTTCATATATTTATTCTGAAACATGTTGGATACATATTTTTTTGTTTGGATCTCACATAGATTAAATGTATTGATCCTTCTATAATTATTATATCACACTCTACATAAACCTTTTGAGTGTATGTAGATAATGATGTCACATTTGGTATGTTTTTCATTTATAGTTGACAAATTTTCCATTATTAAGAGTGGTACCAATATCTAAAATAATGAGACATGGATGTTGTGACATACAGATGTACTCATGTGTCTTGTGGAAATGGGAGTGTGTCTCTTTTCATTAATATGTAGTCTAGTGTATCTGTTTTCATTATATTATGTTATTAAATTGAGAGATGTGATTCAATTTGTATGTGTGATTTCCTAGACCCTCACTCTAGGATCAATGGAAAAACACATACTTTACATACTATTTGGAAAACACGTATAAAATTGGGTGCTTAATGAAACATATTTTCAAAATCAATTACAATAATTACATATTCTATATCTATTTAATATTTTTTGGCCTAGAACACTTTAGGCCATGATCCTAATCATCTGTCCACATAGGTCTTCTCTAATACCAAGATTTCCCTCCCATCACACAATGGGATATTACTCACTGATGTCACTTATATAACTGATGATCTTCCCCATTAGCCAACATTTTTTCTATTACATCCTGATAAAAAAAACAATCATTCAAACAAGTTTCAATGACATCAGTATAATCATGCTTCAATTTAAAATCAAGAAGAATAATTTGATCTTTTACATCACAAGCATATTTTCCATACCCAACCACCTTGGGCTATGAACATAATCATTAGAACCCATAAATCCAATGTAATACCATGGTTTCCATCCTATAATGCCATATGTTATTACCGACTATGGTCTCTTATATAGCTAATGGTTATCCCCATAGGCAAACACTTGTTCATTTAGTGCTTATTTTATCCACTCACACAAATTGTGAGAAAAATCCCACTGATAACTCATCCTGACAAATAATCCATGCCAATAATTATTCCCTATGTTGTTTAAATATTTTGGGCCCCTATAATTAATGGTTCACCTTGTTGAGATGAGTAATATGGTTTAGTCTATTATGTTTAATATTTTCAGAGGTGATGCAATCTCACCACATTAATGAAAAATGTCTCCTATATGGACCCCCAAACAAAACACATGTTGTAAAACTGCACATAATGACGATTATCATATCTAAATCTATTTTTCATGGCCTAACCCCCTCAATCCATGAACTTGGTCATATTTTCCCCATCGGTATTTCGTAATACATTGGTTTCCCACCCAATACAATATATGTTTTTACCCCCCAAGATCACTTATATATTTAATGAATCTCTACATAGGCTAACACAAGTTCTTTTAGTATGATTATTCTTAACTCACACATGCCATGGGAAACTACTTAAGTAGATAACCATCCTGACTACAACTCTAGGCCCAAAATGCTCAACTATGGATTTCTAATCACGTTAGATCCTGAAAACAAAGGAGCACCTTATTAACATGATTTGTAACATTTATTCTATTAAGAATAATTTTTCTTCAGGTGTTACCATGACTTGAAATGACGTAATAGGGCCCATTTTTAAATATTAATGCTATACCACCACCACCCCAAGCCCACCTCCAATAAGCCAGGGATTGGTGACCAGTGTCGATTTGGAATATCACACATAACTAAGGAATTCTCTTAAAGTGAATGTAATAAAACAAATAACTAAAAACCCTTTCAACTCAAATAATGTATCAAAAAATCATTAAATTCATATGAAACATAAATCCCTCATCAATTAATGACTTTAGAATAAAAAATAAATAAAACTATTGCAAATAAAAGTCTACCAAAAACATTAAAATAGAGATCAACCTAATCAGAAGGAGGAGGATTCTATCAAATGAAAAAATAATATATAAATCAGTATGTCTAGAATAAACTATTCTCTAACTTCTCATAGTTTCACCATGGACTCCTTAAAAATTTCTATCACACGCATAAAAATGAAATTTTTGGGTAGATCCCATGTAGGGGTGAGTAAATTAATACATATTAAGACACTCTGATATCTACAAACATAACACATAATGTTTAATTGGTTCATCTATGTAGATTTTTCAAACAATATATGAGACATGATTATAAATAAAGAAAAACTATTTATAATCATTTATGTTTTTTATGTGACAATGTTCTCCACCACTGTCTGTCATTGATCCAATTACAGATTGAAGGTAACAGTTATTTGGGAGACACTGCCCTGTGTTCTATGCTACCACTGACAAAAATCATCATAGTGGTTGTGAAAATCATTTTTATCCTATAATAAGAACTTGATAAAGTAAGAGGTTTCATATAAGATACATATATAGACCAAAATCCAACTAGAATAATAGATATCGATATATGGATAAGAGATCAATGCCAAGGGATAACTAGATAAATAGTAGACCCCATTGGAATTATCTAGTTGTATAGGGGATCAATGATCAGATATGTGGTGGTAATTCTAATTCAAAAAATCTACCAAGGGAGAATAATAGAAATGAGTATCGATATTGGTAACTCAGAGTGATATATTCTTTAATCTACTGATGGGTTTGAAGTCTAATGATTGAAAATATATGTCACACTAAACCCTTATGGGTTCATATAGGGACAAATAATTCTAGAATATGGTAACTCACCCCCATAGAACATATAAATTGGAATCTCTACTGGGGTTACCATCCTATAAAAAGGATTTGTTACCTTATTAAACACTCATTGGAATTGAATAATTGAACATAATCAACAAAAATTTGTCCATGAAAGAACACATAATAAAAAAATGATGATGAAATCTAATGAAAAATGACCCCATCTTATCTTTGATGGAGTTCATAGTGTATCCCTTGGGGTGTATAAAATGTATCACTAAGACTAGTTCTGCCCGTGTTTCATGCTCAAAAAAATTGAAATTTACCCAACACATGGATTTTCCCTAAGGGTACATATCATGGAAAGATCTGGGCAAGTAATCATCTTCGTTCCTTCACATGTCCATGTTCATCCTTAGTATACAGAGTGTTTTGTCCCACGGCCCCTGGGGTGTCTACTCCATGTAAACAGTGAGCTTTTTACCTAAGAGTGGCACTATGTATGAATCATGTAATATGAAATGTCATACTTATCACTATTTGGAAACCAATGAACCTCAAATAGGTGACTAGATGTTCTCTGTTCATTGGAGTACATGTTTTTTTGTGGGTAATTTCACAAAAAAAAAATCAAACTATTTGAACATATTCATTTGAGAATTTGTAGCCATAGAATCAACCAAAAATCACACCCCATGTCATTGATCTGTGTTGACCAAACCCCCTTATACTCGTTGGATAGATTCTAGATAAATTTGAAACAAGGTAAATGACTATAATCACACCTTCCCATGGTCAAAATCCAAACTCAAACTGCATGCCTCTATTCTGATCATGATCTCCCTAAATCATCATGAATCATGATTCATCAAAACAATTCAAATTTGGTGCTGATGAAAAGATCTAATTCTCTAAAGATCATATATTGAATGATCGAGTTTCATGTAATCGTAGAGATGCCGGTCAAATGAAATTTTGATCTTGTTGAGATGTAGAACTGGGGGATAATACAACCAAACAAAATATTATGAATTAATATCATCCATTTTTTGGATTTTCCTCCATCTATTTCCATATAAATGAATAATTAAGATCAAACTATGTAAAATAAAATAAAAAATATCCCTTAATTCTAGGATGAATAAACACAATCCCACAATACATTAAATATGAGAACCAATTCAATATTTTATTTCTCTATGTTCATAATATTATAATAAAAAGGGTAAAAATTCAAATAACCAAATTTCCACCCTTGAGTGTGGAGAGATCATTGATGCATAAATTTTTTTGCAATTTAGACTTTATTGTAATACTAGAACTCTTATGGTGGAATAATCCATGATCTTGATCATTTTTAAATCGTGAAGAATACTTTACTTCAACTGTAAACCATAACTCCACGGTTATGAGGATTAACTAATAATCACATAAAAACATATTTTTAGATGAAAACAGGTCATTGATTAAATGTAAAAAAACAAATAAATTAGATATATAATTTATTTTTTTTCCCCATGATGTATTTTTCACAAATTCCTAATCCCGGAAAAAAGTAAATCACACCTTGTGTAAAGCCAACATTTTTTCCTCAACAGTAGTCTCATATTTTTGACCTAATATAGTTTTTAATATTTCTTCCACCATTTATGAAAATTTTGTAAACATGTTATTTATTTATATAATATCTTTATAATATCAATTCTAGTATCATAGGGCCATATAATCTCACACCAACTATTTTCCTATATTTGAAACTTTTACCTAAATTATTTCAAATTCTGATGTAGAAAAAAGGAGATATTACATTCTCCCCGACAATTATGGGTTTTATCCTAAAAATAAAAATATTACATATGAATTAAAGAGGGTAATGATCTCTCAGATAGAAATATTATTCCAACAATCTCCCCATATGGTTTCTCACACTATCACTAAACAATCTCGTAATGAATCTCTTTTATATAAAGGGTCTTCTCCAACCAGTAATAAATGCCACAAACTCCTTAAATAATGCACCCCCATTTTTGGGGCATAGATTACCCAGGATGATATCATGAAATGATTCAAGAATGTACACCCTCATCTAAAATATTTGGAGGATACCAAGCACCATAAAGATAATATGGTCGATTGTTTAAGTACTACACTGCCTACCAAACCTAGAATAGTAACAAGAAAACAGTAGGGCCTATGGACCTTATAGATATCCTAACTGCCCAGATAATCATCTTAAATATGTAACATCAATTTCTTCCATCGTGAGTCTGAAAATATGGTTCAAAGTAGTTTCCACACATCTCTAGATGAAGTGAACCTTTTCTCAACAATATGTACCACTATTTCTTAAGCCTAATCATTTTCTTACACCAGTTTCGATTATTATAATAGTTTCCCACATTATCCCCTTGACAAGGAACCAAAAGGGTTTTATATCAGTGGGGGTTTTGTAATATTTATGGTATGAAAACTCCCCCAATGTTAGGTAATTCTATAAGATATTTATCATCAACAACATGAAAACCTAGATCATGATAACCAGAACTCAAAAAATTAAACTTATCCAGTTCTATTACTTGGGTAAAGAAATTTTCTTCATTGAAATAGAGTTCCCAAATTCTTCCAAACTTCTCTCTCTAGTCATATCTTGTTTAAATCATGACTGTCTATAATTATTTCGAAGTAAATATAATGATTTTAGACTACCTAATTCAAAACAAAGATTCATAAACACTCAAAAAATCACTTTTGGAAACCTGCTATAGATAGACGTGACATTAATATCTTTATATAAATATATTACTACCACCTAAAAGGATAAAAAATTAATTCAAATAGATCTGAATACATCCCCTCCACCACTAGATGTTCAACTATGGGAAACATCATCATAATATCCATTAAAACCATGACTGTTATCATCATTCATCTTAAAACAAATATTATGCACTCTCAACATTTATAAAATCCATTAGAATCATATCTTGATGATATCTAGTCATGCAAGATATCAGATTCGATATCCCTGAGTTATACCACCCTAGCACACTTGAGAAGCATAGGGGTAAAAACCAATAACTAGAGGATGATGGCACCATTGTTAGGCACCTTGTTGCTTCCAATTAAGACACCCAAAACACATGTATTTCCAAAAATAATAATACTATGAACTAATCCTTGAAAATATAATGACCTTTACCATAAGTCATGCAATTCATATGCACTGTAAAACTCAGCAAATAGTATCACTATGAACTCAAAACAACTGAAGTATCTTTCAGATTCCACTTATAGAATATCCTACAAAAAACCATAGAAGTTGATAACTCTTATAGTGGTCAAACTCTTAAAAATACCTTTCCTCTAACCACTGGTTCAAGAATTCATCAATCCTTCGAGGTTGATAATATCCCCTCTGTCACTTGGTTTAAAAACCACTTATACACTCCAAACCCCATGCAATAATTCTCTTAAAAGGAAAAAAAATATGTCCTAGTTAAAAATATCTAATCATAAAATACCCCTTTTACTATGAACTCTAGAATGATAATTTATCATTATATGATCAATGGGTTCTTTTTGATGTGTTGTTTCATATATCTAGGTGATCCATGGAGGTATTACTTAGAGAAACCTAACTCTCAGTGAGGATATAAATATGGCATGTCCATATGAATGAAATCCTCATACTCCACCACCACCATAGGATAACTAATTCTTATAGAATACACTACACCAAATGTAATACTATCAAAATATGAAGAATTTGGTCGTATCCTCAAACACATTAACTCATCCTTAAATACTAGGGATATCTCCTTATAAAAGGATGAAAAATCTGTCCCAAAAATTAGAAACACTATAATTGAAACTGGTTGAAACCAAATGATCACAGATGGAAGGAATTAATTACATAATGAAAAAACAATAATAGAGTCTCACCACCACTATGATGAAATTCTATGTGATACAGTCTCTCCCCTCCTAGAATCAGGTCACGCTATTAATAGAAGAGGTCAATCACTAATCCTCTATATATTAAACTCATGAAAATGGTATAGCTCGAAAAAGGTTTAATTTTAAAATCTAGTTGATGAATATGATATATATTTATAAAAATGATGTTTAGACACTATGCTAAAAGTACAGCTAAAATAATGAAGAAATATATCACAAATTAAACCATACCTACAGTGTATGAATGCTCATACTAATTGAAGATCGTTATTCAAATTCCCTCATTTTAATAAAAAATAATAAAATTTACAAAACATTATCATGTCAAAAGGTCATAATAACCATGTTAAAGGAATTAATACACCATTCATTAACACTATATTCATTGTTCATCAATGAATCACCTAAAAAAACATTGATCATGTCTGTAGAATGCATCTAGCTGTAGTAGAAGGGTGGAAAGCATCTCTCATCGATGTGAGTTTAATGCTATGAAAAATAGACCAAAATATTTTCTTTACTAATTCACCATGTCTTCCTAGAAAATATTTTAAAAAAGTGGGAAAAAATTCATGTTCTTATGTATAACTATTTTATAACACTAGTATAAGAAGATAAACAGACCTTGAAATAATAAGTGATCTCCTGTGTAAAAAGTTATTAAACAACAAATTTTTAATCCTGGTGTTGATCACATGGAGAAGATGGTGGTAGATTCAAACCAAAACTCCATCCACAACCTACTACTCCCATAGATCCTTTACTACATATTCAACTATGTGATCCAACCTGTTTCAACAACTAACCTTTCCTAAGTGGTTCTTTAAAAGTATTTCAGTCTTTTGGATGTATGGTTGGACATTTTTTCAATTGATTTACTCTTAAATATCATGAATAAAAATGTATAAACCTTGAAGAAAAAAATCATTCCCTAAAATCTATAATGAGAGAACCTATTTCATTACATGAATCTCATGCCTTCAATTGGTGGGTCCTAATAACCCTGAATCAATGACGATCGCTAACTTTGAAAGTCATGATATGCTCATGAAACTTGGTCATCATCATCCATAACCCAAATAACCATCACTAACATAATATTATATAATTCATCGACCTAAACCATTGGATGATGGTTAGGAATAGATAAAAAGGTTAAAGTGCCATCTGCTGACCATCCGTAAGAAATATCTCCTCCACAATAACACCCTTTTAGGAGGGATCATCACTGATTAAGTCATAAACCCGAAAATATTAAAGAATACACACAATATATTTTCAAAAAAACATCCTTCAAAGGGAATAGACATATCATGGTCAATTTGTATATATACTTAGCTGACTCAAAAACGAAATGTAACCACAACTCATTAAAATATGATTCATGTACCAAATTATTTCCCAAAAAATGTTTCTTACATGTCACGAGTGAAGAAGTAGGATTTCAATGCACTAGATAATATTTTTGTGATCTTCTGCACCAATACTGGGGTCTTTTGACAGTGATTCTAACTCAGAACACTTTTAAAAAATTTCACAATAACCAAACTAAAACTCACATTTAGACTATATCAAAATTTCATTCCTGGAATGGAACTTCTTTGATGCCACTCTATCAAGAAGAAACCCACTATTGACTTCCTGACCGGTGAATGGTCATGGGGACACTACCAGAGATCGCCTATAATAGGCCATGTTCTAGGAACCATCACCAAGTTGGAATATTTTACATAAGTGAGGGGTAATCATAAAGTTCCAAAATACAAACAAATCTACAAACCGATAAAATATTTAGAATTAAAATAATAGTTGATAAAATAATTTCATGAAAAAATCTATCCCATATCATATTACACCATGTGTACTGAAAATAAAAAAAGGAAAAATAAACCCCCCCAATAATAGAAATATAAGGGTAGAACTAAAGACAATGAATATTTTCATTCATCACATCCCATGTGCTCCTAATTTAAAAACAAATATACCCATATTAATTCCAAACTATTATTCATCCATTTTTTAAGATTCTTAGATAGATCAATAGAAATGCTAGAAGAAGAGTTTGGATTTTCAACCTGGAGAGCGTGTTAAACCCCCATGGATGTGGGTGTGATGGTTTCACCAAACATGTGTGGAGTTAATAGATTATTTGAAAGGATACATAATTTATGAAGTCATGTGGGTAGGGAAAACCTATGTACACTGGAATGATGAGTTTGTGCAAGAGGTTCTGATCCGATGGTGTCTAGAGACGAATTCCTTCAATTTGGTGCATGGAGAAGTAGGCATCAGTTTTTGGGATGTTTTTAATGACCAAAACAACTATCAATGGAATTTATTCATTATTATAGTAATTTTATATTTTATAAACCCCATAAAATCACATAATGACCACAATAGATGCTTTATAAATGATTAATTAATGATTTAGGAAGTATTCATAGATGTTAAGGAACCAATATTGATGAAATAGTAACTTGACCTTATGAATTGTAATATGGCCCATATTAATAGTAAATGAACCAAATGAATAGTAAACTCAACCATGATTGTATAAATAAGTTTTATTCATCTTATAAATGGTAGCATTGTGTAATTATATCATAGAGTAAGTAAGTAAATATTTTAAATATTATTAATTAAGTTTTTTTATTTTTATAGGTTATAAATATTTAATTAAAATTTTATAAATAATGTAACAATTTAATTGAAATTTATTTTCATAATATGTGTTCATAAATTATTATTTTGATGTCTTATGGTATTATGATAAAATTAATAGACCGTATATAATTTTTCAATGTGTCATAAAATAAGTTAAAATTTTAAAATCTATATTTTGCAAGTAAATATAATTTTAAATAAAAATTAATGTTCTCATATTTAGAAAAAAATCATGAAATAGAGTTCCTTTTTGAGTTCTAGTTGTTTAAAGATGGTTATGGTTAATATTTTATATCTTTCTAAAAACATGAACATTTGGTGAATAGAGTAATACGATAATTAAGATAAGAACTAAATAATTGAATTATTGTTTCAACACTATTTTATGTAGAAGATGTAATCCCATTTTCAAGAACTATACTTCCCCATTTACTCTATTGAGTCATGGAATCATCACTATTTTTTAGTATGATCTAAAAAAATAAACAAATGATTATATTAATGTAAAATCCCCCTCTCACAACTATAAATACCACCCTCAAACGATTTTCTCCTCACACATATCAATTATAGAGACATATCAAAATTCTTCCCAATGATATTTCCTAGTCCCTCCCACATGTCCATGAGATATTAGTTTAATAAAAAGTCCAATATTAGGTTCCTTAATAAGGGTCTGAATAGGAGGATTCAAGAGATAATTCATCTATCTCTTTTTATTTATTTTCCATTTGATTTCATTTCTTTTATAATTTCCTCCTCACCACCCCTCATATATATGGAATTATAAACTCCATTACATTACATATATTAGAATTTTATCAATTTAATGTAAGATGAATCAATAAAATCCTCCCTCCCTCTCATTTATTTTTTAATATGAAACCATCTCTTATGATATTTCAATGTACGACATCATGGGAGATGCACATCCATTTTCATTAAACACCTTCAAGGATATCAATAAAACCATAAAATGGTTAAAATTACATATTATATTATATTTTTTAAACCCTTATATGTTTTTTAAATTACATATATACAAGATACTAAATTATATAAAACAAGTTCATTGTGATATAAAAACCACCAAAATTAACCAAAAAACGATCATCATTAACTATTATCTAATGATTCATCATAATGGTATATAAAAATTAATTATAAGATAATTTAAACTCTTTTAATATCATAAATAATGTATAATAACAATTATGGACATTTATCTACCTTTTACATGAAATTCCATTCATGTATACTGGTGTACCGATCATTAAAACTATGAAAATAAACTATCACGGGCAATGATTTTAAATACTATAACCCATCCAATGGACTATAAAAGAACTTAATGAAACCATAATGAATCAAATTATTGTATTATCGTTTTTCTATTTGTTAATTAATGAATCCAATATTATTATATAGGATATTAAATAGAATAAATCATTCAGATACATGGTAATTGAAATTCTCGAACCCAACTCTCTTTCTTTGAGTTTTCCCTCATTCACCACATTTTTAGTATTTATATTAGATACAAATAATTTATTCATCATTATATTATCTTTTCAAGGATATAATTTTTTTCTACTTGAGTTCTTTACAAACACAGTGTTTTCCAAATGAACACTTCTTTCAAAATATGACACACCTTAACATCTTATGATTGTTTCTTCTTCACTCAAGAATGATGATTCTTTTATCATGTATGTTATTACCTCTTTGATTTTTCAATCAAAGGTTTATAAATTTATGATTTGTGAAAAGAAATCCCTTCCCTTCCAAGGGACAATTTTTTCCATGTTTTATATATGATATGTGTCATGCATGATAATTATAATGTTATGATGTGACGGGTGGGCCCAGAAAAGTATAGTACAATGTAAATGTTATGATGTGATGGGTGCTCCAAGAAGTATATTGTCATATTTTACATTGTTTAATATAATTAATATTCTTAGTAAAATTGATATATGAATGAATATGATTCTACTTGTTTTCAAAACTATGTGTGGTATTTCACCACTAAGACATGATGTTTCATTTTAAAGAATTAACACATTCCATGCCTTTATCTAATGATTCCCCTCAAGATAATGATGTTGATCATGGCATGTTATATTTTTCCGTGTTCTTATCTATCCCTTTCTTGGGATTTTAGATCACCTTATTTTGATACATATCCTAATGTGACTAATTTTACTAAGGAGGATTAAACAGAAAATAAGAAAATATAGAAGAATAAATTAAATTAACGGTTTTGTTTTTTAATGTTAATGTAATAAATGGTACTTGTTTTCCCAAGAAATTAATCCTTTTCATCCTGATTGTGTAATGATTTTAGGCTTCTTATCATTAATATGAAGTAATATGAATGTAATAAAAAGAAGGTTCACTATAGATTGTATCAGAGAAAGGTTTAGATAATTTGGAAATAGGATTAGAGAACCATAAAGAAAACCTATAGTACAAGGGAATGCTTATGAAATCATACAAGAATATTTTCTAATCATAAGATTCCCATATGATATGCTATTAAAATTAATTACAAAAAAAAATTATTAATTCATGGTATTATGACTTATTTTTTTTCTAACCTTTTCTAATTTTGAAAATGGAGGGAAGATGATGATACCAGGCCACCAACCCGTGCGAGGGACAATGCAGCAATTTCCCAAATAACATCTCAAATTCCATGGGTGGTGGAGTTAAAAACATCATGATGATGCTTACCCAAAAGTCTCCGGATATTAAAAATAACCTGAATAATGTGGAACATTCTCCTTCATCTAAGCGAGAGTGACTACCTATTGAGTGTTTTATATGACAAATCACACTGATGATTAGTGGGTCTTTTAATCCACTAGTTTAGGAATAGTGGGTCTACTCCATGGAGAATATATTTTTGTTATTCACTATTTATAGACAGATAAGTTGATTTTTTTCATTTATCTTCTATGTGGAGAGGCTGATCAATTGTGTGCTTTGATTAAGAACACCATGCTGAGTGACAAAATCAAATAGATTGTGTTGGAATATCATAAGATAATGTTTCAAAACATGAATTTTCAATAATATCTTTGAACATGTAGGAAGAGAGAATTCATAGAGATGGATAAAAATGATGGAAAATATATCACAACCAATAAAATAAATTTCACAAGGCTTACAAGATACTATTCAGAATTTGTTATCAATAATGATTGAAAAACATATATATTATTTAATAGAGTAAAACAACACCTTTGAAAGGCTATTAAAATTCTAGGCATTGGGATTTATGAAGAAGTTGGTCGATGTTCTCTCAATGTGGAGTTGTATACTGGACGATGTTCCCATGACTATGGTGATAAGAAACAAACGATGGAGTTTCAAAATAGTGGTTATAATGAGAAAGGGTGAAAGAAAACCGAATCACACACATGCCAAAAATGTGGGAAGAAAAATCATGGGAACTACCTCAATGGGAATGGTAAATTCTTAATGTGTGGGAGATATTTCCACCAAGCCCACAAATGATGAAAATACATGGCAAGGATGGAGAATGTGGTTGAGGAATGAAGAGAAGAACCCATGGTCCAACACTAAACCGATATGGAGAAGGGGCACTATGATAGCTACTGAACTAAACTTCGAGAAATCAAGGCTGATAAATGTCAGTAGACAGTAAATGAAAGGGTGAAATGAAATGATTATGCCATCTCTACTATGGATGTCGAGCATGAAAATGAATTCATACATGGTACACTTCCTATTAATACAAGAATGTAAAATGTCTTATTTGATTATAGTTCTACATATTACCTTATATCTTTACCATTTTCTTGAACAATAGAATTAAATCCATGATACTTTGATGTATTAATATTTTTAAAATATATAGTTGTGTAGTAATTATATCTCAAGTGTTTGACTCTTCTCCTGTTGGCGCATGTGGGATGGTTCTTCATGTGAATCTTGTGATAATTCCATTTGTGGAATTCAAATCTATAATTTGAATGTATTGAATATAATTATACATATCACATATAAACTATCATAAAAAGGAAATTTATTTTCATATTCCAAACAATCCCATTCTTCACTAAAAAAGAAAATAAGATCATGAATATCCTTTATAAAATCCTCCATCGATGTGGGTATTGATAATCTATTAAGAAGAATACAATGTTCAAATGGTTGAGTCAAAGAAAAGTGTCAACCTAGTGAAAAATCCCATCATGAGGGAAATAGAGTGATTTATTCCCTGAAGAGTTACCCGAAAATCCCATGGGTCATGAGGGAATTTTCTCAATAGAACTCATAGCTGGAGTAACACCTATCTCAAAGTGTCTCTATAGGATGGCTACTATCGAACTAGAGGAGATAAAGAACCATTTTTAATAGAACTTGTAAACTAGTTTCATATTACCTAGTGTATCAATATGGGGTGAAAAAGACACCTTTTTCATGTAGAAGGATTGATCAATGCTAATGTGTATTGATCATCGGGAACTCAACAAGATCCCCATAAAGAACATGTTTTATATTCCAATGACTGTTGAATTATTCGATCGGTTTTGGAGAGATAAATACTAATAATTGGAGGATATTATTTCTAGATATCATTTATGAAATGTTGTGAAGGATGATATTTATAAAACTACCTTAAATACAAGGTATGGGTACTATGAGTTTTTGGTGATGACCTTAGGACGTAATAATGTCCCTACAATCTTGATGGATTTCATTAATAGAGCCTTTATACATTACCGTGACAAATGTGTGGTAAATTTTATTGATGAAATTCTCATATACTCTAGGAGAATGGTGGAACGTGATGAATATATATGTCTTTTTTTGAATATTTAAGGAGGGAGATGTTATATTCCATGTTTAGGAAGTGTAACTTGTATATACAGTAAGTCACATTCATGGAATATGTGATCAGAAGTTAGGGTATTTATGTTGGACTTTAAATTCAAAGGATACGGTGGAATGGACTAGACCCTCTAGTGTCCATAAAATATGTAGTTTTCATGGATTATTTTGGGTACTATCATGGTTTTGTGAGAAATTTATTATGATTGAAAAATTGAAAACAATGTTAATAAGGAGAGGGGTAATGTATGTATGGATGAAATGATGTGAGGAAATATTTAAGGATCTAAAGAGAAGGAAGATCAATGCTCTTGTACTCAGATTAATGATAAGTTGAGAATGTTTTTTGATATATAGTGATGCTTCAAATAATTTCTTCCGTTGTGTACTCATGAAAAATGATCATAATATAGCATACACATCACATTAGATTAAGATCCCTGAGGAGAGGTACTAGACACGTGATCTAGACTTAAAAGCTATGTTTTTTCCTGAATATTTTGGGATCACTACCTCTATTGTGGTAAGTATGACATATATACAAATAAAAATATCCTAATGTAAACAATCACACAAAATGAACTCAACATGCATCAAAGGATATGGTTAGATATAATCTAATACAATGATTTCTCTAGTCACAATCACCCTATAAAGATGAACTATGTAGTTACTGCTCTAAGAAGAACAGAACCTGACACTCTATCATTTTTTTGTATCAAGAAGGGCCTTATCATCATGGATACACAAATTATGGATTTGGAAATCATAAGGGATAGGAACAAATTATACCTTGTCCAAATGATTTACCAACCATATGTCCAATAGATGATTAAAGAGACACAAATGGATCGGTTGGATTTACAATTGAAGATGAATATTGTAAAGGAATGGAATCTACAAGAGTTCCATATCAATGATACTGATGCGATTTAGTTTAGAATGAGGATTTGTGTCCATTCATCACTGGGAATAAACAATTATTTATTTGATATTTCACAAAGCTCACCATTCTTTGTCCATTCAAGGGCTTAAAAGATGTACCATGATCTCTAAGAAGACTTTTAGTGGGACAACGTGAAGAAGGAGATTGCATAGTATATCTTAGGGTTCTTGATATTTCAACAAGATAAAGAAGATAAATAGAAGTCTGAAGTGATGATGAAACACTTTCTTACACCCATATGGAAATGGTAGAATGTTACAATGGAATTTTTCATGGGTCTCCCAAAGACAACTGTAGGAAATAATGTGATATGTGTTAAGGTGGACTGACTCACCATGACTCCCCACTTTATCACTATTAAAAAAGATATCTCACTTGAAGTACATTATAGGATATATGTAAAGTAAGTGGTGAGACTTCACGTGGTTGAACTCTCAATTGTATCTAATCATGATCGTGGGATAAATTCTAGGAAAGTATTCAACATTATTTATGTACTGAATTAAATTTCAGCATGCCCTATCACCCCGAAACTGATGGCCAATCTTAATGGACATTTCATAGGCTCGAATATATTCTCAGAGCCTAATCATTGGAAATATATGTTGTATGGAATAAATTTCATCCATTAGTTGAGTGTTCGTACAATAATAGCTTTCACTCAAGTATTCAGATGGCTCCATATAAAGCATTGTGTTGAAAAATATGTAGATTTCAAACCTATTGGGATGAAGCTAGTGAAACAGTGGCACATGGACATGACCTTGTGAAAAAGATGACATATAATGTTGGAGTCATCCAAAGAAATATCAATGCATCCTAGAGACCAAAAAATGGTTGTGATGACAATAGTGAATGGGACATGCAATTTGTCGTTGGAGAAACTATCTTCGTTAGAAAATAACCATGGAAGATGTTTATGTGTTTTTAAATGAATGGGTACCTAAACCCAAGGTACATTGGCCCTTTTCGATCCTTAAAAGCATAGGATCTGTGGTCTATCAGCATTCAGTTCCACATAATGTTGCTCCAGTCTATGAAGTGTTTCATGCATCACTCTTGAGGGAGTACAGACCGGATCCATCATTTGTACTCAACAGAGATGTGGTTTAACTGAAGAATGATCTCTCTTATGAGGAGAATCCATTAAAGATTCTATATAAAAGAGATAAGGTCCTACACAACAATAAAACCCACCTTGTCAATGTGTAGTGGAGGAAACATAAGTATAAATATGCAAATTAGCAGGTGAAGTAAGAAATTATGGAGAAGTACCCTCACTTTTTTATGAAAATTAAAATTTTGAGGGAGGAATTTCAAAAGGGGGATGAATGTAATGACCCAAACATTTAACAATGTTATTTATCCCTTCGTATAGTAATTTCATATACTATAAACCACATAAAATCACATAAATACCATAATAAAATATTTATATTTGTTGAATAAATGAGATAAGAAAAGTTTCAAGAAGTTCAGGATCATATAATAATGAAATAGAAACTTTACTTATGAATAGTAATATAACTCTTATAAATAGTAAAATGACCAATTGAATAATGACATCAAACATGAAAGTATAAATAAAATTTATTCATCCACTAAAAGTTAATATTAAGCAATAATATCATATAATAAGTAAGTAAATACTTAAAAAATTATTATTTAATTTTTGACATATTTATAAGTCATAAATATTTAACTACAACATTACAGTTATTTTAAAAATTTGAAATAATATTTATTTTCATAGAATTTATTCAATAATATATATTTGGATGTCATATAATTTTATTATAATTTTAGGATACCTTAAAGTAATTTTTCAGAGTGTTATAAAATGTTTTATAATTTTAAAATCCTTACTTTAAAATTAAATTATTATTGTAATTATAATTTATTATTATTTTATTAAAAAAATTATTTTCATAAAATGGTGAAAATTTTTGAATTTTTCATGTCAAAAAATTACTAGGATGATTTTTTTGGATGTGTCATAAATACTTGAATTATTTGTGAATAGTGATACGATAATTTATGATAAAAACTAAATAAATGAATTATTAAGTCATTGCTGATGTATGTGGCTTATGTAATCCCATATTACAGAACTGTCCATCCCCTTTTAATTTATTTAGTCATATAATCATCTATATAGTATTTCTTGTTCCTAAAAAATAAACTAATGATTTAAATAATGAGAACACCCCATCCCCTCCACAATAAATACCTCCCCTCACACCCTCTTTTCCTCACACCTCTAAAACATCATCCATTAACCAAATTATACCTAAATATCTTACTTATACCCTCCAAAATGTGCACAAGGTCTTGATTTCATCCATAAAACAAGCCTAGGTTCCTCGAGGAGGATCTTTAGTAGAGAATTTAGGAGGGAATTCCTCTCTCTCTCTCTCTCCCTCTATCATTTCTTTTTTTACCCATTAAATTTCATTTCTTTTGTTATCCCTCCTAAAAATCCATCAGCTAAATGGAATGATAAACTTTATTATCTTAAATATACTATATTATATCATATTAATGTAATATTAATCATTAAACTCCTCCCTACCTCGAAATTATTTTGACAAATGAAAATGTTGCTCCTGATGTGCCAATTTACTAACATCACGAGTGATACACTTACATTTTCCATCAACACATTCAAATCTATCAATAAAAGTGTTAAAAAGATGAATATAGATTGTAAAGGTTATTTTTTAATGCCTTTTATGTTCTGGAAATAACTTATATACATACTATTAAATGATAATACCAATAAGATCGATGTGATTGAAAAATGCCCAAATTAATTAGAAACGATCACCATTAACTTTTATCTAATGATTCTTTGTCATGGTATTTAAAAAAATTATTATAATATAATTTAAAAAAATGTAAAAAAATTATGAACATATAATAAAAATTATGGATATTTATCCACATTGTACTTGGACATCCATTCTTGTATACAAGTGAACAAACCATTAAAACAGTGAAAATGAGTGCCCCAAACAACAAGTTTGAACAATATAACTCATACAAAGGCCAATAAAAATGAAATAATGAAACCATAATGAATCATATCAATGTTTAAAATGGTTTTTATTTGTTATTTAATGAATCTAATGTGATTATATAGGATATTAATCTGAAGAAAGCATTATGATACAAGGTAAGGGGAATTCTCAAACCCAACTCTATCTTTATTTGTGTCTTCCACATTTCACCCCATTTTTGGTAAATATGTTATTAAAAAAAATTAATCATTATATTACCATTTATAGGAAATAAATTTCTTCTAATTTATTTTATGATAAGCAAAATTTTTCCCGAAATAACACTTGTATCAAAATACAACAAAACTTTTACTTCTCGTGAATGTTTCTCCTTCACCCATTAACGATGATTCATTTATCATGTATGTTACTCCCTCATTCATATGGGAACCAAATGGTTATGAATGTACGACTTATTAAATGAACCCCATTAATTTATATGGGATATTTATGTCAAATATTGATATATGGTCTACATGGAAAACATGATAATGATAATGTTATGATGTGATGGGTGCATTCAGAATTTTATAGTGCAATGTAAATTTTATGATGTGAATGGTGATCGCAAAATTATATGGTGCTCCAATGAATTGGGTTATGTGATGAATCACTTGAGTTAAATTTTTAATATATTTGAACAGAATGCCATATTTTTTCGGACCAAGTTGTGGTAGTTGACCACTAACACATTATGTTTAAATTTTTTCACTAGAACATTTCATGAATTTATCTATTGATTCCTTTCATGATCATGATGATTATCACCCCTTTTTATATTGTTTTAATGTTATTATATATCCTTTAATTGGGTCTTTAGATCACCCCATTTTTATGAATATATTTTGGTGACTACTTGCACTAAGGATAATTAATGTGCCAATAAGAAGATAGATAATAAGGAATAAAATAAATTTTTATGATTTATTCTGTAAATGTAATGCATGGATGTAGTTTTCCTATGTCACTAAACCTTTTGATCCTAGTTGTGAAATGTTCTTTTGTTATTTATCCTTAAATTTATGTAATTGTATTTTAAGAGAAATCATGTTCACTATAATATTTATTTTATTTCTTGGGATTCAATCCTTATAGAGATATATAATGAATTCATTCCTTCAAGGGTAACATTAAATGATGTAGAAAATACACCACCCTTAATGTATGATATGTTGATGATCGCTGTAAAAATCATAGATAAAATTAAAAAATCCTATTCAAAAATGGATATTCATCCAATGGAGTGGAGGAAACATTTTTGAAGGATAATAAGAAGAAAGTTACCACTTGTAAACTTCCAACAAGCTATCCAAAGGTAGAAAAGAGAGGTGAGCACGGAAACATCTAGTAAACACTAGATAAAAGAGAGTGTAAAATGTGGGGGTATGAAGTCATATCCAAAATTCTGATTGAGACCACTCTTAGGGGATTCTTGGAAAAGTGTATTAGTGTGTATATGTGGCCTATCCTTGATTCCATGGGTGGGGTAAGGCCTGGAACGTTTGTTATAGTAGTAAGACTAGAAGAATATAAAATGGAGGGGTAATTTACCAATATTCTAGTTAATATTTATAGGATATTATTGCATATCCATGGATGTATGTATCTATTTAGAATATTAGGACCATTCCATGTTTTGTGGGCATGGATCATGAATCATTTAAGATCATATGGTGTGCATAGTGGGATCCAGGTCCTAAATTTTTTTTCCAACCACATGTTCATCATTTATTTTTTATTCCACTTTTTTCCCTTGAATCCTTATTACATTAAGATATGGTTGATTATATTTAAAGAGTTACTTTTCATTCCTTATATAAATCCCCCTAGGAAAATATTTGTTGATGATGAGATGTCCATCGTAGAGATTAGGGCGTATATGATATCTTATAGAGATGGTGAATTGGCCCATAGTACTAATGGAGAAATTAGATTTCAGTCCTATGCTCCATATATATTCTCAATTAGATTTAAATGAATGTAGTAAATTAGGGGTGTATGTTTTGTTCAAGTTAGACTATAGAAACATCTGATGGTGGCTGAAAAGTTATAGTTTCTGAAAATACAGTAGAAGATAGGGGCAGCGCTCAATTTACGTGAAGCTAATTCAGAGAGAAGATTGATTATTGGGTATGCTGAGAGTTGTGATATATCTTACCCTTAAGGGAAACTAAAAAATTTTGTCCATCGGGTCAGAGAAAAGAGTGGATGTAGGAATGAGTCCTCTTGTTCAGAAGGTGCATCGTCATCGTAAAAGGATGATTGCATGATGTTAGAGTGTGAGGATGATGAGGCTACAAGCTCACTAAAGAGGCATCGTGAATTATATATTCGACTCACTAGTGTTAAGTGGGATATAATAGTGTCAAAAATTAAAATTGTACCAATGAGATATAGTCACAATCGCTCAGAAGATTAGAGGGTCCCATTTTATCATCTGACAAATGTGATGGTTGTAATTTGAAATCATATCAAATCAACAATACTAGGATCACCTTCATATGAGATTCTATGAATTCTAAATAAATAAGACCAAAGGAAGTCAAAACATGTTAGATATGGTACTCTGATACTGAATCCATGTCCTTGCTTTTATGTGGTAGTTACATATTCTTGTAATAGGAGATATCCAAGCCTCATCGGAAATTGTTTTTGAGAATAATCTTAACGATGTAAGAATTAATATTCATGAGCTGGTGCTGATGATATATGAAAATAATAAATCATTCCCTTCTACAATGTGAGTAAATGACAAGATATATTATGGTGACAATGAAGGGATTATACCTTTTTATTAGTAAATAATGGTTTCAGTTTTTCAATACCAAATATTTATGTTTCTTTCATATCATATTATTTTCTGCAATAGCACATGTGAATTTAGAAAAAAATTATTTCTTAGGGAAATAACATTTTAAATTGAATATGGGAAAATTAAAATAAACCTATGTTACATCACCATAGAATATTCCAAGCGGTACCACACTTGATGTTGATGAATCACCTTGTGAATCGGCAGAGAAATATCCAGACAAACAGTCCATAGAGGATGAGATGTACGGAGGCATACAATATCCATTAATTGTTTCTGTAGATGATGATTCATGTCCTCCCTTGAATAAGGAATATAAATAGTGACAATGGAGGAAGAACTATGTGGAAAAATCCTTTATTAATAGTATTAAGAATTCATGAATGTATAAATTTTAGTCTCATCCACAAAAAGTGTTTAAACAGCTCAAAATTTTATGATCTTCTTATGTTTCTTCCCATAGAGAAGCTATTAATGAACCTATGAGAACCATGGAGAGAACTTATAATTAAGAAATGATTCTAACATGTGAAGTAGAACCTTTGACTGAAGAGGTGTCTAGACCAATGAAAACAATATTGTCTCACAACACATCTTATATCCCTATAATGGTGAAAGAAGTTTCATATAGTATATTATATGTTCATTGTGATAAATTATGTGTAACAACAACTGGGTTCCATTTCTACAATATTCCAATTTCATCGCAAGCACCAAAAAATCCTGTGACAACTTATACTGACCTTATGGATGTTTTTTATGATGAATTTTGGGGTCTAAAGTCATTGGAGGATGGTGATGAATACAACACTCTAATATTTCCCATGAGTGAGACTAATCTGAGGCTTAGGATGTCATCCAAAGCTATAAGAAATTTGGTCATGTATTTTAATGAATTGTTGGAATGTGTTAATATGAACACTACTTTAGATGAATTTGAAGTCCCTTATATAGATCCAAATGGGTTTGGATTATATTATTTTTCCAATAAATATTCTTATTCCTGATTTCCTAACCATAATTGGATCGAATGTGTATCTCCATATACCAAAGCTACTATAGTGATATTTTCATGAGGATATTTTGATATCACTATTAATTCAACTATTGGGGAAGTATTGTATCAGGTGAAACTAGAAATAGAAAATCTTCCTAAGGATCATGTGGGAGATATTATGAATGTTAAAGAATGTATCACCAACCAAGATGTGACAACCAAATCTACTAATGCTTGGAATGCTGGAAAGGGGTTTTCTAGGGATGATGATCTATTGTTGGGTAAGATTTACCAGTTAATGTGATTGTGTGTAACGCCATGACCATAGATTCCCAGAGTCGGTGCATTATTTTAATAAATTAGCATGATTACAAGGAATGAAGTCCTGAGAGACCGATAAGATTAGCAGTGTTGGAAAATAGATTACATACATGAACGTCACATTGAAATTTCTAACATACAAAAAAAATTCCTTTGATAACGTCATAGTTCCATTAGCATAACCATGCATCTCAAACATAAAACACTTCTTGGGATCCTAGGAAAATAAAACATATGAAATGGGTGAGCTCAGATTCTCAGTAAGGGTAAATAATTTAGCGGTAGACAACATAAACAATAGGCATGGTGAATTTTTGAAAACACTTTCCTTTATATATAATAAACATGAACACATTATGGTAGAAATATGAGGTGAGTAAATAATGCCCTAATAAAAAATAGTCATGGTTATTCTACTAGTCAAATAACCACATGATTTATCAATATTATTTTCATAATTAGGGAATGTATAATGCGAGACATTCTGAATCATTTTGTCAAGGTCTCGGCCAAGATGTCTAAAAATGATTAAGGCCTCAGCAAAACCATATATCAAATTGGTAAAGGCCGCGGAAAATTCCACATCTAATTGCCTCATGAGACCCACTGATGAATCTAAGAGCTATATCGCGCTCCACACATCACTTACTATGTCCAATACATTCTTCATAAGAAAAGGTCGAAACATAACATAAACATTCATATTAGAACTACCATACGAAATGTCAATACTTTAACCATAATCCATGAATGGTAAAACAATAACACATCCACAGTGAAACATATCAAAAAACCATCAATACCATATTGAATATTTGTACCATAATAAATCATCTTCGAACAAGTTTAAAATCCATCAAAGGATGTTGACATAGATGAAAATGATATGTAAAACTCTTTGAATGAAATATACATTTTTCATGAAAACATTAAAACGTCACAAAATTTAGAAATGAAGAAAATTAAATAAATTTTTGAATAAAAGTGTCTCATACCACTTTGAAACTTTTGAATAGAATTAAAATTTTAAAAACATTTATTTCTATATAAATAAATCCTTAAAACCCATTTGGAAAACAAGGACATTATTGAGAATGATTTAGAAGAATAAATATTTAAAACAATTAAAATGATGTTTTAAGAAAAAAATCACTTAAAAGAAACCCATTGAAAACTCATTTATAAAACATGTAAATGGATAATAAATATTTCCCATTAGAAACATACCCATAAACAATTTCGAATAATAATGAGATTGAAAAATTAACCCTTACCTTACACTTTCCTTTGGTCAAGGGTACATTTAACCTCTTGTATAATGACCATAGTATGTTATTAAGTTATACCAAAACCATACTCATTTTTATAATATAATACATGATTAATTTATGACTTTATACTACCCATTTAATAATTATTTCCATGTTAAATTATCATTTTGGGTTATAATCACTTTATTCATCATATGTGTTTTAAATTTTAATTATTGATCATGTCATTTAGATAATGACTTAAATTATTAAAAAATATAAAAATTGATTTATATATCATATATATTTAGAATATAAATATTTATAATATATTTATATATGATTTGGAAGGCACCATTTATAGAGACGATAGGTCGTACGTACGCATAAACATTGTTTCTGTTTTCACATCGTATTGAATAAAAGTTAGTGAATAAGATATATTTAATTACATTCATACACACACACATACATACATATATATATATATATATCCAGTAGAATTATTATGTCATATATTACATAGTTATTAATAATATATATATTTATAATAATCGTTGAATGGTGTTCATCGAAATGAATCTCATCGCGTCGTGGAGACGGTAATTCATACGTACGTACGAGAGACAATATCATTTTTTTATATTAAAATCATTTATATTGTAATACCCCAAGCTTCCATGGTATATTTCCCTTTGAATAATACAGTAGCGTGTGTTGTATGCAACTTCGAGTTCTAACACACCACAACCAATCAAAAAAGCCGTTATGAATAGTAATACCCACTTTTTGAAATTTTATAAATTTTATTTTTAAAAATGGAATTCATTTTTGTGTTCGGAATATCGAAATTATCCTAGGGTGAATTTTTGGTATTTTTCTGAAAACATTCAATTTTTTATGAATAGTGAAAAACACTATGTTATTGGTTAACACTTACTTTTTATTTAAATAATTATTCATCTTATTTAAATTTATTTTGGTAAAAGTAGATAAATAATACCAAAATATGTTCAATTTAATTCATTGGAGCCAATTTATATTGATTTTAAATATATAAAAATTTAATTGAACATTTTACCATATTTTACCCACCTCCTAGGAGAATTTGCAAATTTGCATAAAACGTATTTTTACCACTTATGTGAATTAAATTTAAAAAATTAGAGAGACACTGTTGATATTAGTAAGTAAAATTTGGTTCTATGAAATGAAAATAATTTTCGGTAAATAGTAACTTTTTACTTTTATTTACCACGATTAATTAAAGGTAAAAATTGTATTATTTTTAGCCTAAAACATATCCTAATTATATTGGATAAGTATAATTAGACCAAAAACAACCTTAGGAATAACATATGTGCATCTTTGGTCCACTTGTATTTGATTATGACATTTATTGTTATTTAATTCAAAGAAGAGTTAAAAGAGTTAAAATAAAAGTTTAACAACTAAAAAATTTTATTTTGGGGTTTAACATAATATAAATTAGACTATAAAAATTTATTAGAAATATAAAAAAATTTCTTACATTAATGTAATTTATTTATAATATTTATAAATTAAATAATTTAATTTATTTATGACACAATGATGATGATATATCTGTTGTGCAAGAATATGTTGATGTGTTTCCAGAATATTTACCTGGAAATCCTACAAAACGAGAAATTGAGGTTACCATTGACATAATTCCTGGTTCAAGGCCCATATGTAAGACCCCTTATAGAATGGCCATTGTGGAATTAGTGGAAATAAAGAACCAACTATAGGAATTGAGTAATAAGGAATTTAATCATCCTAGATTTTCTCTATGGGGAGCCCATGTTCTTTTTGTTAAGAAGAAAGATGGAACTATGATATTGTGCATTGAATATAGGGAGATCAATGCTATAACAATAAATAACAATTATCTCCTACCTCACATTGATGATTTATTTAACTAACATCATGGAGCTCAATACTTTTTAAATATTTATCGTCAATATAGATATCAACAGTTGTGCGTGAAGAAGGATGATATTCCAAAAATAGCATTTCAAACCAGGTTTGAGCATTACGAGTTTACAGAAATGCCTTTTGGATTGATGAATGCACCCTCTATCTTCATGGATCTAATGAATAGGGTTTTCAAGTAATCTCTTGATGACTTTGTAGTTATATTAATTGATGATATCCAGGTATACTCCAAAATCTACGAAGATAATGAAAATCACTTGCGTATTATCTTAATGACTCTTCGAAGAAATGAATTATATGGGATGTTTAGCAAGTGTGAATTCTGGCTTCAAGATATTTCTTTTGGGTATGTGGGATCAATATTTACCTCTGGTAGAATTTTCCTATAACAATAGATTCCATTTAAGTATTCTGATGGCACCATATGAAGCATTATTCGAAAATAGATTCTGTGCACCAACCTGTTGGGATGATTTTGGTGAAAGAAAACTTGTGGGCCCAGAACTTGTGGAGGAAACAATGAAAAAGGTGAAGGTAATCGAAACCCACATCAAAGCAGCTCAAAGTAGGCAGAAGAGCTATGCAAATAATCAAAGGAAGGATTTGGAATTTATTTTCGTTGATTATATATTCTTGAAGGTATCTCCATGGAAGGGTTTTATATGTTTCGGTAAGAAGGTAAATTGAGTCTTAGGTACATTTCAAAATTCTAGAACAAATTGGGGATGTAGCTTATCATTTGGAAATGCCGCCAAGTCTCTCCAAAGTTCACGATGTGTTCGACGTATCACTATTTAGAAAATACATATTTGACCCAATGCATGTTCTCACCTATGAGGAATTAGAACTGGAACTTGATCGGTCTTATTGTGAAGTGCTCATTAGGATTCTTGATACCTGAGAACAAGTGTTGATAAACAGGATGACTCCTCTGGTAAAAGTTCATTGGAGAAACCATAAGATAGAAGAGGCAACATGGGAACCTGAGGAACATATGATGAAGAACCACCCGAATATTTTTATGCAATAATACTCTAGAAAGTTTGAGGACGAAATTATTTGAATGAGGGGATAATTTAATACCCCAAGCTTCCACTGTACGTTACCTTCGAATAATACAATAGCATGTGTTGTACGCAACTTCGATTTCTCACACACCACAACCAATAAAAATAGCCAATATGAAAAGTAATACGTACTATTTTAAATTTTATAAGTTTTATTTTTCAAAATGGACTTCATTTTTGGATTCGGAATATCTAAATTATCCTAGCGTGAATTTTTGGTATTTTTCTAAAAACATAAAAAAATTTATGAATAGTGACGAACACTTAGTTATTGGTAAAAATCATCATTTTCTTTAAATAATTATTTATTTTATTTAAATTTATTTTAGTTAAAAATAGATGCATAATACCTATATAAGTTCAATGTAATTCATTGGAGTCAATTTATATAGATTTTTGATATATAATAATTTTATTGAACTTTTTACCGTCTCTTACCCACCTCCAAAAAGAATTTATAGATTTGCATAAAACATAATTTTACCACTTTTGTAAATTTAATTTCAAAAATATGATAGACACAGTTGATATCAGTAAGTTAAATTTGGTTCAATGAGATGAAAATAATTATTTGTGAATATTAAGTTTTTACTTTTATTTACAACGGTTAAAAGTAAATAGGGTAATTAAAGGTAAATATGGTATTATTATTACCCTAACACATGTCTTAATTCTATTTGATAAGTATAATTAGACTAAAACAACCTTATGAATAAAATATAAACCTATTTCGTCCACTAGGATTAGATTATGACATTTATTATTATTTAGTTCAAAGAAGAGTTAAAAGAGTTAAAATCAAAGTTTAATAACTAAACCATTTTTAATTTTGGGATTAACATAATATAAATTATACTATAAATATTCATTATAAATATAAAAGTATTTCCTACATAATTTTATTTTATTTATAATTTTTAGACATTAAATAATTTAATTTATTTATGACACAATGATGATGCAGTTATTACCTTAATAATGTAATATTAAACTAATTGATATTATAAATACCCAAATAAATGTAATTTGAAACTTTTTATGAATTACAATAATTTTATAGGTTAATATGACATGTTCGTATGGTTTTAATTTACTTTTTTCGAAGTAATCATGCTGTTATGATTTTCACAAAAAACAATTTCCAAATAGTGTCAAAATTGACCTAAAAGGGTTTTTAAAAAATATATTATTTTATTAATTGATATTCTATTCTTAAAAAATCTATATTTCGGCCACGAGACTTATATAATGATAGGTGTATAAATAATGAACCACTTTGGGTTCTCTTGGAAGTATATAGTATGTTTATTAACCATATAATTTAAAAATATAAAGATACTTGGTAAATGTCAAACTAATTAACTAAGAGTTGAAAATAAAAGATAAGGTTAATATAGTGACAAAAACCTGTATAAAAACTATTTGTTGGGTGGTTTTTGACCCATCCCCACCTTATTCTAGAAAAAAGTAACTTTGGAGCCATTATAAACTGAAGATGAATTTTTTATAAAATAATATTTCTAGCTTTTCCTAAGGTGCCCCTCACCCCTCTTACAAAAGGGAACTCCCCCTTCCCTCTAATTCACACATTCAAAGACATTTGTCTCGTCCAGCCCCTCCCTAGATGTCCTATAAAATTCCTTATCTCCAACCTATATGCCTTATTTTAATCAGAAACCCAACCTATGGATCCCTTTTGATCAAATCAAAAGGAACAACCCGAAGAAGAGGTAGTGTTTTCACCATCCTCTTTCAAGTTCCTTTCTTCTTCCACTTCTTCTTTATTTGTTTTTTACATTATAAAATAATAATTCCAGTATTATCTATTTATTGTGATGTTATTATAAATATGGTACAACTATATTCAGTACTCTATCCATCCTCTGAAATACATGTCACTATACGTGTGTATGTACGGCTTACCGTCTCCACATCGGGGTCTAATTGTTATTCAAAACATTATTATTTGGATTGGTATGATAATGATGTGTAATTGATGTACATAATAAATATAACATTATTATGATTCTTTATATATGATATAACATCGAATTATATATTATTTTAATATCAAAATAATGATATTATTGCTCGTGCGTGCATACAGACTACCGTCTCCATGAACGAGATGAGATTCATTCTCCATCGTATCCATTCAAGACAAATCTCTTTTTATGATTAAAAATAATATTTAAGGACTTGATATAATTCTGGATATGAATAAGATACAGCCTATCCATAACAAACATGGCTTATGTGACATATAAAAGAAAGCGAGTAAGTTAACACCTGAAACAATGATAATACTAAAATATTATTAACAAAGCAATGTTAAAAGATCATATATGATATCATATTTATGCATATGATTCTTGTATAATATAATAACAGTGATTTAAATATTATATTGGAGGTTAACCTACCATCAACCAAGGAAAAGTACAAGGTAAGGTTTATTTTCACAATCTCTTTATTATCCGAAGTTGTTTTTACGTAAGTATCTATTGGGACCTCTTTAGCATCCACATCCATGTTTCATAAAAATGCCTTTAAAACATTTTTAATATTTAATAGATAGTGGTTTAAAGTAATTTATACCCTTATTTTACCATATACATTTTTGAAAGGAATTTTTCCGTCATTTTCCAAACAATGTCATTTTTAACCTTTTCGACAAAATTAAGGTAAGACTGTTTTTTTAACTTATACGGCGGGTGCGGCTATTTTCCGCAGTTATAAAATCGTCGAAGCTTCCTTTACAATCTTATAAGAATATTTTCAAAATAAAGGTTTTCTCTTATAATATTGTGACTTTTAAATGATTTCAAAAAGAGAAATTTCTCTCATATAGTTTCGATTTCATCTATGCCAACATCCTTTGCTGGATTTTAAGCTTATTTGAAGTTGATTTATTATGATACAAAACTTACATATTGTATTGAAGGTTTTGTGATATGTTTGAATATGGATGTGTTATTTTTATACCACTCATGGTTTATGGATAAAGTATTGACATTTTTTATGCTATGTTTAATATGAATGTTTATGTTATGTTTAAACCTTTTAATATGAGGAATGCATTGGACTTAGTAAGTGACGGGTGGAGCCCGTTATAGCTCCTCGATGCATCGGTAGATCTCATGAGACAAACTAGTGTCTTGAAACAATCCCTAAACAAAATATTATTTGTAGTCTTGGAACAAGGCCATGACTATGTGGTTATGAAAGTCTAGCATTATGCATTCCATTATTATTAAAGTGGTTATTGATATTCCATGTGATTATTCGACTAGTATAATATGCAAGTGAGTAAGTAAATGGTATTATTTCATTTTATCTTTCCCACATTATAATTAATTTCAAGTTAAAAGGATTTTGTTTTAGTTATATATTTCATTAAATGTTTATGCTTATTTATGAATGTTTCTGTTATATTGTTATCCTTACTAGGAATCTAAGCTCACCCCTTTCTATGTTTTATTTTTTCCAGGATGTGAAGAAGTATTTTATGACTGACCCGTAGGCATAGTCAGAGGGAATATGATTGTGGTATATGGAGACTATGTTGTGGTATTTTTTCACTTTATGATTTAATGTAAGACTTATGAATGTATCTAGTGTTTCTAAGGCTATGAAACTAATCGGTCTTTCGAGATTTGATCTTTTGTGATCATGCTAATGTTATGTAATAATGCACTGACTCTGGGTAACTGGGGTCAGGGAATTACATATAGTTGGATGGTATATCATATATAAAGAATAATTAACATTTTATAATTACTATTCACATCAATTATACATCATTATTAAACCCATCCAATATAATAATGTATTTAATAAAAACTACACCATGACGTGGAGACAGGAAGTCATACGTACGCACGTATGGTGACATTTCATTCATAGGATAGATTGAATAATGAATATGGTTGTACCATATTTATAAAAATATCATAGTATATAGAAGATACTAGAGTTATTGTTTTAAAATATAAACAACACGAAAAGGATATGTGGAAGAAAAAAAGAACTTGAAAGTGGTGATGAAATATTTATCTCTTCTTTGGGTTCTTTCTTTTGATTTTATCAAAAAGGATAATTAGGATAGCTTACTGACCAATGGAAGTCCTATAGGATTAAGGGATGACATTTTAGAGGATATTTGGGTAGGGTTTGGATGAGCCAAATGGCTTTGAGGGTGTGAATTTGAGAGAAGGAGGAGTGCCCTTTTATATGAGGGGTGAGAGGCATCTTAAGAAAAGATTGAAATATTATTTTATAATAAAATAGTTTTCGATTTATAATGTCTCAAAAATGATTTCATTCTAGGATAAGGATGTTATGGGTCTAAAACTACTCAAACAATAGGTTTTAGTCGGGTTTGGGTCACTGTATTAACCTCGTCATTTAGATTTAACTCTTAGTTAATTAGTTTGACATTTTCCATGTCTCTTTGTATTTTTAAATTATATGGTTAATAAACATTCTATATACTTCTAATAGAACCTCAAGTGGTTCATTAATGACATATATAATATTATTTAAGACATTTGGCTGAACCATAGATTTTTAGGAATAGAATATCAATAAATAATATAATATTTGTTTTAAATACTCTTTTTTGAAAATTTTGACACTATTTTCTAATTAGTTTTTGTTAAATTCATAATAGAATTATTAATTAAAAAATCATTTAATTGACCCTAAAATGTAATATTATCCTATAAAATTAGTTTAATTCATAAAATTTCTCTAATTACATTTATTTGGATATTTATAAAATCAATTATTTTAATATTTCATTAATAAGGTAATTACTACATCATCATTGTATCATAAATAAATTAAATTATTTAATGTCTAAAAAATATAAATAAAATACCATTAAATAGGAAATAGTTTTAGATTTTTAATTAATATTTATAGTCGAATAGATGACTTATATTACCCTATGTAAAAATTTAATTTACTAAAAGATATTTGTTTGTGTCATTTTTGCCTTTACTTTATGTTAATTAAAATAAAGTGTCGTTATCATTAATAAGTGTCTCCATGGGGTCCCAAAATCAACCAAAGGATTCCCATTTTCGGTCACGACTCATACAATAAGCTTAGGACAAGTGTTAAGGTATTTTGTTGTATTACTATAATATATTTTTACCTTGAATTACCCTATTTACCTTTAACCGCGGTAAATAAAAGTCAAAAGTTACTATTCACCAAAAAAATTATTTTCAACTTATTAAACCACATTTTACTTACTTTGGTTAATTTTTCCTCTCAGATTTTTAAAATTCAACTCACAGAAATGGTAAAATTATGTTTTATGCAAATATGAAAATTCTCTTTGGGGGTGGGTAAAAGATGGTAAAAAGTTTAATAAAATTTTTATATATCTAAAATTATTATAAAATGAATCCAATTAATTATATTGAACATATATAGGTATTATGTATCTATTTTGACCTAAAATAAATTTAATTAAAATAAATAAATATTTAAATAAAAAGTCAGTTTTAACCAATAACTCAGTGTTTTTTCACAATTATTGAAAAATTGAAATTTTTCAGAAATAAACCAAAATTTCACCCTAATATAATTTTGATATTCTGAATTTAGAAATTAATTATATTTTAAAAAATTCAAAACATAGAAGTTTCAGTTATTAATTTAAAATTAATTCCCGTTGTCAAAACCAAAAAGCGTATTTTCATGAAATACTAACAAACAAAAGATTGATACTTGTTTATGTTAAATTTCAAAGTGAAATTATTTACAATGAATAACATTAGATTAAATGGTAAAAATATAATTTATTTATACTTACAAACCATTAAAATTTATAATTTAACACCATAAAGTATTTTTATTAAAAAAGTTGTTTTCAGTTAAAATATATTATTTTTCACTATTCACCAAAATAGGAAAATTATTAGAAAAACACCGAAAATTTATTGAAACAAAATTCTTATGTCCTGATTGTAATGAAAAATTTTTATTTTATCAAATTTATTATATAAAATTATCAAATATTTGATTTAAAAAGGTTTCTCCATTAAAAGGTGGTAAAAATTCATTTTTTTAAAAAATACTTCTTTTATCTAAAAAAAATAAATTTATTTTTTCATTATGTCTAATAAAATCATAATATGGATTCTAAAACTATAAGGATTATATAAATTTAAAATTTTAGTTAATACTATTCATAATCTATTTTGAACGGCTAGTTTGGTAAGTTGGGTTGCACTTGAACTCAGTGTTGTGGGTAGTGCATGTTATTGAATTACATTGATCAAATAATGTACTATGAAATCATGGGTTGTTACATTCTTACCTCCTTCAATATATTTCTTCCTCACAATTTGAAATTGTTCTCTGAAAATAAATGGATGAAAATAGAAAATACCTTTGAGGGAAAACTCACATCCGAAATTGGGTTAATAAAATTTAGACTTAATAAGAGGAAAAAGGGAAATGAAAATGTCACCAACAAATTATGATCTTGATTAGGATAAGATTGGTGGAAATTAGAGACACATAATTGGAGGATAAATATAAATATTTATAGTGAGGTATTGAGGACATTAGTCCCAAACAATTGTATAATTGATGTCCTCAAAGCCATCAATCTATGAAGATTTAAAATATCATCAGTTCATCAAAACATAAGGTATTAGGATAACACATTTTTAGTTTTAAGATCACTTACCTATAGTTTAAGAATTAATTTCTTCATAGAATAATAGAATAATAAATATATAATTGAAAAGTAGAGTTCCATCCTTTAACGAATTTCTGCCACAAACTCATCTTTTACTCAAAATGATAATAGAACTTAAAAAATATTCTATTTATCCTATTCGTATAGGGTTTCAAAAAATATGAATTTATAATTTACCTATCAGACCCTTTAAAATAAGAAACTACATTATACAATACAGGTACATCACGTAGTCTAGTGGTAGGTGATAAATCTCAATCACACTATGGTTGTGGGTTCGATTCCCGCAGCTTTTTCTGACCCGACGGTTTTCACACAGTCTGTATGTTGTCCTATTTATAAAAATCCAAAAATAATCTTAACAATAGTATCCAATTTAAAACATAATCCATTACAACCATTAGACTTATACAAAATAATTCTATCCAAACTCACAGTCCAAAATTTATAAGGAAGTTAAACATAATGAAGACCCTTTTTACCACGTAATAAAATGTGAACACCTTTATCATGTAATATTTTAAAACATGGTTACACCCTGAATTACCATAAAACCTTATTGATTACATTCATTCTCCCTTATCCTTTTTATAATACTATATATATTCCATATATCCCAAAATATTAAATATTCCAACAATGATGAAATCAACAAACTATCAATCTATTTGAAGGAAGTCCAGAATATCCAGTATAAATTATCCAAATCAACAATCTATTATTCCAAAATCACTACCTCATTATCAGGACCATATTAAGTATTACATTTCCTTTAACCATGTATTTTTTAAAAAGTGTAGCTTATTATTATGTAACATTTCTTAGAACTATATAATCTAAAATCCTCAATAAAATAGTACTGCAGTACAATATTCATTTATCTCCATAATTCATATAACTAGTATATTGTTGATGCAACAGTCAAATGAAATAATTCTATAATAACAACATAAGAACACTAGTCATTCCTCTTAATCTGAGGTAGTATCATAACTTTATTATTATCCAATAGAATCATTTAAGGAATAATCTGATGACTAGGACATTGATTCGCGTACTGTCCCAATGCCTTGCAGATGAAGCATTTAAATTTGAAATTTTTTTCCTACCCTTGCAGTCACGTACATAGTTAAATTTTTCTCCACACTTATAAAAAACTCCAATTCCCTTCAAGAATTTAATAAGGTGATTATTTCCACAATTATCACATATAGGAAAATCCTTATTTTCCATCTTCCCTTAATTAATATTTCTCTCATCCTTTCTTTTCTTCTCCCACTTCTCTTCAAAGCCATTCGACTTAGATATTTCTTTACATATCTTCTTAACACTTGATACTATTTCTTCATATGTTGAAAATACATGGGAGACTATTTCCCTTCTAAATATTGGAATAATACCTTAAAAAAGATATGATCCTTCTTACTCTTTTGATCATACATACGGCTGGAGTTCAAATTAATTCTACAGGGAACTATTTATATAAAATGGCATAAACTAGGTCAATTTATGAATTTCAATGAATGATTCCAAAATTTTAAAATACCTAACTTAAATTGAACATTTTATGGATATAATCAATAATCATAAAAAAATCATTGAGGAGGTATATACTCATAAATCCTTCACAATGATTTGTAAAGAAAATGAGAATTATCCTAAACATATACCCCAGGAGTGTCATAAACAAGATTGCAGCAAGGCCTGTTGTCGTGCACCAGTTCCTATTCGAGTGTAGATCAAAGCAGTGTTTCCAGATTTTAGCCCTAGGTACATCTGTGCCAAAGCCACCTCTACCTACTCATATCCAGATAGCGATGTATTTTCTTAGAAAAATTACAAAATATCTATATTACCCAAATTCTAGGAAGCTCTTCTATACTAATCCTCAATGTATATCATAGGGTAATGTGTTCTAATCAGAGTTATTTAAATATAGTTTCCATGGTTATTACTAAACTTCCTCTGATACCAACTGTAATGCCCCGAACCTATATTTCAAGAGTCAGTACATTATTTTAATATAATGGCATGATTACAAGGAATCAATTTCTGAAAGACCTATCAGTTTAACAATCATGGAAAATAGATTACAAACATGAACGTTACATTACACATTATAACATAAAAAAAAATATTTGAGAATGCTATTGTTCCCTTAGCATAACATTGCATCTCAAACATAATACACTTCTTGGGATCCTGGGAAAATAATACATAAGAAAGAGGTGAGCTCAGATTCTCATTAAGGGTAAATAATTTTGCGGTAGATAACATAAATAATAGGCATGGTGAATAATTGAAAACACGTGCCTTTACATATAATAAACATGAAAAATTTATAGCAGAAATATGAGCTTAGTAAATAATGCCATAATAAAACATAGTCAGGGGTATTCTACTAGTTGAATAACTATATGAACTATCAATATTATTTTCATAATGAAGAAATGTATAATGCTAGAAATTCTGAAACATTTTGTCAAGGCATTTACCAAGATGTATAAAAATGAGTAAGGACTCTAGAAAATCCATATATCAAATTGGGAAAGGCCTCATCACAATCCATATCTAATTGCCTCATGGGACATACCGATGCATCAAGGATCTATATCGGGCTCCACCCATCACTTACTATGTCTAATGAATTCCTCATATGTAAAGGTTAAAAAATAACATAAACATTCGTATTAGAACTAGAATATGAAATGTTAATACATTAACATATCACAAAACATTCAATACAATATGAAAGATTTGTAACATAATAAATCATTTTCAAACAACTTTAAAATCCATCAAAGGATGTTGACAAAGAATAAAATGAATTTTAAAAGTCTTTGAGATAAATATCCCTTTTTCATGAAAACATTTTAAAGTCACACAATTTAGAAATGAATATATTTAAATACATTTTTGAATCAATTTGTCCCATACCACTTTGAAACTTTTGAATGGAATTAACATTTTAAAAACATTCATGTCTATATAAATAAATCCTTAAAACCCATTTTGAAAACATGGAAATTAATGAGAATGATTTAGAAGAATAAATATTTAAAAAATTAAAATGATGTTTTAATAAAAGAGACCTTTAAAATAAACCCATTGAAAACTATTTTATAAAACATGGACATGGATAATAAATATTTCCCAGTAAAATATACCTATAAAAAATCTCGAATAATAATGAGATTGAGGAATTAACCCTTACCATGCACTTTCCCTTGGTCGAGGGTATGTTTAACCTCCTGTATGATGACCATAGTATGTTATTAAATTATACGAGAACCATATTTATATTTATTATATCATACATGATTCATTTATAACTTTATTTTATCCATTAAATAATTATTTCCATGTTAAATTAAAATTTTGGGTAATAATCGCTTTCTTCATCGTATGTGTTTTAACTTTTAATTCTTGATCGTATAATTTATATCATGACTGAAATGATTCCAAAACATAAAACTTTATTTTAAGGTCAACTATATTTAGAATATAAATATTTATAACATATTTATATATGAAATGGAAGACACCATTTATGGAGACGGTAGGTCGTATGTACGCATAAATGTGGTTTCCGTTTTCAGATTATATTGAACGTAAGTAAGTGAATAAGATATATGTATGTACATATATACATACATACATACATATATATCTCTATTATAATTATTATTTATTATATTATATACTTATTTATAATAAATATTTTTATAATCATCTTTGAATGTTGAACATGGAGATTAATCTCATCACGTCGTGGAGACGGTAATCCGTACGTACGTACGAGCGACAATATCATTCATTTGATATTAAAATCATATATAATTGGATGTTATATCATATATACAGAATAATTAACATGTTATATTTATTATTTACATCAATTATACATCATTATTATACCTATCCAATATAATAATGTATTGAATAACAACTACACCACGACGTGGAGACGGTAAGTCGTACGTACGTACGTATGGTGACATGTCATTCATAGGATGGATATCATAGTGAATATGGTTGTAAAAAATTTATAACAATATTATAGTATATAGAAGACACTTGAGTTATTTTTTTACAATGGAAATAACCGGGAATGGATAAGTGGAAGAATAAAAGTACCTGAAAGAGGTGATGAAATATTTACCTCTTCTTTGGGTTCTTCTTTTTAATTTGATCAAAACGACTCCATAGGACAGCATTATGACCAAAGGAAGGCCGCTAGGATGAATGGAGGAAATTTGACAGGATTTTTGAGAAGAGGTTGGCCCTGCCAAATGGCTTTGAATGTGTGAATTTTAGAGAATGGGGAGTGACCTTTTATAAGAGGGGTGAGGGGCACCTTAGGAAATGATTGAAATATTATTTTATAATAAAATCACTTTCACTTTATAATGGAACCAAAATGATTTTTATCTAGGATAAGATGGGGAGGATTCGAAAACTACTCAAACAATAGGTTTTAGACCGATTTGGGTAACTATATTAACCTCATATTTTAGATTTAACTCTTAGTTAATTAGTTTGACAATTACCATGTCTCTTTGTATTTTAATATTATATGGTTAAAAAACATACTATAAACTTCCAACCAAACCTCATGTGGTTCATTAATGACATATATAATTTTATTTAAGTCCTTTGGTCAGTACATATATATTTAGGAATAAAATATCAATTAATAATATAATAATTGTTTTTAAACCTCTTTTATGTCAATTTTGACACTATTTGCTATTTTGTTTTCTTAAATTCATAACAGCATTAATTCTTCAAAATACATTCATTTAAAAAATAATAACATGTCATATTAACCTATAAAATTAGTGTAATTAAAATGAATTCTCAAATTAAAATTATTTGGATATTTATAATATCAATTATTTTAATATTTTATTAATAAGTTAATTACTGCATCATCGTTGTGTCATAAATAAATTAAATTATTTAATGTCTAAAAAATATAGATAAAATACATTTATGTAAGAAATATTTTTATAATTTCAATAAATATTTATAGTCGAAACTATGACTTATATAACCCCATGTAAAAAATTGATTTACTAAAATATATTTGTTTATTTCATTTTTTCCTTTACTTTAAGTTTATTAAAATAAAGTGTTATAATCATTCCTAAGTGGCTCAATGAGGTCCCAAAATCGACACAATGATTCTCATGGTCGGCAATGGAACTTCCAATAAGGTTAGGAAAAGTGTTAAGGCATATTTTATTATTATAATAATCTTTCTACCTTGAATTACCCTATTTACCTTTAACCGTGATATATAAAAGTAAAAAGTCACTATTCAAAAAAAATTATTTTCATCTTATTGAACCAAATTTTACATACTAAGTTTAATCATGTCCCTTGGATTTTTGAAATTCATATCATAGAAATGGTAAAATGATGTTTTATGCAAATTTGCAAATTCTCTGTGGAGATGGATAAAAAGACGGTACAAAGTTTAATAAAATTTTTATATATCTAATATTATTATAAAATGACTCCAATTAATTATATTGAACTTATATAAGTATTATGTATCTATTTTTATTGAAAATTAATTTAAATAAAATAACTAGTTATTTAAATAAAAAGTCGGTTTTAACCAATAACTCAGTGTTTTTCAGTATTCATAAAAAATTGAATGTTTTCAGAAAAATACCAAAATTCAAGCCTAAGCTAATTTTGATATTCTGAATTCCAAAATTAGGTATATTTTTTAAATATAAAAACATATAAGTTTCATTTATTAATTTAAAATTAATTCCCATTTTCAAAACCAAAAAATGTGTTTTTAAGAAATAATAACTAACAAAAGATTGATACTTGATTATGTTTAATTTCAAAGTGAAATTATTTCCAATGATTAACATTGGATTAAGTGGTGAAAATATAATCTATTTATACTTCTAAACCATTAAAATGTATTATTTAACACTATAAATTATTTTTATTAAATAAGTTGTTTTCAGTTAAAATATTGTATTTTCACTATTCACCCAAATATGATAGGTATCAAAAAAACACCAAATATTTATTGAAACAAAATACTTATGTCCATATTCTAAAGAAGAAGTTTTTTTCCCAAATTTAATATATAAAAGTTTCAAATAATGGATTTAAAAAGGGTTCTCCATTAAAAGGCGGTAAAATTGAATTTTTTTTTAAAAAAAATCTTTTCTCTAAAAATATGAATTTTTTTCATTATATATAAGAACTTCATAATATGGATTATAAAATTATAAGGATTATATAATGTTCAAAATATTGTTAACACTATTCTTAACCTCTTTTTAAGGGCTACTTTGGTAAGTCATGGTGCGCTTGAACTCGGCGTTTCTTGTAGTGTAAGATATTGAATTACATTGAAGAAATAACATTCTATGAAATATTGGGGTGTTGAATTGTGCCCACTCTTTCTATTATTTTAAAGATAACAATAATTTTAATATATCATATAAGATTATCTACTTTTATGGCTAGGTATTAATGTGAATCTTCAACACATTCTCAACAATCATCGTGAAGCTAAGAGACCATTGTTGGAAAAAGATCATGACATAGAACTTCATTAACTGCATTAATCCTTGAGTACATCTCTAATACTACAACATTTCATATCCAGAGAGGAATGAATCTCTCAATAGTTCATGCCAAAAAGCATGACATGATATATGGAAAATAATTGATGAGACACCTTTTGAGGTATTTCCTTCAAGAGTTCCACAACTTTATGATATGATCAGCATGTTGGGATTTTGTGGTTTTGATTACCATGTAATACATACAACTATAAAAGAGAACATTCCTAAAAAGGTACCAGATAATAAACATTGACATGATCTGATAAAATCCATACTAGTTGTCAACATTGATGAATTCCATGAAGAATTATCCCATAATGTGGCCAATCGTACTACCAAGCATATAAGATTATAGAAGCATGTTAAATAGAAGAATATTTAAATGTTAATTATTCAACATAAGTTTGATATTATTTAATGGTTACATGAACACAATCTTCTCTTAATAGAATATGCTCAATAAGAAAGGGAAAATCTAATACATATTCCAAGGAAGAACTTCGCAAAGAAGAACAGAGAGATGCTAGTAACCAAATTGAACTTCAACAAGAAGCTGATGGGGTTCAATTGGCTATCAAAAAAATTAATGTTATGTAGACATGATTTTGAAATTTATGACAGAGACACTCTATTTTGTGTACATTACTCTATGTAAATTATTGATCATAAATGAAATGAACATTGTTTCTTAATCATATCTGTCTTCATCCCTAAATTTCCAGTTGTATTATTGAAGCTAATTTCCAAAATATGATATTTTTATATAGGATAATCATAATGAAAATGATATAGATAAAACGTACAGAAATTATTACCTAATACAATGGGCCTAGTGAGTATAGTTTTTTTTATTAGGTTCATATGGATAGCCCTATAAACTTTTTAAATCATACTGATTCTTTATTAATCTCAATATGGAGTAGACATAGAGGGTAAGACATGGATTTTTCATTGGTTGTTCATTCTTGATTTCAAAAAAAAACAGGATTTGTGCCACATAATTTTTTCGCTTGAAATTTCATAGAATATATAGAATGTAGTTATACCTAGTGTTGACTCGACTATTATCTATAGTAACCTTTAAATTTTTTCAATATGGTGAGTAATATATATATATATATATATGGTTACATTAGCCTCATAGATGATGGACTAATAAATATAATGTTTATGAACTAATAGATTTGACCATGAAGTTTGATATTATAACATAATCAAGGATTTTATGGCTAGGAAGGTCCTGATCTTTTTAGGATATTTCCAAGGGGAAACATTTTTCATGATTTTATGGTCACTAAATCAAAAAAACATGATGTAAATAAATATTGGTTGCCTCTTATTAGAACAAAATTACCACAATTTGAAAAACCCATTATGGGGGTTGTTTAATGAAAATCCAACTAGGGAACATTCTAAATAGTAAATAGGGGTGTCCTTAGGATAAGAAACCTATTTTAGGGGAAAAATGTGAAGGTAATTCTAGGTCATGTTTTAAATTTCCACGTAAAGGATCTCTTTAGAATGATGATATTATATTGAAGATAGACAAAGGGATTTAGGATTTGTATGTCTTAAGGCCACAGTGGGTGGATTTTCCAAGAAAAACGTCTCAGAATAAAAAGGGGTATTTGTGTCTTCATTATATACTAATGAAAAACCACTCATACATGAATTTGGTGTATGAATGAATGTATATTTTTTTAAACAACCCATATTTGAAGGAAAATTCTCTTTTCAGAGAAAGATAATAGCGATGTGCAGTTTCAATGTAGTGTAACAATGACATTATGCAATGAAGTTTTAATTTGTGCATCAAGGACATTAAGAGACTTTTTATAACATGCTATGCAGTTTAATGTCATGTAAGAATTAAATTAGGGGGATGTGTATTTTAATGTCATACAATAAGGACATTTGGTGGAAATGTAGTTTAAAGTTCAATAGTAATGACATTAGGGTTCTGTGTAATTTAAATTCATACAGAATTGACATTAGGGGGATGTGTAGTTTAATTTCATACAACAAGGATGTCAGGGGGCTTTGAAATTATGGTTTTTAGATTTGATAAGATATTTTATAATTCTCCATTTATTGTTGTTTTTTTGGAAATGTGCTACTATATTTAGGTATGGAAGTGTTGAAAATGTTTGTTGTGATTTGGGAATTTCTGTATATGAAGAGTGATATGATGAAAAGGTATAATGGAATTAGAAGAGGTTTCATCCATGAAAAATGATGTCACTGCATGAGAAACCCATTATATGGGATGAAATATGCAGGTCTAGCTAGGGAAGGAACTGCATAGTCAATAGTGGCCTCCTTAATTTTACAAACCCATTATGAGGGTAAATTTTTTGCAAGGCCATCTGGGGAATGTACTACATAGTAAGGTAAAGGAGATCTTAATAATTATAAAATTATATTTCTAAAAGTCCATGATAGTTTATGGAGATTCTGATTTTCTCATGAATAATGTCTTGTTTATGGACAAATAATCATGAATTTACATGGGTGATTCTATGTATATGTTTATTAATAATAGGGAGAAGAGTATCTCTATGATTTTTTGATCCAAAAATATGAAATATGATTTTTCTAGTTTTGTGTCATAGGACCAGGACCATTGTTTTATGGTTGAAGTGGATGATATGTGATTGATGTTTCCATGGTTATTCCTATATTATTTGATCTCTTGAAGGGTAGAAAATTCAAGCCATAGTCTTGGAGACTTTTCTGTTAGGAGAGAGGATATGGTACAAGCATGCAATGTATGCCCACTTTAAATTACAAGTTATTATATATCCTCATTAAGTTTAAATTGAAAAAAGAGGATTCTCCCAATAATTATGTTAACATTGTTCGAAAACCCTTTATGGGAGATGATTATGTAGGACCAGTTAGGGAATATTCTACATAGAAAAACATTGGCATCATTTGGATAAAAAGCCCTTATGGGGGACTGATTTTGCACAACCAAGTATGACATGTACTATATATTTAGGAAAGGAGCTCTTTGGAAGCAGACATTCAGCCACTAGAAACTATGGAAAATTTTATGAAGATCTGGAAGTACGCAATATTAGGAATATGAAATATGAATAGTGGAATTTTCCAATGCATAAAGGAAGTACTTCGACCAAAATTTACCATACATTGGAGTATTTTGAAAAGATATAACTCATATATGGGAGAAAATAGGCATTAATTTTGTCACATTGTGGTTTTTATTCATATTGAAATTTTATTTTCCACTATGTCTATTATTAGGGTGAGAATTAAGCCACAATTTGTTCTCAATAAGGTTACTTTTGTAATTCTAATCCATACATTGGGAATGGGGTATTTTTTAATTTTTTTCTATCCCAAAATATGAAATTCAACATCACTATGTATCTCAAAAGAATGAGAATCAAGAAACCCATAGTACTTTGAGTTTCATATAGTATAATGTCATGTGATGAGATTGAATGTGAAGAAACATGAAATGGTGAAAAAATTATAATTTAATTCCAACATTGAATTTGGGGAAACCAACATATCTCATACAAAATAATCATATCACATGTATTTATTGATATATTCATATAGCTTATTATTATGAAATAAGGAAATTTATTTTTCCGTTTAATTTATTACAACTAGCACCATTGATTACTCAAATGAAAATTAAGATATCATATTTCTATAGAGAACCTTTTTTGACTAGAATTTTAAGTAAACATGATCTATGATCGGTGTGAGAAACAAGGAGTGGTAAAATATTAATTCATTAAAAACATATAAAAACTATATAATAGAGGTATGATGATTAAGTGGTGTCTATTCTAGGGTATAGGACCCAGGAGTAACAACCAAAATTTTTGGAACAATAATCAAGACACATGTAGTTCTTCAAATATTCCCCTACATCAATCATGTTTTAATGAAGGGAAACATGGGATTTTGATGATTACCAAAATTACGGTTGGGCTCATGATTGGAGATCAAGGTTTTACTATATATTTCATAAAAGTGAAAATCAATCCACATGTAGTTCATGAAATTAAACTTGTGTATTTTTAATTTATGCACACAATGAATAAAATTGTGGAGTTTTAAGTCATTGTTGGACCTGATATAGGAGATCTGAGTGTCACTAAATATCTCATTGGGATTAGAATCAATCAACATATAGTTTTATAATTTCAATTTAGTTCAATAAAATTTTGTATGGAGGAAGAATAATTGACATGAAGAGATGAATATCTTGATGTTGGTCAAGGTTATAAAACCCATGCATCACTATGTATCTGGATAGAAAAATAATCTTGTCACAAGATTTTCTTGATGTACATTCCAAATAAAAAATGAGTTTTCATGTGGTATGATGGTTTTTTATCATGGATCAACCCATGATTGGAGATCTAGGTGTCACTACGTATCTAATTGGAATAAAAATCAATCCCCATGGAGTTATTTGAGAATGATTCAAAATATTGGTTAAATTTTGATATAAGAAAGGGGATTTAATATCATCCAAGATAATGGTTGATTTCAAGAAATAAAAATGATACAAGAATCAATATGTGTGGTCTAGGACATATGTTTATTTAGAATTTGTTCAAATATAGGAAAAGGGGAAATTGTTTCTTTATGGTAAAATTTAGACCCGGGATTGGATATCATGGAATATCTAAGTGTCACATATAGAATGATAACCAATCCATATGTACTTCATGATGAATATATTCCCTGTGAAAATTTGACTCATACAAACATGGAATTTAGGATATTTATTATTGTGGATGGACCAAATATTGGATATTTTGGATTCTCTACGTATCTTATTGAAACATGAATTAGTCCATATGTAGTTATTGATGAACCATGCAGTTTATTGTCTTAAGGCATGGATATAGGTTGTCAAACATGAAATAAACATTGTGGTTGGGCCATGTTAATGACCTAGTCATCACTATTTATCTCATTAGGTTGAAAATAAATTCACACATAATTCGTGAAAGGCTTCCCTAAGTATATCTAACTCATGAATAGGGAGAAATGAGGCACATATTCCACTAAAGAGTGGCAATGGTGTAAGTTGTATTTTCTCATAGATGATCCTCGCCTTTTGAGGGATCACAAGAAGTGTCTACTTGAGACATCATGGATGGTCTCAATGTCAATTGAAGGATATGTTATACATATAGTTTAATGACATGGTGTAAATTCAAATAATGTCTTGCAGTTTAACATCAAGTGATAAGGAAAAAAGTGCTACACATTTTAATGTTGTGGAGCATGGAGGTATATGGATAAATTTAGATTAACATCCAAAAGATATGTCAAAAAAATTTTAATTAAGAAAAATATTTCTTCAAGAACCAATAATTTTTTGGAGTCATAGTGAGTTATTCATCCATTTAATTTAACGAATAAGGTCCATTAGAGTGAACCTTATGTATGGAATAATGTCCTTCCCACATGAGATCATGCTTTGGAGGATTCATTCGTAAAATCATTAGAGTCCTAAGAACCCATACCAATTCTACTTGGATTAATTAATAGTGGAAAAAATTATTGTTGAAATATCATTATATTCTGTTCTTATAGAATTCCTTGTGATGAAATGTTTATAAAATAATTTTTCTAGTCTTTCTTACTCATCCAACTATCTTAGAAATTATTCATCTGCAGATAACTTATCACAAATGGACATTAAGATAGATATTAACAAAACATAAATGAAAAAGACTTATTCTATTTTATATATAAATGAGTATGGATTTGATCGTGTTGAAGAATGGGTAGTAGTCTGGTAGTCCCATAATGCATGAAATAAATAATCATGTCCTGATATTTTATATTTATCCACCATCTTTTGGAGTATGTTAGACATGGTCTTGTTGAAAGACTCTATATATCCATTGGCCACATCATGATAGTGATATGAATGGTTAGATATAATATTCCATTCTTGATATTTCTTTCCAATATAAATAAAATATAAGTTGCTACCATTATCTTTCAATATGTTATGATGGAAACCAAATATGGTAATGATATAACCCTTGACAAGGATAACAATGATTTTGGTGATGAATACATTGAGAGGTATTTCCTCAACCCATTTAGAGTAAAAATGAGTAGAAGTAAGAATTTTCAAAAAAAATTATAGTCGTATCTAGAGGATATGTATCTACTATATCCATTCCACAAATTGAAAATGGTTAAGAGTATTTCGATATATATATAAAATCCGGTGTTGATGGATGCAGTTGTCATATTCATCGCCGGGATGAAATTTATTATTGAAATATGTGCAACCCTGCATCATCAAATTAAATATGTATCCAAGCCTTCATATATGATCATAAATCCAATACCCAACTCAGTGAGAACCACAAGATCATGCATGTACTTCATTCATTACTATAACGACCCATACTTTACATACATTTTTAATACTTCAAAAATTGAAGCACACTTATTACAACATATGATAAAACTACAAAGGACCGTATAGGTATAGTGTCTTTAGAAACTGGGAAACATAAACAACTGGTTCATAAATCTTCTATAGTGTCTCCCATTTATTTCATCATATCTAGGGTCCCTTTTAGCATATTCTACTTAATATCCATCTTCCTGACCTGGGGAAAAGAAAACATAAAAGGGTGAGCTCAAATTCTCAGCAAGGCAAATAAAAAAAATAAAAAAAATCATATCATATCTTTTTGAAAATCATAACCTGCAAAAGAGATCATAATATCTTTACATGGAACAAATCATAGGAGTGAAAATGAGATCCCCATAATCATAACATAAAACTTGAAACTTTGTGGAATGCACACATAATCATGGAAAATCATTTCTTGTTAGTCATGACTCATCGCCAAGACTATCTTAGTGGACAAAGTCCCTTTCTGAACCGAGTTCACTCCTCGTTTCAGTCCTGTATCACTGAACCGAAATAACCTTCCGTTCCAGCCATGTCTATCTCATGAGATATAAAATCTTTACCCAATGCATTGGAGGGAGATATAGGTCCCACCCATCTTATAATGAATCCTTTCTTATGTGTGCCACATAATCATAAAACATACATCATCACATAACACATGAAACAAAAATGGGATTCTTGAAACATCATGACATCATAAATCAATTCATATAAGATAAAGGAATTCATAAAAATAATTCCATCACAACATGATCAAATCAATGTAATAATAGGGATAAAAACAGAACCCTTTATTATCTTAGATGGAAAATAATTTTGAAAATCACTTGAACTCCATTCTTGAGGAAAATATCCTTTCTTCTTCAAAAACATTTTTCCTTTCATAACATGTCATAAAACTTTAAAATAAGAGAAGTTGATTAAAAATAAACTTGAAAACTTGTAAAGGGAGCTTCTTGGAAACAATGTTTTAAAAATCCATTCATGCCGTATAAGTTAAAAAAAACATTCTTCATACTTTTGTCGGAAAAGTCAAAAAGTACCTCGTACGGAAAAACGACAAAAGATTCCTTTCATATTCTTTACTAAAAACTCACCTAAGGGTAAAATTGGATTTAAACTATTGCAAGTGGATGGAAACAATATTTCATATTGAGGGAACATGGATGTGGATGATAAAATACACCCCAGTAAATACTTACGAATAAACAATCTCGGATAAAAATGAGATTGTGATATTTCCCTTACCTTAGGTCCGATTAGCTTTGTACGTGTCCGAAGCTCCTGTATAATGGTTTAAATAATTTTATTGACTTATTCCAGAATCATACATATTTATATGATATCATATATGGTCATATTATTAGCTTCTTGTTAGTAATATTTCATTGTTACTTGTTACTCGGGTCTTTATAACTTTTTGTTCTTATGCGTGTTTTGTCGAATAAATTCTTATTCTTATCTTTAGGTTATAGATAATTCATTTCCAGAATGGTATTAGTGTAGTATATACCATATTCATTTATTCAATTCATTTATATAATCATTATGAAATGAAGATCATGTAGAACGAGTCGCATCACATCGTGGAGACGGTATTCCGTACGTACGCACGAGTGATGATATCGTTCCTATGATCGTGGAATTGTATTGGAGTATATATATATTATTTCAGTATCAATATTACTTCATAATAATCATATTTAGTTACTCATTACACCATTATACCCATCCTTGTAAGGTGATGGTGTAAAATAGATTACACCACGGCGTGGAGACGGTATTCCGTACGTACGCACGCGTGGTGATTTCATTTTTCCATAGGATGGATAGAAGGTGAAATAGGGTTGTTTCATATTTATAATAAAATATCAGTATGTAATTAATACTGATGTTATTACTTTATCATGAAACAACTAAAGAAGAAGAAGTTGAAGAAGAAAGAAATTGAAAAGATCGGTAATGGATATTACCTCTTCTTTGGAACGCTTCTTTGAATCCTCCACTTAAGGAACTAAGATTGGTCTTTGGAGAAGACAAGGACCTCTAGGATTATTCTAGGGAAGTGGAGAGGAGAAAATGGCAGGGGTTGGCCAAGCTTGAGGGCTCAATTTGGTGTGAGGAGGAGGGGGAGGAGGTGCCCTTTTATAAGGGAGGAGAGGGGCACCTTAGGAATATCTCAAAATATTATTTTATATTAAAGTCAAAATCGGTTTATAATGGTTCCAAAGGGTCTTATTTCGAAGATAAAGTGGGGAAGGGTCTAAATCCTATCAACCAATTGGATTTAGACAAGTTTAGGGTATTATTTTAACCTTATCAATTAGATTTAACTCTAAGTTAAATAATTTAACTTTTACCATGTCTTTTTGTTTTCTTTCACTATATGGTTAATACACTTACTATAACATGCCAAACGAACCCCAAATGGTTTATTATTAAAATATATATCTTTATCTAAGTCATTTGGCCGAACCTTAGATTTTTAGGAATAAAATAACAATTAATAATATAATATTTGATTTAAAAACTATTTTGTGTCAATTTTGACACTATTTGATATATGATTTTTGTGAAAGTCATAAAAGAATTATATGTTCAAACCAAGTTGCTTACATCAACATTAATATATCATAGTAACCTATAAAATTAGTTGAATTCATAAAAAGTCTCAAATTACATTTATTTTGGTGTTTATAACATCAATTATGTCAATATTTCATTAATAAGATAATTACTGCATCATCTTTGTGTCATAAATAAATTACATTATTTGATGTCTAAAAATTACAAATAAAATATCATCATGTAGGAAATCTTTTTAGATTTCTAATGAATATTTACAATTGAATTTATCTTATGTATAACCCCATATTAAAAATGATTTACTTATTAAACTTTGATTTTAACTATTTTAACCCTTCTTTAAATAAATTAATAATAAATGTCCTAATCTAATCCAAGTGGGCCTAAATGGTCATATTTTATTCCTAAGTTTGTTTTTGGTCGAATTACACTTGTCCAATAGAATTAGGACATGTGTTAGGGTAATATTAATATCATATTTACCCTTAGTTACCCTATTTACTATTAACCGCGGTAAAAAAAGTAAAAAGTTACTATTCACCAAAAAATTATTTTCATCTCATTGAACCACATTTTAGTCCTTTATATTAACCGTGTCTCTCGGATTTTCGAAATTCCAATCACAGAAGCAGTAAAATTAAGTTTTATGCAAAATTCAGTTTTTAACCTACCACTTAGTGGTTTCACTATTCATCAAAAATTGAAAGTTTTCAGAAAAATACCAAAATTTCACCCTAGGCTAATTTCGATATTCTGAGTCCAAAAATGAAGTCCATTTTGAATAATAAAATTTATAAAATTTCAAAAAGTGGTTATTACTATTCATAACGGCTAGTTTTAATAGTATATTGTTGTTTAGTGAAACTCGGTATTGCGTACGACGCAAGCTATCGAGGAAGGTCGCGATTGCGTGTAAAGCAAGCCAAGCAAGTGTTGTGTAGAAAAAGATTCCTTTGATGATTTATATAACATAAAAGTCTCGGGTGTTACATTCTACCCCCCTTAAAAGAATTTCGCCCTCGAAATTCATCACTTTGTAACAAATAGATGAGGATACTTCTCCCTCATCATATCCTCAAGCTCCCATGTAGCTTCTTCAAGTTGGTGGTTCCTCCATAAAACTTTCACCAAGCGAGTGGTCTTGTTTCGTAGGACTTTTTCGCTACGATCCAGAATCTCTATCGGCTGTTCTTCATAAGAAAGATCTTGCTCCAGCGGTACAACTTCTGAGCTGAGTACATGTGAAGGATCTGGTATGTACTTTCTCAGGAGAGATACATGGAACACATCGTGAACTTGAGAGAGATTCGGTGGAAGCGCCAATCGGTAAGCTACCTTCCCAACACGATCCAATATTTCGAAAGGACCGATATATCTAGGGCTCAACTTCCCCTTCTTTCCAAATCTCATAACCCTCTTCCAGGGAGATATTCGTAAGAACACTTTATCACCCACTTCAAACTCTAGGTCTTTTCTTCGGTTGTCGGCATAGCTTTTCTGTCGACTCTGAGCTGCTCTTATGTGTTGTTGAATAGATCTGACCTTTTCTGCCATTTCATCAACAAGATCAGGTCCTAATAGCTTTCTTTCCCCAACTTCATCCCAGCAAGTTGGAGTCCTGCATTTCTTTCCATAGAGAGCTTCATAAGGAGCCATTTGAATACTGGAGTGAAAGCTATTATTATAAGAAAATTCCACCAAAGGTAGGTGTTGATCCCAACCTCCTTTGAAATCCATAGAGCAAGCTCTCAACATATCTTCTAGGGTTTGAATTGTTCTCTCAGACTGACCGTCTGTCTGGGGATGATAAGCAGTGCTGAAACTCAACTCTGTATCCAGAGTATGCTGAAGACTTCGCCAGAACTTCGAGGTAAATCTCGAATCTCGATCAGATATAATAGAAAGTGGTACTCCATGCAATCTTACCACTTCCTTTACATATATCCTGGCAAGCTGATCTAGAGAGAAATCCTCTCTAATAGGAATGAAGTGTGCAGACTTTGTGAGACGATCAACTATGACCCAGATAGCATTATTGCCTTTGGATGTTTTAGGAAGTCCTGTGACAAAGTCCATAGTGATGTTTTCCCATTTACATTCGGGTATGGGTAATGGTTGTAACATCCCCTTAGACTTCTGTCTCTCAGCTTTAACTTGTTGACAAACCAAGCATCGAGAGACATATTCAGCAACATCTCTTTTCATGCCATCCCACCAGAAGTACTCTTTCAGGTCCCTATACATCTTCGTGCTTCCAGGATGAATAGAGAATGAAGAACTATGAGCCTCATCCAGCAGCTCTTTCTTTAATTCGGGGATGGGAGGAACACAAACCCGATTCCTGAACTTTATTATCCCATCACAATCAAGGTTGAATTCAGGAACATTTCTCACCTTCTTTTGTAACTCGACATCTTCTTTCTGTGCCTCTTTAATCTTCACATGTATAGATGGTTGAACATTCATTTGAGAAAGATAAGATTTTTCCCCTTCCATTATAATTCCAAGATCCATCCTTTGTAAATCCATAAATATTGGATCTTTTGTGATCCTCATCATGGATAAACTAGCATGGTCTTGTCGACTTAATGCATCTGCCACCTTGTTTGCTTTCCCAGGGTGGTAATGGATTGAGCAGTCATAATCCTTAATCAGCTCCAACCATCTTCTTTGACGCATATTCAACTCCTTTTGTGTGAAAATATACTTTAAACTTTTATGATCAGTATAAATATCACACCTTTCACCATAAAGGTAATGCCTCCAAATCTTTAATGCAAAGATTACCGCAGCCAACTCCAAATCATGTGTTGGGTAATTTTGTTCATGGATTTTCAACTGTCGTGAGGCATAAGCTATCACCATATCATTTTTCATAAGAACACACCCCAATCCCTTCTTGGATGCATCACTGTAGATCACAAACCTTTCTCCACTACAAGGCAGTGTGAGCACAGGTGCACTGGATAACCTTCTTTTCAACTCCTTGAAATTCTCTTCACATTCCTCTGTCCAGACAAACTTAACTCCTTTCCGAGTCAACTTGGTGAGTGGATTAGATAATCGTGAAAAATATTTTACAAAACGTCGATAATATCCAGCCAAACCAAGAAAACTTCGGATCTCAGTTACTGTTGTTGGTCTCGACCATCTTTCGATAACCTCTGTTTTTGCTGGATCCACAGATATCCCCTCTTTTGAGATTATGTGACCCAAAAATGCAACTTTTTGAAGCCAAAATTCACACTTGGTAAATTTGGCATAAAGCTTGTCCTTTCTCAGGGTCTTCAATATAATTCTCAAGTGATCTTCATGTTCTTCCTTGCTCTTTGAATAGACAAGAATATCGTCTATAAAGACTACCACAAATTGATCAAGATAGTCTCTAAAGACTCTATTCATTAGATCCATGAAGATAGCAGGGGCATTAGTAAGACCAAATGGCATCACTATAAATTCATAGTGTCCATACCTTGTACGAAAAGCCATCTTTGGTATATCCTCCCTTTTGACCCTTAATTGATGATACCCTGAACGAAGATCAATCTTGGAAAAGTATTGAGCTCCGCGTAGTTGGTCAAATAAGTCATCAATGCGTGGGAGAGGATATTTGTTCTTGATAGTGATCTTGTTAAGTTCTCGATAATCAATGCAGAGTCTCATTGATCCATCTTTCTTCTTAACAAATAGAACAGGTGCTCCCCAAGGTGACGCACTAGGGCGTATGAATCCCTTATCAAGATTCTCTTGGATTTGCTTCTTCAATTCCTGCAACTCAATTGGGGCCATTCTATAAGGTGTCTTTGAAATAGGCAAAGCACCCGGTACGAGTTCTATTGAAAACTCAACTTCACGATTTGGTGGAAGACCCGGTAATTCCACCGGAAAGACATCATCAAACTCCCTTACAATGGGCATATTCTTAATCGTGAGTTTCTCACCAATCATTTGAGATAAATAACCTTCATTTAGTGGGATCAATACCCATAAGATGGAAGAAATTTCCACTGGAAGGTTATGTTCATCCTTGCATTGGTATACGATCGTAGATTGATCTGGAGTATGAAATGTGACTTCCCTTCTTTGGAAATTGATATGAGCTCCATGTAGAGAAAGCCAATCCATGCCAAGAATCACATCAAATTCCACTAAAGGAAGGATCACAAGATTTGCAGGAAGCACTTTCCCACAAACTTCGATCGGAGAAGAATTATAAACTTTTGATGTGATTGATGTGCCATTAGGTGTTGTCACAGCTAACTCAACATCTAATTGTTGAGGTAGTACGGTGATACCCTTAGAAAAGTCTTCAGAAATAAAAGAGTGGGTGGATCCAGAATCAAATAAAACATTTGCTACTTTAGAGTGGATGGTAAGTGTACCTTTCACCACATCGTTATCGTACTCCACATCGCTGATAGAAATTGCATGTGACTTTCCTTTGTCTTTAGCTTTAAGAGTTTGTTGACGTCGACCATCATCATCAACCCTTGGATTTGGGCATTGATTGGCATAATGCCCCATCTCCTTGCACTTGAAACATTGAAGTGTTGTAGGTTCATTCTGTGTATCCCTTCCTTTGTTTGCGTCATTAGACATCTTCTTCCCATTATCACGGCATTCAAATGCCCGATGACCTTCCTTTCCACATTTAAAACATTTACTTGTCCCTTTAAGACAACTCCCTCCATGTTTCTTTCCACACTTTGAGCATAATGGAAAGTTCATCTTCTTTTCAGTGTGTTCTTTAGAGTTTCCTTTGAATTCCATCTTCCTCTTCTTATCAAACCCATGTGACTGATGGGTTACTCCAATCTCCATCTCGACTTTGAGAGCACATCGAACGATTTCCTCGTAGCTATTGAAGTCCCTTATGGCTAACGCCCTTCAAAGACTTGGTTTTAAGCCACTAAAGAATCGATCGATCTTACTCTCAGGTTGGATAATAATACCAGAAGCGTACCTTGCCAGTCTTGTAAAATTTGCTTCATAGGTACCAATAGATTCATCATCCCTTTGCTTCAGTTCAAGAAACTCTTTCTCCATCTTTGTTCGGAGAATACGAGGTAAGTACTTATTGAAAAATAAGTTCTTGAACTCGTCCCATTCCATAGACTCAATTTCATCCCTTTGCCTCGTATTCTTAACAAGATTCCACCATTGATCAGCATCTCCTTCCAAACGATACACTGCTAGGATGACTTTATCATCTTCAGAACATTGAAGAACGGAAAATATCTTTTCAGTAGTACTAATCCATTGTTCAGCAACTAATGGTTCAGTAGACCCGCTGAAAGAAGGTGGACGCTGCCTCATGAAGGATTCAACAGAATGTTGCTCCCTCCTTTGCTCGTTTGGAAATCCTGCATGATTCATAGCTTGAGAAAGTTGTGTGAGCATGGCTACAAGATTTTGCATTCCAGCTCCCATATCGTTTGGTTGCTCAGGGGGACAATCATTGCATTGCCCATCGCATTCCGCATTAACACGGTTCCTTCGGGTTCCAGCCATTGACTAAAACCAAGAAGAATAGTGTGAGCAACACTAATTATAATAGGAAACCACATAATTCAAGAATAAAATTTTCATGCTTATGGTCTTATCCTAGGTTATTCAAGGCCATTTCTAAAACACTAAGATTGTGTACTATGCTTAGACTTATCCTTAGGGTTCTTACTAAGGCTTTCACATCCTAGTTTCCAAAGGTTGACTATACCTTTCCTCTGATACCAACTATAACGACCCATACTTTACATACATTTTTAATACTTCAAAAATTGAAGCACACTTATTACAACATATGATAAAACTACAAAGGACCGTATAGGTATAGTGTCTTTAGAAACTGGGAAACATAAACAACTGGTTCATAAATCTTCTATATTGTCTCCCATTTATTTCATCATATCTAGGGTCCCTTTTAGCATATTCTACTTAATATCCATCTTCCTGACCTGGGGAAAAGAAAACATAAAAGGGTGAGCTCAAATGCTCAGCAAGGCAAATAAAAAAAATAAAAAAAATCATATCATATCTTTTTGAAAATCATAACCTGCAAAAGAGATCATAATATCTTTACATGGAACAAATCATAGGAGTGAAAATGAGATCCCCATAATCATAACATAAAACTTGAAACTTTGTGGCATGCACACATAATCATGGAAAATCATTTCTTGTTAGTCATGACTCATCGCCAAGACTATCTTAGTGGACAAAGTCCCTTTCTGAACCGAGTTCACTCCTCGTTTCAGTCCTGTATCACTGAACCGAAATAACCTTCCGTTCCAGCCATGTCTATCTCATGAGATATAAAATCTTTACCCAATGCATTGGAGGGAGATATAGGTCCCACCCATCTTATAATGAATCCTTTCTTATGTGTGCCACATAATCATAAAACATACATCATCACATAACACATGAAACAAAAATGGGATTCTTGAAACATCATGACATCATAAATCAATTCATATAAGATAAAGGAATTCATAAAAATAATTCCATCACAACATGATCAAATCAATGTAATAATAGGGATAAAAACAGAACCCTTTATTATCTTAGATGGAAAATAATTTTGAAAATCACTTGAACTCCATTCTTGAGAAAAATATCCTTTCTTCTTCAAAAACATTTTTCCTTTCATAACATGTCATACAACTTTAAAATAAAAGAAGTCGATTAAAAATAAACTTGAAAACTTGTAAAGGGAGCTTCTTGGAAACAATGTTTTAAAAATCCATTCATGCCGTATAAGTTAAAAAAAACATTCTTCGTACTTTTGTCGAAAAAGTCAAAAAGTACCTCGTACGGAAAAACGACAAAAGATTCCTTTCATATTCTTTACTAAAAACTCACCTAAGGGTAAAATTGGATTTAAACTATTTCAAGTGGATGGAAACAATATTTCATATTGAGGGAACATGGATGTGGATGATAAAATACACCCCAGTAAATACTTACGAATAAACAATCTCGGATAAAAATGAGATTGTGATATTTCCCTTACCTTAGGTCCGATTAGCTTTGTACGTGTCCGAAGCTCCTGTATAATGGTTTAAATAATGTTATTGACTTATTCTAGAATCATACATATTTATATGATATCATATATGGTCATATTATTAGCTTCTTGTTAGTAATATTTCATTGTTACTTGTTACTCGGGTCTTTATAACTTTTTGTTCTTATGCGTGTTTTGTCGAATAAATTCTTATTCTTATCTTTAGGTTATAGATAATTCATTTCCAGAATGGTATTAGTGTAGTATATACCATATTCATTTATTCAATTCATTTATATAATCATTATGAAATGAAGATCATGTAGAACGAGTCGCATCACATCGTGGAGACGGTATTCCGTACGTACGCACGAGTGATGGTATCGTTCCTATGATCGTGGAATTGTATTGGAGTATATATATATTATTTCAGTATCAATATTACTTCATAATAATCATATGTAGTTACTCATTACACCATTATACCCATCCTTGTAAGGTGATGGTGTAAAATAGATTACACCACGGCGTGGAGACGGTATTCCGTACGTACGCACGCGTGGTGATTTCATTTTTCCGTAGGATGGATAGAAGGTGAAATAGGGTTGTTTCATATTTATAATAACATATCAGTATGTAATTAATACTGATGTTATTACTTTATCATGAAACAACTAAAGAAGAAGAAGTTGAAGAAGAAAGAAATTGAAAAGATCGGTAATGGATATTACCTCTTCTTTGGAACGCTTCTTTGAATCCTCCACTTAAGGAACTAAGATTGGTCTTTGGAGAAGACCAGGACCTCTAGGATTATTCTAGGGAAGTGGAGAGGAGAAAATGGCAGGGGTTGGCCGAGCTTGAGTGCTCAATTTGGTGTGAGGAGGAGGGGGAGGAGGTGCCCTTTTATAAGGGAGGAGAGGGGCACCTTAGGAATATCTCAAAATATTATTTTATATTAAAGTCAAAATCGGTTTATAATGGTTCCAAAGGGTCTTATTTCGAAGATAAAGTGGGGAAGGGTCGAAATCCTATCAACCAATAGGATTTAGACAAGTTTAGGGTATTATTTTAACCTTATCAATTAGATTTAACTCTAAGTTAAATAATTTAACTTTTACCATGTCTTTTTGTTTTCTTTCACTATATGGTTAATACACTTACTATAACATGCCAAACGAACCCCAAATTGTTTATTATTAAAATATATATCCTTATCTAAGTCATTTGGCCGAACCTTAGATTTTTAGGAATAAAATAACAATTAATAATATAATATTTGATTTAAAAACTATTTTGTGTCAATTTTGACACTATTTGATATATGATTTTTGTGAAAGTCATAAAAGAATTATATGTTCAAACCAAGTTGATTAAATCAACATTAATATATCATAGTAACCTATAAAATTAGTTGAATTCATAAAAAGTCTCAAATTACATTTATTTTGGTGTTTATAACATCAATTATGTCAATATTTCATTAATAAGATAATTACTGCATCATCTTTGTGTCATAAATAAATTACATTATTTGATGTCTAAAAATTACAAATAAAATATCATCATGTAGGAAATCTTTTTAGCTTTATAATGAATATTTACAATTTAATTTATCTTATGTATAACCCCATATTAAAAATGATTTACTTATTAAACTTTGATTTTAACTATTTTAACCCTTCTTTAAATAAATTAATAATAAATGTCCTAATCTAATCCAAGTGGGCCTAAATGGTCATATTTTATTCCTAAGTTTGTTTTTGGTCGAATTACACTTGTCCAATAGAATTAGGACATGTGTTAGGGTAATATTAATATCATATTTACCCTTAGTTACCCTATTTACTATTAACCGCGGTAAAAAAAGTAAAAAGTTACTATTCACCAAAAAATTATTTTCATCTCATTGAACCACATTTTAGTCCTTGATATTAATTGTGTCTCTCGGATTTTCGAAATTCCAATCACAGAAGCGGTAAAATTAAGTTTTATGCAAAATTCAGTTTTTAACCTACCACTTAGTGGTTTCACTATTCATCAAAAATTGAAAGTTTTCAGAAAAATACCAAAATTTTACCCTAGGCTAATTTCGATATTCTGAGTCCAAAAATGAAGTCCATTTTGAAAAATAAAATTTATAAAATTTCAAAAAGTGGTTATTACTATTCATAACGGCTAGTTTTAATAGTATATTGTTGTTTAGTGAAACTCGGTATTGCGTACGACGCAAGCTATCGAGGAAGGTCGCGATTGCGTGTAAAGCAAGCCAAGAAAGTGTTGTGTAGAAAAAGATTCCTTTGATGATTTATATAACATAAAAGTCTCGGGTGTTACAATTACAATTGTTGTATCTTATCCATCCACGAATCTGAATTGTATTCCATCAAATCCATATTTTTGGAGGATCTTATGGCTATCCGGACTATCATAATTATAGAAATTAAAAAATTATTTATTATATTTCTCCCCTATAGCTTTATCTGGTGTAAGTATTCCATTTCATAAATATTCCATGATAGGTTTCATCCATCACATGGTATGATCATATGGAACAGAAATGGAACAAATTTCATTAATTTAATTCATCGTAATTTGAGAAAAATGGATAAACCACACAACGATTGGCAATAATTATAATGTTTTCATCACCATTTGGATATTCCAATGTTATGGAGGCATTATAAAATGCATCCCCTTGGGCGTTTTGTGACTGAGGGATATAATACAATGTTGGATCTGAGGGAAATTTTTCCATTAAACCTTGAACAAAATAAAACTAACTAAATATCTCTTCTTTTATGATATCATAAACCACATTGATCATTTTGATGACCAATCCTAAATGACCATTCATATCTAGGTGATTCTCTGGTACATGAAATGATAATTCTAATCCTATAATGAGATCTTGATATTAAGCCACATTTTTGGTACCTCCTTATGATAACAGGAAGGAAAATTGAAATACTTCTTTCTCTGGGGAGATAAGAACAATTCGATACCCAAATTTTTTGTGTTCTGAGTCTTCCATTAACATTCATATTATACTCTTGGAAGCACCATCAAAATACATTATCTATATGTGTGTGTTTTAATGAATAAAGAAAATTCCTTTACCCGGTACATCTTCATTTAATGGTGTTTCTTCTATAGATGGAGTTTCAAAAAAGATGTCTGCAAAAGATTGTATTTTAACTTTTTTCAAAGTTACATAATGTATATCAAACTACTCTAGGATAACATCCCACTATTCCAGACATCCTATCAGTATAGGACGACTGAGGATATATATGAACAGGTTGTACGAGAAAATAAGTGGACCACATGATGCTAAAGATATTGCCTTAATTTTTGGACATTAAAGATTAATTATAGGTCTCTTTAATTTATATCTATGTATCTATTCTCTATATCATGAAAGGTTTGATTGAGATATTAATAGATGTTTTCATACCCGACGTTGTTCTTTTACATGAGAAATGTGCCCAATTATTGCTCCAATGCTTCTATATTTTCTACGTAACACATAATGTAGGACATATTTCCATTAATTCCTCTCAACTCATTCATGTGTAGATGTGGTGACATGCCAAGGATTTTCATAGTAATGTCAGGATCAACTTTGATTCCATGATGACATACAACACAGACGAGAAATTTTCTTAAGGTAACCTGAAAGCACATTTCAAGGGGTTCATATTAAGATTATGTTATAGTAGATAGATGAAAGCATTATCTAGATCAGAAAAAATGTTAGAAAATCTCTTGAAATTAAACAATTTTTCATCAACATATCATTCAAAAAATTTCCCTATGAAGGGTTTTATGGTTTTATTCATAACACACTTATATGCTACACTAGAAATCTCAAAGCCAATATACATAAACAGAAATAAAAATACTCCATAAGGGGATCGGATGTTCTTGGATTCTACATCTTCTAGGGCCATCTGAATTTGATTGTACCCAAAATATCCATCCATGAAAGAGATATCTTCATAGCTAGTTGTTGCATCAATTATGTGTTTCATGATCGGAACCGAGAATTCATCTATGGGATTGGGTTAGTTGAGATATCTGAAATCAAGGAAACCATTGATTTTACCATTCTTCTTCTTCATCAGGACAATATTAGCTATCCAATATGAATATTGGACCACTATGATGATGACAGATTTCATAATCTTATTGACTTCATCCATGATTTTGGAGGCATGAGACGGGTGAGTTCTTCATGATGTCTGCTTGTATCTGTTATGACCATCTTTCAGACCGAAATGATGGATGTCCAATTAAGGATTTAGAACCTGCAATTAGGTATAATTCAATGAAAACTCATACTAGTGCTTATTTAAAAAGGAAATATAAACTTATTTCTCTTTATTAGTAATGGTTGTTATAATTAATGTGGAATGTGATTCTTCCTATGTACCAAAATTTATTTATTTGAGTTCATACACATTAGTAGAGATGCTTTACTCAAATTCTCGAGGGGTTACCCGCAAGTCTTCCTCTTCTTCATATTGTTCATGTATTACTTATTCTACCGATTCCAATTTAATTTATTAGACAATAGTTGATGAATTATGGTCTTCAAATCTATTAGAGGAGTTATTATTTTGACAACCAGAATAAGAAGAAAGCATTTCTGTCATGACTGATGTTAGAGGATAAACCTGGAGCTCTATATTGAAAAATTCATATTTTCTTATATAATTATGTACTTTTCTATCCCATAACATTCAATTTCCATGACTGACATTATAGACTCCATTGAGTGAGTGCTTTGACCTAGGCTTATCCTTTCAATTTGATTGATGGAATCCAAATAATCTACACTAAAATGATTGAATGGATTTGCAGAGGTTTTTTTAGACCATTTAGAGCTTTTATATTGGTTACGTATTTTTTTGTGGACCACTCTTCTCCTTAGTGATGATAGAAAATTGAATCAATGTACTGATATTCACAATTTGGGAAAGGGAAATTGTCACCATAAAATTCCCAATGTGACCATTTAAAAAATATTTAAACATATTTTATATGCTGAACGAATGGAACGATGTTTAAATATCCATGATTTTCCTAATAAAATGATGCATGGTATGTATTTTTAGATAAACTTGATCTCTGAATCTGATATGAGATCCCCAAACTGATTTCTTCATGCGATCTAGCCTAGGGGTTCCTGATCATTCACATCCTTGGATTATAACATCAGATTGAATGGTGAAAATCAGGATTAAGTGAGACCCAGTCGTCGATGTTTATAGATTTGAATGAGTTTTACCCCAGAACCATTATCAACTAAAGCTCATCAAATATCAATGACATTCACTTTTCCAGATAAGTAAAGGGGAATAATGTCTCCCTTTACAACAGTATCCTCATCTTGATCCATAAAAGATATGACTACATGACATTATCTAGTATCAATGATGACATGCGAAACCTGTGTAGTATAAACCTCAGTATCAATCTATTGAGGGATTAACAAGACTAAAAGAGTGCATCCCATGGGTACTTAGACAAATTTAGAGTATCTTGGATTGAAAAATTAGAAAATACATAGGCTAATTTATTTAATACATCATACATTTGGTCCAATGTTTTGTACATCCCTAACATGGAGATTCAATTTGTAGATTCCTTGGAAGTTGATGTCCCTAATGTGTATGTACCATCAATTGAATTAGGTGCATGATGTGTTTCAACTCATGGAAGATTAGATCTAGTTGGCCTTCCCCCTCATCGATGCAGGGGTTGTGTAGCCTCTAATAGATACTCTAAGGTGATTAAGACCAGGAAGATCCTATCATTTTTGGGGTAGTTCCTTTATTCACATTGATCACACTGGTGGTCTCTCCCAAGAGTTACCTCCATATACACAGTTTGAGCAGGAGTGTTGTTGAAGTATTTAGTCCTGGCATAACCATGTTTCCCATGTATCCTAGATCATGATGACTCTATCCTCTATTTCCCCAATTATGTGTTTGCAAATCATATTTTTTTCATAATCATCATTTATGTGGGGTTCAATTAAATTAATAACATTAATAGAACCAAATGTCAAATATTCTTCTAATGATTATTCTTCTTGATAGGTTGATTCTTATTGTTCAGTTTGATAGGGAAATGCCTTTGATTTTGAAGCTATTGGAATGAAATTTTCCAAAGTCATGGTAATATTTGGCCAGGATATGAACTCATATTTTTTTTTATTCTACATCATCCTTGTGACCATGTCTCTTCATTGAAGATAATATTTTGGACAATTGTGATTTAGATAAAGATGGTTTTGTTGTATGGGAAGTTCAAGAAGGCATAGTCGGTTTCTTAAACTGTGTTTGTAGGATTGAATTAGTTAGATTGATTGTTTTAATGACCATCCAATCATTGAATTTATACACATTCTTATTTTTGACTTCATACCATTCACCTTATTCCAATGGATAAGTAGTAGAAACAGATTCTACCTAGGATGGTGAACCTATGAAATTAAATTTACTAGAATCCACCATCTTTTATAGGAAGTATTTAAGAACCATTAACTTCTTGTTGTTGTTCCCGAAGATTTTATGTAAGTGGAAATGTATTGAGAGGTATTCCCCACCTTCCATATTTGGATTAATGGGATTTGAAAACTGCACTATGTTGTCTCCTATGTTTTTTCAGAAAAAAATAATGTATCCAGAACTTGTTCATTCCCAATGGAATATATATTTTTCTTTAACTAGGTAAACTATCTTAGCATCTGATCATTTAAATCATCTTGATGAGATGGTCATTGCTATAGGTGCTCAAGTGGTGTATCCCCATGGTATGATGAGGGTTTTGAAGCGGGATAAGTTACAAGAGCCTGCATGATTATAAATGCAGTAGACTCTACTATTCCTACTCTTCTTCGCAAATATCAAGGAATTATATGGGACATAGCCTTGGTATCCACTATAGAACTCCTCAATTCTTTGGATATTTTAGAAAGGTATTCAAACAATATCATTTATTTTAATGTTATTGATGTTGTGCCCAACTCGTCACAGATATTTTCTAAAAATATGGTATCAAACATCTTGATGGTAGGGTAGGTTCAAGGAATATATTATGACTTTCCACCAAGTAATGAAATATGAAATAATTTCATTCTACATGTTTTTTTTAATTTTTATGACCAATGACTGTTTTCATCCATATAGTTGTGATAAAATAGAAGTAGAATTTTTGACAGAGGTCATCCCATTGGTAATCAATCAAGCCTGAATAATTGTATACTAGATAAAGGTCGTGCCCTGATGTTATTGAACAATGAATATTGGTGTAACTTCCTCTTGTTGTTGAGGGTCCCCCATCCTGGGATCACAATGAGATATGAAATGAATCATGTGATACTCTATATATACCAAGATGCTAAGGATTGGGATATTTATATTTGTAATGTTTGTAGAGGGGGGAGTTAGATTAACCAATTCAAGATAAAGATTCTTCTCGTGTTGTACCGGTGTGTTCCGTCATTTCACAACTTCCTATTGAGCATTTAATGGATCAATGGTGGTAATAATAGTTTGGGAAACATCTATCTAAGTTGTGACCTAATAAGGTGCGACCACTAGAGCTAGAACACGTGAAACAACATGTAAGACCACTAATAGTGGTACTTCTAGTATTTTCCTTAGGTAACCGATTCATATATTCAAATAAGGAAGTTACGGATCCTATTCAATTTTCCTCTCCAATAGAGGTAAATCCATATTTTCTCCTATCTTTGTGACAAATCCGTGTTGAAAAATTACACCAACAAGAATTTCCATTTAGAGATTTTCATGCATAGCAAATCTCATAGGACGACTGCCTTGTAGTTACTCTATAATGAGCCTTTTTGACTACTTCATTTCATCCTATTTCAATTAAAATCATTCATCTAATCAAAGGGATTGAACATATCAAGGGGTAGGCAAGATATGGTTTTACATTTACTATTTCACCTATTAGGCGTCTTTAGAAGTGGAAAAGGTGGATTAATCAAGGGAGTGCCTTCATTCATGGAAAACCTTTGATTTTGGGTACACACACCTTCTTCATTTTGTTTGATGTAGACCATATCCAGAATATGAAATTATTTTTATGAATCCCTTGAACTAAAAAGTTTATTTCGTAGGATTTATAGTGATTATATTGATGACATTTACTGATAAATAATGAATTACATGCATAATATCGGTATCCTTGAGAGATTTACTTCTTTTTCACCCTCTAGGAGTCATTGTACTCTTATTTGTAGATTCCCATGGGATTGGGTAGCATAATGGTACATTATGGGAATCTCTTCATGATCCAGTTGTGAATATTCAATGTTAATGTATTAATCATGTAATGGAACGAAATGGGGAAAGCGTATTGATCCTTCTATTATAATTGGGAGAAAATAATTCATGTTGAGGAGGATATTGCTGAGGTGAAAATTTTCTCATCCCCGCATGATGGGGAAATTCTAATTCTTCATTCACAACCCTTCAAGTGCTTTTTGTGTTCCAATTTTTGGGTAACAAAAATCCCCTAGCTAAGCTGGATGTGATTTCTCCTAAACTTCTATAACTGATATAGTTGCAGCTACTGTTCTGATTTTACATATTCTGGTCTGATGATTGGCTAGGTGCAATATACTTCATTTACTCAAATCACCTATTTAAGATGACCGTTGTTATATTTCATACATTTTCACTATCTAATGATGTAGATACTCCAAAAAAGATGCATGCATGATATTGTTAGATGATTCAAAAAAAATACTTCCAACAACTTTCTCTCTTTGAGCCTCACTATGATGAGAAATAGGTAAAGCCTATTCATGTTCAGAATATCTTCATTTATGAACCAAATCCAATTGTTATAGATAACCATGGAAAATAAAATATAATGAGCCCACTATTGGAGGTATTTTCAAGATAGAGAGAGTAGTTAAATGAAATTCTCCATGTACAACCCAACCTCTGATATGAACATGATATGTGGAATAGGTGATCAATTGGCATATACTATTTAATGCATTGAGTCATGACCACAAAATGGATTCCTACAAATTCTAAATCATTGGATATCATGACAAAATAAAAATTCAAAGTAAATTTTGTAATGTAATCCTTCTGTTCAATTGGCATGACATTGATATTTTTAATAAGTTAATACTTTCTCTTTTATGTGACAAAGTGTTTTAAAAATGTTAAGATAGATGTCATGTATACAATCTTCTGTAAATGTCTCTAGAATTATATTTTGAGGGGTTTCCAATGGATAAAACATAAATATTACTTCAATTTTATTAATTTTTTTCCACATATTTAACAAGTCATCATCATATTTTATTAGAGTTTCCTTGACTTTTTCTAACCATGGTGGAGGTTTTACTACCATATGATCCGAACTAGTTAGATCATAGTGAAATTCCTCTATTGTGTTGGAAGTTATGTGTTCCAAGGGAGGTTCAAAAATTGATCAACACCTTTGGCTATCATCTAGATATTAAAGAACATCATCGACCATTGATAAATCATCATAAATGACTATATTTGTATTTGAAAGTGCAATAAGATATTAAGGCTTTATTACAACAACATTTTCCATTAATGAATTTTCCTAGAAATGTGAATTACCACTATAGAGAGAACATTCATAGCTACTACTATCATCATGGGGAGAACCACCATGTTGGTTTATAGAATGGGCTATACCATAATTCTCCTTGGTCTTCTTGCCACATAGAGGGTTAATGTGGCACTCATCAAGAGATGGGGTCTCATGAATAACAGAATTGTCATGAGTCAATCATTCATGAGGAAGATTCAATTTATGATGTTATGAATTAGTACGAATTCCCCCATAATTTGGTGATATGAGGGTAGGATCCTAAGATGCAATAGATAGATGTCTGAGGGATTCAATAACTCTATCATTATGAAGGTCCAAATCATAGATTGGATCTTCATTCATCATTTACATTTGACGGCTCTTCTTCATAGAGGATTTCATACCAATAGTTAGGGCTACTAGCTGGGAGATTTGGTTACCAGGGAAATGGTTATATTCATTCCTGTGAGTGGCTATCAGGTAAGGATGATTATCTCTAGTTATATTGGTTGTATGTTCCTGGTCTGATTGTCCATGTGATACATGGGAGTGTACCCTATAACCCATGAAATATTTATAGGAGGTTTGTATCTATATCATGGTGATGTATAGATGATCCACCATAGGTGTGGGGATGGATTTATTTATTTTTCTTGTAGTTATTACTTCCATAGAATTGATGACAATCTGGGAAATCATTGGGATATGGGTAGGGATTTTCTTTTTCCAATTCACTATTTCCAAAATCTGTTTAGTTGTGTCCGTGACTAGAATGTTAATATACATCCATTCTGTGTCTGGATTAGGTGTATTTTCCTGCACCTATCCTCTCTTTATTACAAGTGGATATTGACATTTATCATGTATTAGTGTATAGATTCTAGTCTACCCTCTACTTGTTGTTGATGTTTTACGACTGACATCTTCATATGAAACCACATGAGACTGTTGGAAGGGTTGATGAATGCAAGTAGGTGTATATTCATTATGGATATCATCTAGAAAAAATAGTTGATTGTCTTCATTCATTGTTTCTAGATGAGAATACATGAAGACTTTATGGGTGTAGACAAATGTATGTTCCTGTTTGAAAACATTCAACGTAGTTGATTGGCAGTATTCTTTACATGACGCAATGAGAAAATGAGGGATGCCTAAAATTTTGTAAGAATGTGTATGTGCCTACCCACAGTACTCCAACGAATTGGAATGATGATATTTTCATGTTTTTTCCAGTTTAGTTTGATGGATGAAGGAATGAAGGCAAATCGGTGTATGTTCCCTTTTACTATTTTCCAATAAATTGGTATTGTGGGATTCAATAGAGGGGGAAAATGTTGGAAACTAATCCCTATTGGCTGGTTATTGACCTCAGTGGACTGATATGTGTGTCAGGGTCTGAGGGCTCTGGACTAGGAATCCAATGGAAACACCCTCATTATGTTCACAGTTTATTACTATGTGAAATTGGTGATGGAAATTGTTGGTTTGAGCCCTTCACAAGGAACCATGTGTCTTCGTGGTGAGGCCAATATTGACCTCATGATCCACCTCTCTACTGTATGGTTGAAATTTCTTATAGCGTACCTCATATATGATGTCAAAATGGTTGTATAAGGTGTTTAGAAACATTTACTTCTTGATCATTGAATGCCATTGGCTGGATGACCGTGGATTGTTGTTAACATGAAGGGAATGTAGAGAATCTTCAAGAGTTGGGATAGTACAAGGTTGATGGTATTCCTAAACTAGTGAATTCAAGAACCATCATTGAAGATGTTGAGTTCGTGATAACGCCCATTGAGTTGATGATGATCTATTTGGAGTAAATATAGGGACGTTCTCATATGTAAACATGAAATAATCCATTTGGATTATTGGGAGTTCACATAAAAAATAGTGTGTGAGGATATATGACAAACATAATCAAGAAAACCCTACTAAAGCAATATCGTTGTTGATGAACATCTAAGTGATTCATTTCCATATCTACCAATATTTTTTTCAATTGTTAGGGGTCTAATAGATGTCTAACACATTTATTTTGGTTATGTATTCACTCTGAGATCAATTTTTTTGTCTCCCTTGGAAATGTGATTCTTTTTAGGAACAATTATCCCCAAACATTTTCTATTGGATTCATTTATGTAGCCTAAAAAACCAAATGATTCTGTATCCAATTTGAAATGCTTTCCATAGTTAGGATATTGTTAGGGATTCTGACCTACAAGTCTTAAGAATTAAAATTTTTCTAGAGTATGGTATTTTAAGATCATCACACCCTTTTTAGGGGAATTATTGGATACTTTGAGACTCTATCATAGATTTATGACATGTTAAAAAATCATTAAAATTTCTCCATTTATGATATAAGCTTCAATTATTTTTTAGAAATCAATTATTAAAATTCATGGAATTTAGAATCAACTATATAAATCAGTGGCTTTAACTCAGTGGTATACTTTTAGATATTACATAGATATTTTTGGTCAGTATTATGACGATGATTGTTTTAAATCCCCATAGTGGGGGATCTCTGGAATTTATTGTTATCCTGATAGACTATTGTCATTATAGAGTTTATCGTCACTTAGGTAGACAGAATATTACTCTGGAGTTTGTCATCATCCATCTAGATGGAAGTTTACTCTAGAGTTTGTCATCATACATAGATATGGAACATTATTTTAATGTTGGGATTGTACCAATATATGGTCTAACTATGTATCCTTTAAAAATTAATTAGAACCCACATAGTTTGGTGATGCTTAATGGGACTAATCATAACTTTAAAGGTCATGTGATAAGGACCTAATAGTACATTTTAACATCATGTGGCATGGACGCCTAGGTGGAATTTTCCTAGTCAATTGTTTTCATGGGACATACACTGAAATAGCATGGGGAACATGGAAAGAGTGTGGGTTTCCATGTATAGATATACCATGGTAGGAATATGGCCCTAAAAGGAAAGTCTTGATTTGGTTTATTGTGTTTGTACCTAAAGGAGGCTTTCTACATATCCCATTTGGATTGGAATCAAATCCCACTTAGGTTATAAAATCTCCAAGGAGAGAATGGTCCTTTGAGAGAAATTAGATATAGATTACTCATGGAAAGAATACATGATTAATGAAATTATTAGTAGTGTATTGACTCATGGTGATATGGGTGTTCAAAATGGGGCTTACTCCTAAGAATAATTCCCATTGAGGTGGTATGATTTTTCATTTTTATGGATGATATGATATAGAGCTCCAGCCTTAGAGAGGATTCCAATGTATCCATGATATGGTGGGAATCAATGTTCTCATGGTTCATGATAAGAGGAGGATTTATCAGATGTTATGATAATCTCAAATCTATAAGACCACCTGATTCATGCTCGGTGTGAGAATAAATATGATGTGAATGATACATCAAAGGAACAAACTCTTTCTCCTCTGCTGGTGGAAGAGGGCCGGCCTACAACTCTAGAGGCCATGGATATGGTGGAATAGGGCCTGTTAAAATGAACCATTAATATGAATATAACGAGATGATATTTAGGTCTATCTAGAATAGATAGGGACTTCCTCCAAGGGGGATTCTCATAGATTGGTCACATGAGAGGATGCAGACTTCTACATTGTTCTAAAGGAAAAGTAATTGTGATCCTCAATCTTCCAATTAGATACCAGAGGCATAAAGTATTCTATTTGAGAAGGGGAGTACATGGCTGAAACCCTAATCATTCAAACCGATAATTTCATATCATTGTCTCTAGGGTAAAGGTCCATGTGACTATAGACATAGAAACCTATAAAAAATTAAGGATCTATACCCCTTGATAAGAAAAATGTTTGAAAACAATGACTATTGAAATACAAACCCAAGTAGGATAAGAATTTTTTTTCCACTCAAAAAGGTTTTAGTAAATCAAGATGTTTTTTTGGGATTTTCAACATGATACCATTCAGATAAGGGAAAAATGAATGAGAGGACCTACCATGGGAGGATTTGGAGGTAGATTTATGAAAGGATTGAAGAGCCTAAAGGGGACAAGGTGAATCAATTATGGGTTCTCAAGTGTATTGTGCATAGATATGGGGTGCACAATTGGTCCTGGGAGACATTAAGTATCCTTATGTGGTGAACAACATGGATGACAAGACTTGGGTAGGACATGGATCAGACATTCAAGATTCGTCACATGTATTTAAGAAAGTAAGATGATGAATTTCCTATTTATGGAAGGAAGGTATCCCAAGTAGTTTTGAATAAGGGGGTTGGTAAATTGGGTTGAGAGAGTGTTATTGACATCAAACACTTAATAATTATAAATCACACTACCCACTTTAATTCCATTGATTTAGGTGTTATAAAACTAACTTGAAGGTTTTAGAGAACATGGCATAGCACAAGGATGAACATAGTAGCAATTGAGCATTAGGAAAATCCACACATATCCATTTATACCCCAACGGTTTACTTATAAGAAATAATAGGACCTTGGGAGAACTGTGATATGGTACTCAAGTGGGTTTCACACCAAAATGATGTTGAGTAGGTTCTTGTGCACCATCAGTAATGTTTTTTACCATGAGATAATTCAATTTTTTACCTTATAAAATCTGTCCATTGACCATTTAATTTCTTATATTTTTTATAATTCATTTTCATTTTCCAATTTTTCATCCATTTGATGAAACAATGTTTCCATAAAGACCAATAAAAAAATAAGGATTTAGAAACATTGGAACCAAATAACCTTGAAGGATGGGGTTAGTAAATGAAATTGAAATATCATTATTAAAATTAAATTAAAGATATGATATCTAAAATAGGTATTATATATTCTATATAAATTAAATTTGGTTCGTAATACAAAACATGTTTCAAAGTATTGAATTTTAAACAAAAACCCTTGTATTTTGGCATTCATGAATGCGCACTAACTTCCTATCTAATGAACATAACTATCATAATTACTGTAATAATATCCATATTATATAGACAATACCAACTTCATTATAATTTTATGACCATATATTTCAAATATATTAAGATATTATAGTTTATTTACATTATCAGGTGTCAGAACATTCAGTGTCATGTGTTATTTATACTTCATGAAGAATATATCATTTATCACAAAGCAATTTTAATTTCATTAGTCACAGATCATTCATGATATAAAAAATTATTTTTTAATTGTTTATTATCTCAAATTCTCATTTGTTTTATCACATGAATATAGTTTGAAAAAATGGGAATTTAGATGAACTATTTTTCTATTTCATTAATAATCAAAAGGTGTTATCTTCATAATTTTTTGAAAAATTAAAAACACCATTATAGAACCATTAAAAACATAAATATAACATTATTACATAACTTTATCATGATATAAAATACAATCATCATTTATTACAAAATTTTTATGAAATCATTTACATAGGGGGTTTAGAAAACTATTTCTGATGCTTTGGTCGGGGCATTTGCATCCGCCTAATGAGGAAGCACTAGTTGATGCCACACATTCCCTCTTTACAATGATGGGCATCATAGGTCACTTATTCAGGGTCATTTTCCCATTGATCGAAATGGGGTGATGGAAGGTCGATTTCTCCTTCCGTGAATTCCTCCTCGGAACACATCACCTCTTCCAGGTCTCCCTTAAAGACATAAAACATTGTTCATGAAATTGTTCCCAGGGCCATGTAATTATGGATTCCAGTTTTTTACGCTACTTCTATCAAGACATTTGAGGGGTTTTGTTAGGGAAGAAACCTTCAGTTAGGTATGTAGTCACGTTCGACATCACTAGAGTGTCTAAATTCTAGAATAAGGGTGCATCTGGGTTTCTTCCCCTTATGATAGTTCTTCTCAAGGGTGCATAATCACAAGGAATACCATATTGAATGCATGTAATTATGTTCTATATGAATGTACCTAATGTTTTTCACAACATATTATGTTTAACACAGGGTCTGTGGTGAGTTTAACGTATGGTGGTGATGGATTAGACTACTCATAAAACTAACATGAGTGGATCAGATTGGTGAAACATCACAAGGGAGCACTGATACTAGGTCTAACATGTGGTTAGTTACCCAATTGTTGCTAAGAGAATTGGGAGAGTATGTGAAAATATCTCACCGATATTTGGTAGCCTGGGTAAGGATTAGGATGGAAATGGATAGTTGGGTGAACTATATAGAGAATGAAATGGAACCGTCGTGGGGACGATGATGATGTTGGCATCAATCCTCTGAAAGGCCACCTATGTATCCTCGTGTTAGGGAATCAATGTCCGCATAGTTTGGTGTGGCGATGGGACACCTGAGGAGACATCCTTTGAGAATGGACACATGGATGGGATCCAATGGAAGTGAACCTCTAGGCTGGGGAATGACCTTCCCCAAACACATAGGCTCGAGGGAAAGAGGCAACGATGGGATGTGAGTAATGGGATTGAACCATATAGAGGCTTCATATGTATCCTCATGGTATGGATTCAAAGTCTATGTAGGTCATGATGGGGGTATAGAATTGGGGGTGTGCGTAGAGGAAATTGACCCAATTATATACTGGACCATACATATGATTAGCAACTTATGTAGGTCTGATGCTCGAGGGGAAGACTATAGATGTGGGTCCCAACAAAGGGGACTACAACAGCTTACCACTGACAGAGATACTGACTACATACTGTCGATTTGGATTAAAATACATACCTTTGATTGGGGGACACAATTGCATGCCGCTGGATGGGGTCAAACCTACATACCACTAGATGGGATCACAACGGCATGCCTGTAGATGGAGTCACAAAGTCTTACCATGGGATGGGTTCAAAACATCTTACCTCTAGATGGGGTCATAATGGATTACCACGAGATGGGGTTGAACCACATGGAGACTTCCTAAATACCCTACCTAAGAGATAGGGATAAATGCACACGTAGTTCTAATGGTTATAGTTTAACATTGTGAAGGGCGATTGTGGACCGATGTACAGTAGTAAAAACAAGTAGGTGTTGGTCTTGAACCTCAGGGAGGATTCTTACATACCTCTCTTTGTCAAGGATCAATGTCAATGTAGTTTGGGATGGTGTATTGGTGAACTGCCGTGAAGTAGTCGGGAGTAGTAGGTGTTGGGACTGAACCTCAGGGAGGATTTTTACGTACCTTTCCATAGCAAGGATCAATGTATACATAGTGTGGGATGGTCTAGGGTATAAAATCTAGGCTTCCTAAAGACTATGTCATGGAGGATGCTTAATCTAAATGCATATGAATAATTCTCGGTGTGAGAAACAAGAGGCAGCAAAGACCTGATGATCAGGTCGTGAAAGGTGGGTCCGTGGAATGTGGAGTGGAGATTACATGTGGATAGCAGCCCAAAGAGGATACAGGGGCTTAAATTTGGTTATCGGCCAAAAAATGAAACCTAGGATTATGCGTGGTTAGCAGCCCAAGGATATGGAGATTGGGACTTAGTACAGGATGGAGGCCAGATGGCGACAAATCCTAGAGGGAGAGGGATGGGATAAAAATGGTTCTCATTCCCATGTCACATATGGTCTTTGGCACCAATGTAGAGAGGAGAAGCATGTGTTCTCCCTCCCACAATAAAGGATAGGTATTACACCAACATGGTTTAACTTCCCTGCAGACAACCACCAATCCATCAGGGAGGATCACACTCCATGTGAGGAAGATCTCACTCCCGTGGAGACGAGAAGGCATAGAGAATGTCTGAGATGGTGCACCCCATGTGTGATGCATGGGGAAAGTCCATAGTTTAACATCATGTACATGGGATGATTTTTCATGTATGTTTAATGACTTTTAGCTCAAATGAATAATTTTCACTCCACACCCCTAGTACTCATATAACTATAATTCATTAACCCTTTGCGAAGGGATGGCACTGATAATTACACGGTGAGGGGGTTTTGTGGAGTGATTCACTGATGGGTCCACATTAGCAGGGCTATTCAATGAAGTAGTAGTTGTTAGTGTGCCTATACATATAGGGATTAGTCCATGCCACACAACATGATGCACCTCCCAAGGGAATTTGAAATCATTTCATATGAACTTGGTGGGTCACGCTGGAAGAGGGTTTGCAGAGTAAGGGGGCTCACAAGAATAGGCCTTGTGAATCTCTAGTGCTTCAAGTAGGAGAGGGGGTTCACAAAGAGGAATTATTCATGAAGTGGAATGGAATATACTTTTTATATGGTATAGGTTCATATAGAGGGTGCTTCTCAAAACAGAAAGGATTTCGCAGAGAAGGGCTTCTCCAAGAAAGGGCACCTTGCAAAGAATAGCACTACAAAGAACTATGACTCACAAAACATAGTGACACTGCCTTATCATGTCGATCACATGTGAATGGAGGGTAATTTGAAAAACATGAGTGAATTTCAATGACCTGAGAACCCTTAGAGATATCCTTCTTTTGGGAAGGCCTATAGGATCCACTGAGAGCATCCATACATGAAGAGGTTTTGTGTTTTAGGAAAGGGAAAGGGACTTCGCAAAGAAAACATACCTTGAAGAGATAATTTTTCACAAATCATAAGGTTATTTGTGATTTGAGACCTGGGATAGTGAAATGTAGGATTATCTGTCAATTGTTCTTGAGGGGATCCCTGTATTTATAGGCATGATGTGGCGTGAAGCAGGGATACCCCGGTGCGAAACCAAGCTGTATTTTGTCTTAACCACAGAGACACACACATCATTCCTATGTGGTGGATTAAAAAAATATTTGGGATCACAAATCCTCCCACTTTATCTCTCTGTAGAGGATTTTAAAATTTCAGGAGGATCACGGAGTCTCCTATATCTATGCTTCATGGAGGATACGCAAATAGAGCGTCTACACACCGGTCATGGTGCTGCGGAGCTCTGCAATAGGGCTTCGTGAGGCATCTTCTTTGGACACGGATTTTTCTTTGCATCCTTTTCATCTGCATATATTTTTTTCATGAACAAATCCCCCCCACCCCCCTCAGACTTGGGGCCGAGGAGAAAACGAAAGGTCAAAGACTAAGGGTAAATTGCCAAAAAATTTGGATCAATCACGAAGAAGGCTTGCAAAGGAGGGTCATGATGCTGAGAGGTGATGCATGGGTTGAGTGCATCGAAAATCTCTCCAGGTCTGTATGTGCTGAAAATCATAAGGGTCATTGCCAATAAATTGAGGACTTTAAACACTCTTTTATCCATTCTCACCCCCACATTTCGGTGATAGTTCTATGGATTTTGTAAGCTATGTGCGCTCTGCGATTCTCTCTCTACATATCGGTCCTTTCTGCTTCATGGGGAAGTACGTATCCTTTGCATATGTGAGTGTGCACTCCAAAACTTTTGTATGCTAGGTCGAGGGGAAGGGATCTGTGATTACTAGTTGGGACTGAGCTATGATAATGTGCTCCATGAATGTGTGATCATCGCGAACGAGAATCACAATCCAGGACAGAACATCTCCAAATTACAAAAACTGAATGTCTCGCTACGAACCACATAAAGGGGTCATTTCTGATGCTTCTTTGAGGGAAGAGATGGATAATAGTTCGGGTATCATGGAATTCATACAAATCCATTCAAAGAAAAATTCAGTAGTGTAGTTGTTGTCACAGATCCGAAAGAACTACCCATTGTAAAAAAGTCATCCTATGTAATGATTTGGCCTGATGGATGATGTATTCATTCCTGAAGTGAGAAAAGACGAACCAAGCTACTGGTTCATGAGCACGTTGTGCTAGTACCATTGTTTAAGGGTGGATAACATCCATACATCCAAGGATATCATGCCCATCAATGATGACTGCCTATGAAAACACATGAATAATGTTGATAGGAAGGCATTGTAGCCATAGAAATATCCCCCACTATACCACACCATCTTGATGGAGTCCTTGGAGAACCAAAAGAAGGGGTGGACTGATGAGTGGGATCGACACCAGGGTTGCAATTTTCTGAATGATTGGGACTAGTTGTACTGGGTATGTGCCACATGTGAGGACTTTTTGGAATGCTGAGGCGAGTAGGCCTATACGAGGAAGCATGGGCCTCCCAATTCGATATCTATCATCTGAATATATTGATGGTGGAGTTGCTGAGTATATCATCATCGAGGACCAACACCATCCATTTTCACCATGGAGAGGTTGGCATCATCCTATGGGACATTCACAAGATTGTGGGGGTCTCAATATCTGGGGAAATGTATGATGAGTTCATCCCCTTTGTGAGTGAATTGGAGGATCCAGAGTAGATGACACCACTGGAGAGGGAATTTATGGACTTGGTGCTTGGATAGGACAAGATTTTGGTAAGAGACGTCCATGTGAATTGATGTTTCAAGCAGTTTATGAACATCCCCAAAGATGGACAGTTTCTTGAGAGGCTTTGGAACTTCCTGAAGGTGGTTCAATGAGGTAAAGAGAACTCATATTATTGGATCTTGTAGAAAAACAACTAGAAAAATTGGGGATTCAGTGTTAGTACCATGAAAAAACTGGCAGTTAGGTCAGCTGCATTCATCGCAATGCTTATTTGCAGCTGGATCCTATGAGTGAGGGACACAAACAAGGGCATGCGACTGAGAACGTTCATTATGGAATCCATGTTGGTGAAAATTGGATGGTTCAACATTTGGATCCCTATTCTAGAAACTTTTATAAAATGTTGTGGAATATTAGCAAGTGGAAGAAGTTTTAGAGGATATGAGGGTCGTTACACCTTTTGTAGGGGTGGATATCGGTCAATGTCAGTGGTATCTATGAATATCTGAACCCAATTTCCCCTCCAAGATAGAATTTTTTCCCAGAAATTTTGAAAAGTATGGGGAGATTTTCGACCAATCTGACCCCACAATTGGTGCATAACTAGGTATGGTAGGTTGACGAGTTCAGCTTCCACCCGTTCATGTTGCCAACAGGTGCGTTCACTGATGATGACCATGGAACAGATGGGAATCAGATCAACCACTTGGCCTTTTGGGGTGAAGTCCTTATTGGTGGTTTGAACGTGAGTCTTTCTATGAGCTATACACCCCACACTATTTCACAAGGCAGGTTCGGTATATGCAGCAGTTGACCCCATAGTTTAAGATGTTGGTGCTTCACAAGGATCACCTGTGTTTGATGAGGTAGTTTTGATTCATGTTCACGTGGGGGATGGGATGATGGGGAAAAATTTTCCTATTCCCACAAGAATCATCAGTGTCATAAAGGAGTATGCTAAGATCTGGGAATCAGCATAACTGGGGGAGATGCAGAAGTAAAAAATCATCTGGGTCAGTGATGGGGTTCCTCTCCAACCTCGAGTTCGTGGCCAGAAGGAGTTGAGTACACCTCATAGTGTTGGGGTTGTAGTGGCAGCAAGGCCCACACCGGTGGAAGGGGAGGCAGTAGCTGTAGATCTGGTGGTACCATAGGAAAGAGTTATCAGGTGGGGAGGTCCCCAAGGGGGATCCAAAAGATATCTAACTAGGCTCCGATGAAGCAGTTGTTCCACATTGAGTTGCCAGAGAACGTTGTTTTCCTGGATGATTGGGACATCTGGGATGTCAACATGAAATTTCTCAATTTGTCCGAGATGTGGAAATACCTAAGCCATAAATGGATATATTTTATTAGGATTGGTCTTTCCATGGATGGCTTTGTGGTATGCCAAGCGGAGGGGGATCAATACCTGGATGAGATGGTGGACTTTGTGAACTATCAGGGTGCTCTGTGTCTGATGAAAGATCAAGTGAATGTGTTGCTGAATCGAATGGACCCTCTGCAGTTGTTGGTCACCAAATTGAGGGAGTATTTCCCTCTGCTAGAATTATCAGATGAGGCCTCCAGTGGGAGTAGGCTGGATGGGGGATCCCTCTGGAGGAGGGTGAGGTTGGTGATTCAGACTTGGTGTTTGAAGAGAGTACAGAGGCCCTTGAGGTAAAATCCTAAGACTCATTGACAGAGTCTTTATCAAGGTCATCTAGGACATCTCATAAAAATGTGAAGGATGTACTCATATGAAAAACATGATCCCTTCCAATTGTATATTATGCTACGGGGCCCTTGGGATCTGCGCCCGCGACTATAGTGATTACCGCGCTCAGCAGGGCTGCGACACCCCAGGTGGTTCCTCCAGAATTTTTGGACAACCCAAAAATATATGGAGGGTTATGCCTCAGGGTCCAAATAGAAACAACCTATGAGCGAGACAGACAATTCAATCTCTTTAAGACCTCATTGGGGAATTTGTAATTGTCACCCATTGATTAGGTCCACTGATGGCTGTGAAATTTTTGCATTCAATGTTCTCCAAATGGTGTGGTCTTCCATGGAAAGGCTAGATAGAGATCTAGGAGGTTCCTTTCCCCTGGGAACATCAGTGGTCATGAAAGAGGACTCCCAGACTTACCAACCCTCATTGCTCTCGATCACATGTGGGACCATCAACAGCGTTGTACCTGAAGTCATTGAGGTGGAATCCGATGATGTGGATCAATCAGACAACATGGGTGCTAATCTAACTAATCAGAGACTCGATGAAGACCCTGCTAATGAGTTCTTAGGGGAATTCCCCACATATGGACCTGCAGACCTCGCGAATCTGAACGAGACTGCCTCTGAAGAAGAGTATAGATAAATATCTATTACCAGTAATGGATTCTGATCAGCGCTTCATTAATGAGACCCCTCAAGAAGAATGGATAAATCAGATGGGGAGGCTTTATTCACGGATGGTCAAATGATGCACTGGGGGAGTGAATGAAAACATCCTCATTTTCTCATTCAAGATCTCATGGTAGAGAAGATTCAGGAGTATGATTGTGGCCTTGGTGTAAGTTGGCATTGGAGAAAAGAGGTGAAAATAAAGAGGCTCCAGGAGGCTGAAAATGATATCCAACAGCTCTAGGCCCAGGTAGACGAGAAAACCACTTTCCTAAAAATGAAATATGGGCTTATATCATGACTGAAGGCTTAGATAGTAGAGTCTGAGGAGTGGATGACAAAAGCCTACAAGGAGATGGATATCGTCCGAACCAAAGAAGTGGAGCTGCAACACTCTTTTGAAGTGATCAACCCATGAATTGGAGGGCTAGTCCTCATGTGTTGTAATACATGTAAAATTTTGAATTTATATTCATGATTTAATTTTTTATAATCAATTCAGTCATGAGTTCCATTATTTTTTTAAACTACTTCATGTTCATCACATTTGTGAAACATCCAGCGACATTTACCTAAGCATACATGGGTCGGTCCCAATGTGAGAAACAAGGGATAAACACCTCATTATTTCACCCGAATGTGAGAATTCCAACCATGCTTCAGGCATCCATGCATTAAACAACCTTTCCAGATTTCCAGGACATAAAATGGTGGGCCTAACATGAAGAAGAAGTTATTCAAAAAGTATAATTCACATTTCCCAATGTGTTGTAGTGCATGAGTAGGGCAATGTCAGGTGTGTTATAATCAATCTGAACATAGGGGGTGGAAATTTTGAATTTCTATACACAAAATTAGGAACATTGTGGGAGTGTTATGGAAATGAAGGATAGCTATTGATTGTGTTCGAAACAAGGTACCCCTATTATGTTTGCTAGAAATTGGGATAACAAATGAGGGGTGACCTCTGACCAAGTTGAAAACATGGGTCCTGACTCAAAATGTTATCCATCAATCTTCCAGAACATTGGACCAGAATAGTGGGAAAGGCATTGGCCGAGCAGCCATACTGTCAGGGTGTTACTTTAGATGTTAAATAAAATGAGGATCTGAATAAAGGATCCAAAAACTATGGGGGTGGAGTGATTTATTTTTAGTGTGGAGTCCAAAACTCTTTCAATTACACCACCATAGTGGAAACACATTAGGTTGGAGCAGAATTATGATCAAAGATCAAACCTTCTTCCAAATAGGACCTATCTAGTGAGGGCCTTGAATTTATTGTAGACAATAGACATGCAGTTTAGCTTCATATAGTTTGAACAGTGTTCTTGGTATTATGGTCATACTTCTAGGTCCATTATTGGGGCCGAGGGGTCTGAAGCCTTAATGGCCCTGAGGCTGGGTCCGAGGTGAAACGCATGGGTGTCACTACATATCTCATGCGGATGAGAATTTTTCCAAACATAGTTATAAGAATGGAATGGGTATAGATCAATGCTGGTAGGGGAAATCCTCTCTGTCGAGGAAACTGGTGCAACTCATATTTATTATGGGGCATCCTGAACTCGTTCAGGTTATTGTTGTAGTTACATGGTTACCCAGAATGGGAACATGCATCATGGTACATATCCCGATGTGAATTAGATCTCATGAGGCACTCATCAAACCACATTTTCCCGAATGTGTTCAGCCCATTGCACCAAATAAGAGGGAGTAAGATTTAAGATTCCTTGGGCTAGACTTGAAGACGGAATGTCCGGGCGTTCCTATGTATCCCATGAGGATGGGAATAAAACTACACATAGTTCTTGAAATGTTGTCATTACTCCATGTAGATATGATGTATAGATATCTAAGTTTAAGGTCTTATACCTCATACCATAGATAGAATGGAATATAGGGGACACATTGTATGATAATTATAAAACCTAATGTAAATGAGGACATAGGATCCATTATCACCTTTTTCTCCTTGAGGAGGTCATAGGTGGACGGACAGAGAGTGAAAGTCATGATGGGCCCGCGGAAAAGTGCATGGGAATTTCTACATACCCTGTGATGATGGGGATTGATTTATATGTATTATAGGAAGTGTCATGGTAAGGTACCAATGCTAGGAACAATACTGTTGTGCGGGTCTAGCCTAAACACCAAAAGAAGCAGCATTTCATAGATCTTGTTTTTTCTTTCGAATGGATGTGTATTTTTTTGTGAAGCGATAAACAAAATATGTAGAATCTAGGAATCTGTATAGGAATCAACCCACATGTGGGCACTGAAAAATTGTATGGTGGATGACTGCTACAAAACATGATGTCTGCTCATGTGAATATATCACAATGCATTATAGTTTTTCATCGTGCATCCAGGACGACGATGTCATAGTTTTTAGTCATATGATAGGACGTCCCAATGAATTTTAACATCATTCACTAAATATGCAATAGTTTAAAGTCATGTGGGACTAGGAATCACAGTTTAAGGTTGTATGTTTTGGATACATACAAGATAAATGAGGTTTTAAAACAAATGTGCATGTCGTGATGGAATATACTCAACATGAATGAGGACATAAGCATGTATCACACCAAGTATGATTCCAGGGATGAAGCCATGGACCTAGGGGATGGAAAAGGTCATTGAATATGGTGATAGACTTGAAGAAGAATCGTGTATGTCTTCCTATGTATCCTGTGAGGATGGGAATCAAGCCATATGTAGTTCTAAGAGGACGAGAGGACGGACATACTAGCTCCTAGAATGGAAGTACATGGTGTGGCTATTGAAAAAATGACGTAAATGAGGACATGGTACCACACCACACTATGGAATCCAGTGAACGTCGGGGCCAAAAGGTTGAACAGAAAAGGTAATTAGGGGGATCCTCAAATGTACCCGAAGAAAAGATGCCCAAAAAATCCTATGTATACCATGAGGATAGGAATCAATCTATACATAGTTTTGGTTATTTCATAAAGTTTTACATATTGTGGAAAGAATTATTTGATCATAGTTTAAAGGTCTTAGAGCTCTAACCATAGATAAACAAAACTCTTATAAATGGTCACAAACCTCATCCAAATCCCTAAGCCCACGTGATTTATACTCAGTGTGGGAATCAAGGGTAGAGAAGGTATTTGTAACCCATGGAATACATACAAAGGGGAGATCAGTATGGAGCCCTGAATGATCCCTTACTATGGCTTTGTCAACCTAACATGAAAATTCACATTGAGGGATAGTACCTAGAGTGTCGATTCTACTTGGTCATGGTGGAGTCAAAAATATTGTGAATCAAACAACCAATATTTAAGGCTTTATGGGTGTGGTCTGATGATGAAGGATAGCTGTTGACCATGTTAAAAACACATCATCCATATTGTGTGACCTGAAATGGAAAAAACAAATATGTTTTGACCACTCACCATATTTTCAACGCGGTACTCGTATCAATGTGTCATTCGAGGTCCTCACAGACATTGGAATGAAATAATACGAGTGCCCTTGGTATAGGTATTTGTACCATTCAGGGGACCTATTAGATGTGGAAGATAATGGGATCCCAAATGAAGGGGATAATGATGCCTGATAATTGGCGATAACATTTCCATGCAGGATTCAACACTCTAGGTGCTAAACCAGAGGGCTCAAGGGCACATTGGTGAACTGCCAAAGAGACTCGAGGGGGCCAACCTAAAAGCAGCCGAATTGAGAAGATAAGTGTGGAATAAGGGGACGAAGATATATCAGGAGAGAGAGGTGTGTAGGGAACATCATAAAAACAAGACATGAATGATGATGTAAGTGCATACCATGACACATTCCCTCCCTCCTAGGAGAACTCCGGATAGGGGGCCGGGAAGAAAAGGACGTTTCTTTGAAATGGGGTTGGACCTGATGGATAAATGTTCAGGTGGTCCTACATATCCCATTAGGATGGGAGTCAAGACATAAGTAGTTATGGAGTTGATGTGCAGTCTAAAATCATGCACCAAGGACACAGATATGGGAAATTAATGTCGGTGAGGGATGTGCATGGAATGGTTAATAGAACATAATCTTATACCACTTCGTATAATCAAAAATGTTAACATGGGATAGGGGTTTGAAAATTATGGGGGATCTAAGACAGGAAGTCACAACCTGTTCATAGTTTAACATCTTACATTGAAGATGATGGTGATCTTACTCTATGGTCATAGAGATCGGACCGTAGACACCCAGTTTAATGTCATGTGTGCGGGATAGATTGGTAAAAAATGATGAATCATCGTGCCTATTATGTGGCAGACCATAGAACGACAATTATGACTGAGTATAAATTTTGACCATGTTCTCGACAGAGTATCCCTATTTTGTGACCATGGATGGGGGACAACAATGGAGTCCCAACCATTGATCATATTTGCAACACAAGACTTGCATCTATTTGTCACCCAAGATCCTTGAAGACGTTGCACTGAAATGGAAAGATATCCCATAGGAAAAACATCCATTTCATTTGGGGTCCTTTTTTATGTGAATGATGGTAGGAACCCAAATGATGCGACATGTGGAGAGTGGTGGAACCTATGTATTTTAATGTCTTACTGCGCGGACAAGGCTTGATGGGTGTCTCAAAGGGACATATGTGGTGTGGAAAAAATATGCCAACATGAATGAGGAAAAAGTTTCCACACCACACCACATAATACTTAGTGTGAAACTGGTCCAATAGACCAAATGGTCAAGGGACCAGATATGGGAAGTCGTAGTCAACTTACAGTTTATCACCATGCACTGGGGACGATGGTGATCCTAGTTTAATATCATATAGATTGTACCGTAGATACGTTCCCCCTTATATAGATATTGTATTAATAAATCTCTTAATCCCATGTGAGTGTTTCTTGGAGGGGGGAACAACGTATAGGACCAGGCTCTCCCCAACATATAAGGGCACGATAGCTGGACTCGCACTCCTACCTGAGGAAAACCGATGTTTGAAGGGATATCAGGGAAGAATGAACTAATATCTCCAATATTTGGGACATATAGGGGTGGTGAAAAAAATGAAGGATAATTGTTTACTATATTCCAAACAAAGTATTCATATCATGTGACCTGAAATCGAAACACCAAATGAGTGTTGACCGATGACCATATTCACAATGTGGGAATTATATCAATTTTTTGTTCAATGTCCTTGAGGACGTTGGCCCGAAATGAGGGGATATTCCTTGGGTTATGTATATGTACCATTTGTGGGACCTTTTGGATGTGAATGATGGCAGAATTCCAAAATAAGAGGAGTGATTAAAGAATTCATGTACCCATGAAATTTAACTTCAAGCATGACTATGGGACAGAGATCTACATGGAGATGGATACAAAGTGCGATCATGATGAACATGACATGAAATAAGGTAAAATCCTTCACCACACCACGTGTTTTGAACAAAGGTGTTATCTTGAAGTTGGGGTTGGGCCTACAGATGAAATGTCCAGGCATTCCTCCATATTCCATAAGGATTAGAATCATGCCACACATAGTTATAAAAAGGGTTCATACTATTTAACATCATGCAGGGAGGACATGGGAGGATAGAAGAATGAGGAGGCTCACATGGTGATATTATCACGATGCCACCATGAGTGGGACCAGAGAAACCTACACAACACCATGCAGGACCCTACAGGAGAACCCCACTTGAGGGGAGGATGTGTTCAATGATAAGAGTTTGGGTTGGACTCAAGACAAGGTGTCTGAGTGTTCCTATATATCCCATGATGCTGGGAATCAAGTCATATGTAGTTCTAGAGATGCAATTTGATGTCTTGCAGGACAACGGTGGTGGGGATATCTTAGTTTAAGGACTTAGATCTCAGAATATTTTCCATTTTATCATCATGCAGGACAAATTTTGAATAGTTTTATGTCCTTATGTTCGGATGAATCAAACAATTTAACATCTTGTGGTGTGGATGAAAAAATTTAAGGTCATGAAAGACCATATTGAACATAGTTTATGTTCATAGAGATCATACTGTTTTGTATTTTATCATCATGTGGGATGATAAAGTAGATTAAGGACATGCATGATGTAACAGTTTAAGGTCATATAGGACCAGATACTGTTTAACGCCCAACATGATGACATACAGTTTAATGTCATGAGGGAAATTATAGTTTAAGGTCATTTAGGTCAAAATTTTCTCTGGAATAGTATTGCTTGAAGAACTTGGTATTAGTGGGAGGAGTTATATGCTCACCATCCATGGTCACTAGGGAGTACACACCATTGGGGTAAATATAATGAATGAGATAGGGTCCTTTCAATTATTATTCCATCATTGAAAATATCCAACTAGTTATAATTAGGGTTTTCATAGAGAACACCATGTCACCTTGCAAGAAATAGCAGAGGAGATATTTCATGTTGAAGGATTTTGTTATCTTATTCTGATGCCTTTCCTAGTTGTGCATGGCATAATGCCTATTCTTGTAGAGCGCTTCCAACTTAGTCTGATGGATATCATCTATTTTATCTGGAATTTTTTTATCGTAGACAGCTGTCTGTAGTGATGGAAACTGAATCTCGATGGGCAGGACAACCTCCGCTCTGTACACCATGGAGTATGGGGTCAGCTATGTGGAATTGCGAGTCGTTGTCCTATAAGTCCAGAGGGCATTGGGAGCTTGTCCATCCAAATCTTCTTGTTATGACCATCCATTTTATGTATAATGTTAGATAGGGTTTTGTTGAATGCCTTGATCTTCCCATTCTCTTGTGCATGATAGCGGGAGGTTTGGTTAGAATAGATGATGTACTTGGCGTACAATTTCATCAACTCAACTACCTAGAAGTGCATGCTGTTATCAGCAAGGAAGGTGTGAGGGAGGAAATCCAAATAAATAGATGTTGTTGGATCTCATGAAGTCAATGATAGAAAATGCCTTCTCCTCCTTCAGTGGAACTGCCTCTGTCCATTTAGAAAAGAAATCCACAATGGTCAGAATGAACCTGCTTTGGTGAGTTTTCGACAATGGATAATCCCCCATGACATCAAGTCCCCATAATTCAAAGGGACAAGAGTACATGGTATTATAGAGAGGCTCTAGTGGACAAATCATAAAGATGGCATGAATTTAGAATTAATAGAACTTCTTGGAAAACTCAATGGAGTTACGGATCTTAGAGGGCCAAAAATTCCACAATCACTAGATATTGTGAGATAGTTTCGGCCCGTTCTGATGAGACACAAAGGAACCGTTATGAACCTCCTGCATGGTATGAGAAATTTCAACTCCGTGAATGAAATGGAGGATAACCCCATCAAAACTATGATTGTAGAGGATCTGATCAATACTAGGACCACTCTAGAGAGTGAACTACATCACGTGGAATTAGATTCGCTCTCGCTCGTCTCATCTACCGGGAGATTTACATGTTGGAGGTACTCGAAAATGGAGGTCCTCCAATTGGAAGTTACATACAACACTATGTTAGGGGGACAGGAGGGTCCTGACATGGAGGCTCCTTTAGTAAGGTGGCTTATCTGCATGCTATCATCATCATCTGGTGTAATGAAGGATATGACTCTCTAGTGTGAAACGTGGATAATCAAATCATCATGTTCAGGCTCTGCAAGTGATGCAGCTAAGCTGGCCAAGGCGTTAGCTCAACCGTTCTAGGATTGAGGGACATGGGAATCTTCGGGTTGAGATGGGAACTGGGTCATCAGTTGGAGGGTGTGTCCCATAAGTGGTATGAGCTATGGATTTCTGAAGACATAGTCACAGTTTACCTACTTGATGACTAGTTTGGAGTCCCCTTTCACATGCAAGTGGGGAAAATCAATCTTAGGGGCCATCTCGAGGCTAGTGATAAGAGTATATTACTCTGCATAATTATTGGTACAACCCTCTGACAACAGAAATGAATATGGAAAAACAACATTTTTTGGACAGATGAAGACAATTCCCAGGCCTACTTTGATGAGGTTTGGGTCATTGAGCCTTCAGCTAGTAGGGCTCTGGGAAGCATAATCAATGTGCATTTTCCAACATGGAGTGTCTTGGTTCACTAAGTGTATTACCTCATCAAGAAAATCATGGTTCGGGGACTGGTCCATAGGATCCAGATGGGTGTCCAAGAAGTCTTAAAATGCCTTCCCATTAATAGCCTTATGGAGAACAAAACAGAGGTCAAACTACTGAAGGATTGATTCCCACCCAGCTAGATGGCCTGCCAACATGGGGAAATTCAGTATAAACATTAGTGGATCATCTCAGAACACTAGTTGTACCTCATGATGCAGTATTTAATGCTGCAATTTCTATACTTTGAATGCCATTTCATGGAAGCTCTTAATGATAAGGGAGGATCTGGTGTCTGTATTGAGGATAATGTGACTGAGATAGTATAGATTATTCTTAGTTCCCTTGTTGTTCTTCTAGGAGAGAAGTGTACCAAGATATCATTCCAGGGCGGTCACATAAAGGACCAGCGACATTCTAGAAATTGGAGACATTAGGGAAGGAGGATATAATAGTTAATTATTTATTTCTTAGAAAGCAGTTTCACCTTCTTCAGCCGAGTGATAAGTAGTTCATTTCTTATTGAGTTTAGAAAATGGTTTACACATTCCATCCAAATTCATGATATATCGTCATATATTGGCCATGTGGTCATGAAATCCTCGAATATCCCAAATTTTGCACAGAGGAGACATCTATCTGATGGCCTTGATCTTCTCCATCTCAATCTCGATTACTCTATATATGGCCATGAAGCTAAGAAACATTCTGGAGGTGACCCTGAAGGCACACTTCAATGAGTTCATCTTGAGGTGGTGAAAATAGAGGAGTCCAAACACTTTGTCAAGATCATTGAGATGGTCCTTACATTGGTGAGATTTGACCACCAGATCATCCACATAACATTCCACCAATGTGTTGAAGATTGGCCTAAATATGCGTTGCATGGCACATTGTTAGGTGGCTCCTGTGTTCTTTACACCGAAGGGCATTACCTGGTAGTAGAATATACCTTGTGATACCTTGAAGGATAAAAACTCTACATCATTGAGGGAAACTAAGATTTTTTTTATACCTGAAGAACCTATCCATGAAGGAGAGAGCCTGGTACCCAGTAGTGGCGTCTATCAATTGCACTATCACAGGAAGGGAAAATCGTCCATTAGACAGTGACAGTTGACATCATGGAAGTTGATACAGACTCAAATCTATCTTTTCATCTTCATGATAGGAACAATGTTAGAAAACCATTTTGGTTAATGGACCACCTTGATGAAATTGGCCTTGATGTTATTATCAAACTTGGCCTTGACCATGGCCCCATGAGATGAGTGCATCTTTCTGGGAAGTTGTTTGAACCCGTGGTGATTTACTGGAATACCGAGGTGGTAGATAGCGACCAGTACATCTAGTCCTAGAATCTCATCATAACTATAGGCAAACACATCATGATTCTACTTCATGATGTCAATGTACTGTTGTTTCTCTTCAAAATGCATAACAAAAATGATCAATGTGGGATTAAGATTCGTTTCACTAACAAGTCTCACCTTCACCAATTCATCTACTATGGTGGATAAACCCTATTCAAAGGTATGAGGAGCATCATCTAAATACTCATCTTCACATATGGAAGAGGGATCCTCATTGGGATGAGTTTCCTCTGAGTCAATAGATCCCAGTGGGATACATGTACTAGTATGAGCAGTAGTAGACATTGCATCAAGGGACTCCTATGCTACTGAAACCATGGAATGAAAAATGTATGGGAGAGTCTTCATCTTATATAATAAATTGAGATAATGTCCAAGAATTTATCATACTTTATTGCCTTATAATGGATGGTTTCTACAGTTTCTAACTTTGTCTCAAACTGGAGGGGGCGTTTGAAGCCTCAACAAGGGATTCCTGCATATTCACTGATAGATGAAGAGAATCAAGGATAGAGATACTCTTCATAATGATGGAAAGATTCTTGAGTACATCATACTATCATTCCAAATCATGATGTTCTTCTTATATGAGGTTGTTCTGCGGTTGGAGACATGACGGGACCTACTGGATGAACTGGCAGCTAGCTGGTGCTGGGTATGTCACACTGCTCGCTAGTATATGCTTATGTAGTGACATACATTTATGGTTTGGATGACTGAGGCTGATACGTAATTGAGTGCAGATGATCGCAGCATGGGTGGGGCGGTTCTTCCTGATCAAGTAACATAAACAGTCGTGCAGGCAACCCTGATGACACCAAATAAGGAGGTTGTGTGTGCTGAGCTCTACGCGGGGCGAGTTGTCTTATTGTGGAGACATGCATATCCTGGTTGGAAGTACTAATTGAGGAACTCCAATGACCTATATAACTGTGGCTCCTTCAATGCTGGAATTGTCTATGGACATTGGTAAGATCCGTCTGGGGCTCCTCATCATCAGAAATCATGTAGGGGTATACCATCTCCATGGTGATAACCTAGGAATACCCTTGATCATCACATGAAGACTATTCTTCTACCAGATATATTCTAGGAGGAACTTCTATATCTGGGGGAATGGAGTTACCGAGAGTACATGATAAAAATGGTGTCGTTGGAGGAATTCATTTTTCCCTTGCACTGTCGATGTTTTCTATGTTGGGAATAGGAATTCTAATTCATTGACTCAGAAGTATTAGATGTGGGTGATGTATTATCTTCTTCTGGATCAGGTCAATTTAGGCAATCCTGGTTAATTTCATGGGCATGAGGGACTACCTTATGGGGCATCCATTCATCATACTTTTGTGACCTGTGGTCAAAACCCTAACACCAATCACTGTTGCTGTCATTTCCACTATCAGGTTTCATGAATACACATGCCACCTATTTCAGGGTTGGGCCTATCTTGACTAATATGTTATCAACCAGGTCTTGATGTTAGTATTTAAACACATATCACTGTTTTAGGGTGTTCCCCAGGATCCGGTGATAGGGGAAGTAGTTAGGAAAATCAGTGGGAACCACCTCTTCTGGCCTCCTACATTCAAGAAAACGAAGATGTATATGTTCCGAGGAACATTGTAAATAACCATGGACCTGAGCCACAATGAATGAGAAGTCCTGGTTTCTCCTGTTTTTGAAGGGGTCTCAGAGACCCTAGCGCTTTCGTGGGATTGGAGGAGCCTTTCGAGGTGGTAGAACATATTTATATCACCGAGGCGGTGGTGGCATGTTATGTCGGGGAATCCTCTGATTATAAGGTGGTCACTGCAAGGCTGGAGGCTATACCTATGGTGGAGGGCATTTGTGGGGCTGTGTAGGTGGTTCCACTGTTAATAACTCTAGTTTTTTGGGGGCCTCTATTTGGGCCACCGCAACGGGCATAGCCTTCGTAGCTCTTCATAAAGGAATTGTGTGAGGCAATCGATGTGCCTACATGGAATTTTGTAAGGATTCCTCTAGAATTTGGGCCTTATAAAATAAGTCTTGAAACCCAATGAGTTGTGTAATGAGAGAGGGTAATAGTTCAGTCTTGAAATTGTCAACACACATTGTCAGCATTTGTTCATGTGTCAGTGGAATATCCAAGGAGTAGGTGAGGCCTTTCCAATAGGATACAATGTCTTGGAAGCATTTTTCAGTAAACATATTGTTCTTAATGATGTATTTGATAATTCTATTCTAGGTGGTAGAGTTGAACTAGTAGAGGAACATCCAACAGAGATCTTCCCAAACAGTGACATATCAGATATGTAACTAGCTATACCAGAAAAATGTAGGACCTTCCAATGTTTGGAAAAAACATTAGAGTTTGGTGCCCTCCAGCATCACAGAAGTTCCCAACGTGAGCCCACACCATTTGATGAAGTGGGCCAGATGCAGCAGTTGGTCACCCATCTCATTAAAGAGAGAGATGGTTGTATTTCAGAAACTTGGTGGTGCTGACAGATCATCCTTCAATGCTAGATATCACTTGCCATCATGAGGGATAGCCACCTGTATTGTTTCATGAACTTAGAGGAGGGAAATGAGCATCTCCATTGGATCATATGGGCAGGGATTCCTATCTTGACAAGGATCTATGACTAACAGTGTGTTGGAAGGTACTTAAACATGATAATATTGCCCAATGGCTAGTGCAGCAGCTGGTGGGATGACCTCTGGAGAGGCTGGGGGAACCTTATCTCGGTCCTAGATATTATCACACCACATAGGTGGATTTGGAGACACATATCGCACCATACATTCATAATATCTGGCCTATATCCTGTCTACGTGGGCAAAATGATAATGGTCACCTGGGGGAACATGTTGGGAGAAGTTGTGTCTGCCCCTGCTACCCTGGTCGAGGATCACCATAGTCTATTTGTCACTCCGCAGAAAATTTCACAAGGAATTCATCGAATATCTTCCTATAATCTGTGAGATGTTGATGCAACATAGCTTTTTCGGGATCATGATCTATCTTTTGAATTGATCCAGATGGGTCAAAGGGTTTGACAACCCCAAGTTGATCATTTCTCTTATTGGGATTCTAGATGAGCAGTAATGCTTCAGTGGGAATGGGAAGACCCAGTAGATTTATCTGTTGGTGAGTACCCTTAATAAAAGATCCAATACATGTAGCACTCCACCAGGTGGTAAGTTCTCTTTAGGGAGTTATATCTCGGTCTTTTCCTCCGATAGATCTACCATGCTAACCGCGACTCTATACGGAGGCACATCCTCTATATCGCCTGGAAACTCATGTTGGCGCTGGATAGCACTGATGTGGAGGGAAGCATACTTATCCCAACAACAGACCTAAATGTGGTGGGAAACTAACTTGATAATTCTGCAGAGCACTTTAAAGCTTTGAACACATCTCTCCTGGAGGGTCTGGTGTTGACGGTGCGACTCAGAACACTATGCCATAGGAAGTGCACCCAAGTCGACCATACAACACTGTTGGTCAATATCTTCGATGTGTTCTTGACTATTGGGGTAGGTCACTAGATGATAAAGGATACAAAAGTTTGTTTCCCAAAGGGTCTGAAAAAATCACGTGACTTCCTCCCGAATGAGAGATTATGGAACACTGATGTCTGTAGTCACAATTTTCACTAACATTTCCGGAAAATGATCTCCGGCAAGAATGTGCTAATAGATTCCTGGCTTAGACTCAGTATCCAGCCCTTGGGTTCCCCACTAATCAACTAGGTATGACTACGTGACTGGAAACGGTATTAATGCTAACAGCTGATACTATAGACTGGAAAGTGGAGAATATGGAGGATAGGATGACAAGATGCCGCATCATGGGCTATCCTGCAATGAATTCTTTAACTGAGCCACTAAATCTCGGTAATATGGGATGGGGATCAAAATTTCTTCTATGGGGGCTACAGTCACTAAAGATGGGTCGGGCTGTTTCTCATCGTTTACTGGTCCCCAAAACAATTCTCCATGATCTCTAGTTGAAGAAAATAATGACCCTATGGATGATATGGAGGATTTCTCGACCTATCCCGAGGATGGGGAAAATCATTCTTCTGAATATATCCATGGAGGGAGTTGGGAATCCAGTGGACCTCACATTCTAGAAGGTAGAGTGTAATGCACCTCGTTCCTACCTATCCCTTGACATAGAGGATCGAGGTAAGTGTTTTATTACTAAGTCACATTCCTCATTGGAATCTGAGATGAAGATATTATTAGTTATGGTTTGAACATTATCAGTATTCTTTTTATGGTGGCAGAGACCCGCCCTCTTTCCCCGGGATGGCTCTTCAAGGAATTGTAGATTTTTGGCTTGAGTAGGTCCTTTGGTCGAACTAGTGCTAGGGCAGAGAGTACATCCGCCTGGGTAAGCCAGGGTGCCAAGACCACCTGGACAGATGTAAAAGGGTTCAAGGGGAGGACCTCCGTGTCCATTGGCTAGCGCACAGAGGGAATCTCCACTAGAGATGCTGGAGTGGGTAGGACCATCTCTAGACCTAGTGGGATCATGGGTAGGGCCTCTATTATTATTTCCTATGGAAACATATGTGCAAGGAGGGTCCTCGTACAGGCCGAGAAGAACACGGGTAGGACCTCCATGCTGGGTATTTATAAAGAGAGGCAAACCTCCACCTCTTTGGTTACTGGGACAAGGAGGACCTTCATTAGCTGTTGTAAGGACATGGAGAAACCTCTATGCTGGAAGATGATCATATTTGTAGCATCTTCATACTGAAGGCATGTGATTGGAGGAAATTCTCTTTACCTAAGTTCGTGGGTGTGATGGAGGCTCTCGTAATGAGAGTCAATACAGCGGGGAGGACCCTCTCTCAAATTTCAGACGACATGAGGAGGACCTCCACACCAAGCATGGGATAGGGTCATAACTTATCTCACATTGGTGATTTTAAATGAAGGACATGTGTACTAGGTTTCATTGGCACGGGTCAGCCCGCGGAAGGTGCCACCAGTATCGGTGACTAGGAAAGTTGACCCAGCCTACCAATGGGGCAGTTGGGTACTCGATCCATGCCTGACATCTATATTCCCATGCTTGGGATAGAGTATGAACTAATGGTATGTGTTATCAGTGGCACGGGACATGGTATTCATTGATGTTGACACCCCTCAGTGGGCATCCTCCCCAGCCTACGCCTAACACTGGCATCGGGTTAACTAGACTGGGATAGGTGGTGCATGTTCATAGCATACCTACTCTTCATCCGGTGGGGTCGGGTGGCGGCATTGACATAAACTAGTGGGAGACCTTATTAAGAGCCCTTGGAATTGGTTCCTTGTCGGGATATCCCCTACGTCTCCCACCTCATCGGCATAGGGGAGGGAGTCATTGAAGCGTTCTGCAGAGAGGCTTCCAAAACAATTATGCGTCATTGTGGGGAGTAGTGGCTCCCTGCACAGCCCTTGGTGTTAGTGGTGGTGATGAGGCGCAGAATCCTCTATTTCATGATGGGCCATATCCTAGGTGGGGATAATCCCCTCATCCTTGTATAGTCAAACGAGTTCATTTATCACTATTCTCTATATGATTTCAGAAGCGGATATGGGGCATGGGCGCCCTATAGATATTGGTGTGCAAGCTATCACAGAAGAAATTAGGGCCACACATGATTTCCTCATTGACGTTGCCCCTACCCCTGCATCGGTGGATGGGCGGTGATCGGTTTCATATTATGGTAGCTTGGGTCCTGGAAATCATGGATAGTTAACCATTGGTGCTGAAATAAGTAAAAGCCAAGTCATGTTACCCAGTTCCATTATTTATTTAATGGTTGGAAAGTTGGATACATTCTGACAACGTCACAGATCGAGATGTCCAACTTTCAACATCCCCAATTTCTTGTGTGTTTCACACCAGGCCCACTTTTTTTCTTAATGGGAACTGGCACCAAATACATGGATCTGGTGACATGCTAGTCCACTAATGTCTCGAACACTACTAATCTCTATATTGATGAAAAGAATTTCACATTGGGATCACCATTTCTTTTTCTAAAATATTCATCGATTTGCGAACATACATATAATGAGTATGAACATGTTTTTGCCTCACATTCCCAATTTCCAATGGTGGGCATCATCCATCACTTATTTAGGGAAAATTTCTCCTTGATCAAAATAGGATGATCTGAGGTTAGTTTCTCCTTCTGTGGATTCCTCTTTGGAACTCGTCACCTTGTCCGGGTCTCCCCTATAGATTTGATATGTTTTTTGTGAAACCCAGCCTAGTTCCATGTCCTTATTGAAGCCGGTTAATTAAGCTACTTCTTTAAGGACATTTTAGGGGGTCTGGTTATTAAAGAAGCCTTCGGTCGGGGGAGTAGTCTTTTTGGACATTACTGGAATGTCTGGAAACTGGAACACTGGTGCTTCTGGGTTTCTTTCCATTATAATATAGATTCTCAAGGGCACAAAATACAAAGGGATCCCATGATGAATGTGGGAAATTATATTATGTATCATGCTTCTTTGGTTTTCCTCATCTTCCTATGTTTAACATAGGGTGTGCTGTGAGTTTTACATTTAGAGGAGATGGATCAGAATGATTATAACACTGACAAGAGTAGATTAGATGGGTGAATCCCCATGAGGGAGCACTGATACTGGGTCTAATGCATGGTTTGTTACCCAATCACTGCTAGGAGTAGTGAGAGAGTGGGTGACATGATCTCACTGAGATGTGGAGGCCCGGGTATGGATCAGGATGGATATGGATTGTTGAGCGAAGTGGATGGATAATGAAATGGATCCATCGTGGGGACAACGATGATTTTGGGATTGGACCTTAAATTGGACTCCTACGTATCATCTTGTCATGGAATCAAAGTTCCCATAGTTTGGTGGGGATATGTGAAACCTAAAGTGGTGGCCCATGGGAATGGATGCATGGATGCTATCTAGAGGAATTTGAACCCCTAGGTTGGGGATTAACCTTCCAGAAACACATAGTCTCCATGAAAAGAGGGCATGATGGTATGTGATTGATGGGATTGAACTTTTGGGAGGATTCTTACGTATCCACATGGAAGGGAATCAAAGTCCACATAGTTCCTGATGGGGGTATAGAATCGGGGTGTGCATAGAGGACAGCGACCCGATGATATACTGAGGCTTACACATGATTTGAATCTCAGGATGGTATGATGCTCGAGGGCCAGGATAGAGATGTTGGTCCCAATAGAGGGGAAAACACCAGCTTACTACTGATGGGGATCCTGATGGATTACCATCTATTTGGATACAACAACTTACCGTCAATCGGGGGAACACAACGGCTTACCGCTGGATGGGGTCACACCACCATTCCGCTGGATGGGGTCACAATGTCTTACCACTAGATGGGGTCACAATGGCATACTGTTGGATGGGGTCACAATGACATACCACTGGAAGGGGTCACAACGGCTTACCTCATAATGTGGTTGTACCTCATGGAGGATTCATATGTACCCTACCTTGGAGATATGGATCAATGGCTATGTATTTCTAATGGGTATAGTTTAACGTCATGTGGGATGATGGTGGACTGAAGTAAAGTTGTTAGAACAAGTAGGTGTTGGTATTGATCCTCATGGAGGCTTCTTATATACCTATCTTTGGAAAAGATCAAATTCCACATAGTTAAGTATGGTGTATTCATTAACCAATGTAAATTGGTCGAGACTAGTAAGTGTTTTTCATGAACCTCATGGAGGCTTCCTACGTTCATATTCTTAGCAAGGGTCAATTTCCATGTAGTTTGGGATGGTGTGGGACTTACACATTAGGCTTCCCAAAGAGGGTGTAATGGTTTATGCTTAGTCTAATCCCATGTTAGTCATGCACGGTGTGAGAATCCAGGGGAAGTAGAGTGGGGATTACACGTGGGGATTACACGTACTTATCATCCCAAAGAGGAAATAGGGGTTTACACATGGTTAGCATCCCAAGTAGATGGATATTGGGATTGTCTCCATGATGGAGGACTGATAGAGTTAAAGCCTAGAGAGAGAGGTATAGGATAATAAAGGTCCTCATGCACATCTCTCATCTAGTATTTCTCACCCTAGAAGATAGGAGGAGTAGTGTGCTACATCTTGCAAGAAATGATAGTGGATTACACTAATTTGGTTTCCCATTGTTAAGGACAGACACCACTCTAGTAGATAGGATATCATTCCATGTGATGAAGATATCAATCCCGTGGAGAGGAGCGGGTTTATATAATGTTCGAGACTGGGTACCCAACGTGTGATGCATGGGGTGAGGAAACATTTCAATGTCATGTACTGTGGATGATGGTGCTTGGATGTTTAAAATCCTACTTCTCATATGAGGTTGGTTCACTCTGCACCCATAGGAATTGCATAACCGACATTGTTTAAAACTTTGTGACGGGAAGGCATCAACAATGCCATGGAGAGGGGGTTTCATGGAGTGATCCACAGAGTGGTCAACATTAGCATGGCTATGTAATGAAGAAATAGACATTTTCATGACTATAAAAAGAATCATAAGGCCATGTAACGCAACACGAAGCACCGCCCAAATGACATTGAAATCGTATCTTATGAACTTAGTGGGTCGTACTGGAAAAGGGTTTGCAGAGCATAGGGGCTCAAAGTAAGAGGCCTTATGATCCTATGGTTCTTCATATAGGAGAGGGGAATTGAGAAGGGGTTTTCTTCACAAAGTGGAATGTCCTAGACTTGTAATAGGGTATAAACGCATATAGAGGATTCCTCATGAAGCAGAAAGGCTTTTGTGGATCAGGGCTTCACAAAGCAAGGGTACCTTGCAATTCATAGCACATCGAAGCACTGTGTCTCGCAAATCATACTGGCCATGCTTTAGCATGTGGATCACATGTTCATGGAGGGTACTTCATGAAGCATGAGTTCAATGTGAAGACTCGAGTCCCCTTAGGGATCTCCTTCCTTTGTGAAGGCCCATGGGCTCGGTCAATGGAATCCCTACTTGAAGAGGTGTTGTGTTTTAGCAGTGGGAAAGGAACATCACAATGATATTGTACCTTAAAGAGATCATTTTTCACAAAGGGGATGGTTATTCATGATTTCAGATCTATGAAGGTGAATGGATGGAGTATCCATCCATTGGGATCGAGGGGAGCCCAGTATTTATAGGCATGAGGTGGCACAAAGAAGGGATAGCTCGGTATGGAGCCACACAACATTTTTTCGTAACTGCGAAGACTCCCACCTCTTTCCTGGGAGGCATCTTCAAAAACATATGAGGGATCATAGAGCCTCCTTCCTCTTTTCTCTGTGGCGACTTTTAAAATTTGGCAACTTTGCACTAGCCGTGGTGTTACGGGGCTCTGCGAATGGGCTTCGCGATGTAGCTTATTTGGACTTGAATTTCGATTTGTGTCATTTTCCTATGCACATATTTTTTGAGGCAACATCAACCTTTATATCTATGTGAAAAAATGAAATAAAAAATGGATGCATGTAGAAAATAATAATTTGACCTATAAAGAATAATATAAAATTCATAAACATGATATATATCCATTAAATTCATTATAAGAGTAAAAAATTATGGGTTTTGATGTGAAATACATTTTTGATCAGGGAGTTAATATTTCATTGTAGACATGATTATTGATCAAAAATTTAAATGAGTAGAATTAATGACGATATATGAATAATAATCCTTTATGAATTATAATTATGACATATAAACATATTTTTTCAACATATCCATGAATTATAAAATCCGTTAGAGGCGGTGATATAAAAGGATCCACATTACATCGTCCAAACGGTAGTCCATGCGTACACCTAATCAAGGTTTTGGTTTTTCTTAATGGATGGAGAAGAATGAATAATTTTTCTTTAATTAATATAATTTCATTTTTATTATAATTAAATGTAAATAATTACATTAATATGGTTTTAGTACATAATTATAGAAATAATTAAGAAGGAATCACTAAGAAGAACATGATACTCATGTTATAGACTTGAATTTTATCTTCTAATGATTACATGAAATAATTTTATTATGCTAATAATTATTGAAAAAGGAAATTGGATATGTTATGGTATGTAAGACGATCAATGTTTCTTATTTCCAAACATGTATTAAACTCGAAGGTTAGTATTCGATGTGGAGGAAGTGATACCTTTTTATAAGTGTATAGAAGGGAACTTTTGGTATCTCCTTAACATGTTCAATAAGTTGATATTACTATTCAAAGGTCCATGGCTTGATAATGGAAAAATATGTCGTTAAACTGATCAAGGGATGATTTACACCACAACAACACATTTGGGTGTAATCTTTGACATTATTATAGACCATTCATTTAACATGTCACTTTTTACAACAAAATACCTTTACTTGGGTAATTAAATAATAACTATATTGATTAATTGTTTGGAAAAAATTTACATTGGAACATTTAACTGACATGAACCATTACACATAATCCATTTAATTCATTTAATTCAATATAATATATATGATTTTTCAAATATTAATTTTATGACTAGGGCACATAAAGCATAAAAATAGTTTTTAGAAAAACTATATTTTAAAGATTTAAAATTATGTGCAATCGATTTTTAAAATAATTATCAGTACTAATATCATAATTTTTTATTTAATCTAAATTTAATTGAATTAGGATTTATTGGGAATACAAAACCCAATCTCACCTTGAAAATACATAGTTCAATGAAATCCATAAAAATGTTTTTTTATTAAACTAACATTTATATTTAGATATAAAATTGATGGAAATAGTAGTTATAAAGTCAATGAATATATTTAAATGAATTTTTTTATTCACAAAAAAAATATTTTTTAGATATCAATGTTATTTATATAGAATAACAAAATAGTAAATGGAATAGTTTTCTCAAACACTATATTATTCGACTAAAAAGAAATATTTTTTGATGAAAATAAGACTTTTATAATAATAAATTATTTATATTATAAATAAAAAAATTATTTCCATCTTGTAAAATTTAAATTGTAATATTTTTAAATTCAATATCATTCAAAAATAAAAAAATTCATGTTTTTATTGGAAAATCATTTTCATTATTAATAGTTTCTAGTTATATATCATATTAGCTACCAACTTAATTTTTGTTAATAACATATTGTTAAAAATCATATCTTATCTTCATTAACAAAAATTTATTAAAATATAATTAAATGATAAATAAAAAATCTAGATAAATAATTTTCTAAACAATAATTGAACTCATTAGATGTTTTAGGTATTATAATTGAATTTTATTAACATTAAAAATATCCATATCATGAATTTTAAACATATTTTATAAGGAACTAGATCGTATTGTATACATATATTTCAAAATCATATTTTTAATGGTCATAAGAAATATTTATATTTAACCTAAATATATCATGGTTCCATTTCAGTTCAGTGTTTCATATGGAGCTAGATATGAGACACATTGTATTATTTAAAGCTAGTAATTAATTAAGATCTCAAGGGGTTAAAATATGTTAATTAAAAAGTTTTAATATTAAATTATATTTTTTTCTTGGAATTGATATGTTTTTAGTATGGTAAAATCACTCTATTATTCATATAGTTGATTCCTGTTTATCTTATAGCTAACATGGTGTGATTGGGAACATGTCTCGGTCCAAGTGATAGACCATATAATGGGTAAATATTGGAAATAAAATGTTGTTATATTATTGGTAGATATATTTAGAGAGAGTTGGGAAGATTTCAAAAGAAATCATTCTCTATAATCTAGATAGAGAGAAATATAGAAAAGTAGGAATATTTTTAAACACTGATTAGAAAATCATGAGCATATGAAAATTGATTATTTTCATAGGAATCATTATTATAAATTTTCATCCTTAATAATGGATGTTTATGTTGTTTGGTTTCCTATTATCACCTTTATATATGAAAATAATTACAAACCCTTAATAATTTATAATTTTGCATAGTAAAACTAAGATTAAATATTATTTTCTCCAAATTACTATGAATAATTAAGATCCCTGTTTTTTCCATCTATATCTTAAAAATTCATGTAAAAATGAAATTTAAAATAAATAAAAACATTGAAGATAATTAGAGTATTAGTGATAGGTGATATATATCAGAATATTTTCTAGGATTAAAATAAATCTTTGTAATCCAATGTTCAAATGTTATCGTATATATAATATTTATGAATTTATATATTTTATTAATATAATAAAAAATATAAATAAGAATAGTATTTTTAATCAATTAGATATTTAAATAAATAAATAAATAAAATAATCCAACCGGTTGATATGTATTTTTTATATAAGTTGTGTATATTTTCCATGTTTCACTATGAAATTGTAGTAAACATATTATTATTTGTGAGATCCTTTATCCTAATAAATTAATTATAGTCTATTAATAAAAAATCACATGGTATTTTATAAAAAAAATATCTTACATAATATAATAAAATTATATAATAGGTGCATAAATGTTATAATCAATAAAAACTAAAAAAACCCAAGGGATAAAATTAGATTGTTCACACCTCCCATATGAAGGGTCAATCCAAACCACAAATGACCCATAACAATAGGCTTCCATGACATAAAATTGGGCCTAGATGCTACAATTATGTGCAGTTTTGGTACTATAGTGCCAAGAAACTATATAATATACGATACTACTATTCAAGAAACATTGATAACTGCAACATCATACAATTACATAAATAAAAAAAATGGCTAATAAAGAATTAAAATTAAATGAATAATATATTTATTATAAGGACTCAGCTTTATAACATTACATAATATTGAATTAAATGAATAATTCACATTACGTATCTTTTCAGGTTTATAGTTTTAGAGAATTAGGACACAACTATTATATCTCAAAAGATTACAAAGTAGACACTTCTACTCAGTTTCCATTTTTTCAAAATATAAAAACTCTTAAAAATAAATATGTCTAGTTCCATGTTTTAGGCAGCATGAATTTTCTTTGATCCCATCCTTGAACCTATTCATCTTTAAGTCCTGTGGAAAACATTTCAAAAACATGGGATGAGCATAAAAAGCACAGTATGGGTTATAAAATAAGGAAAGGAATCATTAACCCATCAATAAATACAAATCAATGAAACTAATAATTTTCAATCATAACATACCTTACGAAATCATAAGACTTTTGAATAACACACAGAAATCTTAAATCATAAAGGTAACTTATGGCATTCATAACATACTTACATTGTAGTTTTCACAGCTACATAGGGAGTTGCATTTGGAATACCCATCACAGTATATTCCCTAAATCAATTAGGAGAAACATTACCGTTTATGTCCATCACGTTACTCAATGTATTGGAGAGCTATCTCGGGCTCACCCGCCATAGGTTTATCACAGAACCACTCGTATACGTAAAAAATGCCCATAAACGATAACGTAATCATAAAACATAACACAAGAATAAAGAAAATAAAACATTTACACATTCTAATCACAATATATCATATCAAGATATTTACATAACAAATGTTGTATCAAACCATTTTCAATACCATTTAAAACATTTAATAAAGAGATTTTTGAATCAAAGTGTCCCTTTCCAATTTGAAGATTTTAAAGGAATTAAAATTTTTAAACATTAATGTCCATATAAATAAATACTAAAAACCATTTTTAAAACATTAACATTAATGAAAAATATTTAGAAGAATAAATCTTCAAAACATTTAAAATGATATTTTAGTTAAACAGTTTTTAAAAAAATGAGAGACGGTTGAATGAAAATAATTGAGGAATAACATATAATCAGAAATTTATAATATCAGGATAATAAAGGGATTCATGATATAATATTCCAATGGATTGTATATACATCATAGAAAAGTTAATTGGTGCATAATGATAATGAAGTCCCAATGGAATGTAAATTGAGACGAAATCCCTTATATAAAATGGTATCCTTAGACTAAGGATAAATCAATTTCAAAATAATTTGGGACGAATATAAATAAAATCAATATTATTGGACATTCTGTGTTAATCAATCATAGTAAATTCACAAATTTTTTTAATACAAAACCAATTACTTTGATGTTTAACTCAATGAATGGAAATTGAGTTAAAATTATTCTTATCAAGTTCAAATCGATGACATGAAAATTTATTAATGGAGTAATTACGTGTATAAAACATATGATCACACAATGGGGAGTGGGAATTACAACCTAAATAAATAAATAGTGATTCCACACATAATCATAGCATGACATAATTAAGAATTTTATGATTAACCCATGGAATGGAAATTGGTTTAAAAGTTTCTCGTACCGATTTGGTAACATACGAAACATTCAACCCATAAAAGAAGGTTCATAAAATGAATATGTAAATACCCATAACTTTAATTATATTATACAATGAATACAATAATGTGAAGTACATACACCACACAAAAGTAAATAGTGTCAAATATAGCATGAATCTCATAGGAAGAAAAAGTAAGATGAAAAATCCTTAACACGTTGTAATCAAAAGAGTAATATGAGAAAAAGTTAATAACAAACAAATGAATCACATAATACCATGACTATAAATATAATCATGATAATATATATCTTATGGCAATAAACAATACACCACATGCAATAAATAATTTTTGAACAATGGAAATCTCACGGAATTTAAAGTTAGATAAGAAATCCCTTATCTCGTGTCCGACTAGACACTATTGGTCTTTTTTCTTATGAATAATAAAATAATGTTAATATCTAATTTCTTAAGAACATTTTTCATGTTTATTATTCCTTTTATATCACCTATTACCAAGTTATAAACATTATGTAATCTTTTAAGTTATTAACAGTTGTTTCGTCGATATTTGATACTTTAGTAAAAATGAACACCATATAATTACAAGTTGACCATGTGGTAAAATATTCATTATCTTCAGAATGATATCAATTATGTAGATATCATATATATCATATATATCTATTGTATACATGTATTTACATTAGTACATAACATTTGTCGGTAAGAAATGAAATGCACCGTTCATGGAGATGGTAAGCCGTATGTACGCATGAACGCTAGTTTCATATCCATTTCATATTTTAATGGAATTAAAACATAATGATACATTTTTATATAATAATTAAATTATAATATCTTAAATAATATCATTTAATCTATCCTTTATATGCCCCACATACCGCATTAACGAGTCATATCACTTTGAGGGGAAGGTAGTCTGCACTTCCTAAAATGAAATTATCATGTTTACCTGTTATGGAAACCATAAAAGTATGTTATAAATTAAAAATAAACAATCTTAAAGAATACATAAAAATAATATATATCATTTATAAATACATTTCAATAATAATGTCCACCATGAGATGTGGTAGGAGATAATTGAACAATCATTGTTTCGTGAGGCGTTAGATTGTCATCCACAGAAACATTTTTTTATATAACCATTAGATGGAGGTGTGTGTAAGTGTAGTTCGAATCATTATCATACAAAATCCTAGTATATTTATCATAATGGGTTTTTTATAAAATATAGTAATAAAAATAGTTTAGGGGGTTGGAGAAGTAAAATAAAACAAAAGAACTTTAGAGAAGACGTTACCTTTAAATGAGGTAACTCCCTTTGGTTCGAACCAAAAGGGTTCTTGAAGTTCTTCATGCCTATGTTACAGCTTATTGGATGCATATAGGGATCTTGGTATCTTAATAAAGTAGATTTTACATGATAAAAAGATTTGAGAATTGTGATAAATGGGTTAGAAGTGATGGATTTTTATAAGGGAGAGGAGGGTATCTTTAGGAATGTTTGAAACATGTATTTAATTATAACCTCATCTTCACATTAAAAAGTCAAAATATTCATTAAAATAAATGTTAATATTACTCATGGAAGAAATAAAATAATAAAATAATAATTGGACTTTTTTTATATTGTTTTAATACTTATAAACATATTTATTTAAATCATTTATTAATGAGGTAAATATTGAATCATTATTGTGTCATAAATAATTTAATTTATTTGATGTCCAACAATTATAAAAAAATACCATGATGTAGAAAATCTTATTATATTTTCAAATAATATTTATAGTAGAAAAGATAACTTATATAACCCCATGTAAAAAATTATTTACTAAAAGATATTTGTTTTTGTCATTTTTGTCATTACTTTAAATTAATTAATATAAAATGTCATTATTACTCCCATGTGGATCTATGGGGTCCCTAATCCAACCCAAGGATTACCATGGTCGGATATGTGTCATCAAATAGGATTAGGACACATGTTAGGGTAATTTATTATTATTATAATATTATATTTTACCCTTATTTATTATTTTTACCATTCAATCATGGTAAATAAAATATTTACTGAAGTAAATATTTAAAATGTCTAAATATAAATGTAACACCCCAGGTAAATAAAGAATATGACATTTTCATATTTATCCATATTTGTGAATAAAATATTAATATGACTTTAAATGGGACACTATGCTCGATGGCGTACCCAACACGCAACAATGAGTTTCTTAGTAATCTTACGTTGCACTCTAATAATAAAATAATATTATTTTAAATGGTAGTTAACATGTAGCCGTTTTATTGGAGAGAATGGATATAAATAACAAAAATATGATTATATATGTTTTTAAATGTTTTTATATTTATCCAATAAAAGATAAAGGCTTAAAATACGGATAGAATTCAATTTTAGGCGTATATGCCCTAGTTTTCACTAAAGGTTCACTTATCGCCTTTTGATGGAGAACCGTCATTAAATATAGTTTTGTTCACTCTTATACATCCTTTTGGACCAAATAAAACTCTTCTTAATAATTGGGACATCAAAATATACTTTGTGTAAATTTTTGGTATCTTTCTGATAAAGTTCATATTTTTAATGAATAGTGTAAAATGTTGTACTTTAATTCAAAGCCTATTTTTAATCTAATTTATTTATATGATTAGATTATCTTTTGAATTAGTTTTAAAGTTAAATTAGAATATATATTTACCATTAAATCCAATAGTGGTCGTTGGAATTAATTTCACTTTGAAATCAGACTTAAACTAGTGTCAATCTTTTGATACTTATTGTTTCATAAAAACACGCTATATGCTTTGACAGCGGGAATTAATTATTAAATTAATTAATGTGACATATATGTTTTTAATTTTGTAAAATAGACTTCATTTTTGAATTCAGAATATCAAATATATATTAGGGTGAATTTTTGGGATTTTTCTGAAAAACTTCAATTTTTTGATGAATAGTGAAACCACTAAGTGGTACTTATAAAAACTGATTTTTCTGTTTAAATGAAATTTTGCCATCTTTGTGTTTTGAATTTCAAAAATCCGACATACATGGTTTTCATTAAGAATTAAAATGTGGTTCAATGGGATAAAAATAATTTTTTGTTGAATAGTAACTTATTATTTTTTTAATCGTGATTAGAGGTAATTAGTGTAGTTTAAGGTAAAAATAATTTTTTAATAATATGAAATGAACTTGACACATGTCCTAACCTCATTGGATGAGTCATGGCCGACCAAGACAACCCATCGGTCAACTTGGGGACCCCATGAAGCCATTTTGGTTGGAAAATGACATTAATATCTTTTTATTTAAAGTTAAAGTAAAAATGAGACAAACATGAATTTATTTACTAAAACGATTTTTACATGAGGTTATACAAATAATATTTTTGACTATAAATATTCATTGGAAAGCTAAAAATATTTCCTACATCATAGTATTTTTTTTATAATTTTTAGACATTAAATAAATTAAATTATTTATGATATCATGATGATGCAACGATGACCTCATTATTTAACGATTTAAATATAATGGAAAGATAATGTAATATCTAAGACCTACACATGTCCAAAACCTATTATATGAGTGGATTTAGAACCCTTATCACCTTATCCTAGAAACACATCAATGTGGGACCTCTTAAATCCGAATACCAGTTTAAAATAAAGTGACTTTTCTTTACCTTCCAAGAGTGCCCCTCCTCGCCTCTTATAAAAGGCCCCCACCTCTACCTCCTTACCCACACTCCCAAAGCCTTTGGCTCATCCAACCTCTAACCATTTTGTCTCTATACTTCCCTCTCGTACTCCTTGAAGCCTCACATTGGGAATAAGTCTTCTCAAGGAATCCTTTGAGCTCAAACCAAAAAGAGTTACCCGATTTTAAGGTAATGTCTTCACTTGAGTCCTTTTGTTTTATTTTGCTTCTCCAACCCCCTAAACACTTTTTATTTATTTATTTTTTAAAAACTCCAGTATATTAAATATTCTAGTATTTTTTTATAATAATTACTCAAGATAAACTTACACACACCTACATATAATGTTAAAGAACATACGGTTTCCGTGGATGGTGAATTTATGCCTCCCGAAACGATGATTGTTCAACATTCCTTTAACACCTTCAAAGGTGGCCATTATGATGACACTATATATATATATATGATATATAATATGTTTATGTTTTCCTTAAGCTTCTGTATTTTTAATTTTTGGCATACCTTTATGGTTTCCATTATGGGTAAACGCGATATCTTCTATTAAGGAAGTGCGGACTACCGCCCCCTCAAAGTGATTTGATTCGTTAAATACCATATGTGGGATGTATAAAATATGGAACTATGATATTATATATGATATTATACTGGAATTATAATATACATTTATATAATTATTATTCCATTCTATAAAATACGAAATAGAAATGAAAGTTGCATTCATGCGTACGTACGGCTTACCGTCTCCATGAACGGTACATTTCATTTCTTATCTCAAAATGTTATGTAATATTATAAGTACATATATATAATGGATATATATGTAATATATTACATCAAAATTATGGATATAATTCTGGAATTATAACATATATATATCTCTCTCATTTTGTTTTAATTCCATTAATATGACAAAAAATGAAAGTAGCGTTCATGCGTACGTACGGTCTACCGTCTCCATGAACGATGCTTTTCGTTTTTTTATCTACAAATGATATGTAATAGTATAAAATGAATATTTACTGGATATATATGATATTTTAATCATTAATACTATTCTGGAAATTATTTACATATTACTACATGGGCAATCTTTTTTCAAACAAGTTCATTTTCGACTCATGTACCAAACATCAGCAAAAACGTCTGATATGAACTAACATTATTAAAAAATTATTATAACATTATAATATGTGATATGAACTGAATAATAATCTGTAAAGGAGTTACTTAATGAATTATTAATTGACCAAAGTTTATTATTCAGGAATATAAAGAAACGAACAAGACAAGTTGGACTTGAGGTAAGGGATCTTACTCCTCTCTTTCTTTTTAAGTACACTCTTTTATGTCATTCCTTCTAAGATCATCTTACTTGTTATTGGGATGTTCTTTTATATTACTCTTACTGTAATTTTTATGTTAATATTATGAGAGACCCTATTCTCTCTCATCAATCCATTTTGGAAGTTTTGAGTGGCACCGTTAGGCTGCCGAATTTTCGTAAGAGATCTAACCTCTCTCTTTCTCTTTAAGTACTCTCCTTTATGTCACTTCTTTTAAGCTCCTCTTTGTTATGATGGGGGTGTTCTTTTATATTCCTCTTTCTGTACATTTTATTGTAATGTGATGAGATACCCTATTTGATCTCATCAATCCATTTTTGTAAGTTTTAAGTGGCGACGTTAGGCTGTCGAGTTTTCGTAAGGGATTTTTCATCTCACTTTTATTCCCGTGAGATTTATGCTACATTTTCCACAATTTCCTTTGAGTGGTGTATGTACTGACCATTATTTTACTCATTTTGTAATATTCTTTCATTTATGAGTATTTAAGTCAATGTTGTATTGTCCTTCTTTCACGGTGCGTATGTTTCAAAAGATACCCATGTCAGTACGGGAACCTTTCACCCTCCTCTTTTTAAAAGACTTATTTTGTTATGTCTTTTAATTCACATAATATTATTTTGGGATATGTTCTTATATATCCTTATTGATGTAAATTTTATGTCCAAGTGATGAGATACCCTTTTTATCTCTCATCAACTCTTTTTCCGAATTTTGAAGTGACGTCGTTAGGCTGTCGAATTATTACAAGGGAACTTCTTAACCCAATTTCGATTCTTTGGGATAAACTTATAGACCTTGAATATGTCGTTCTATGATTATGTGTGAATGACCTCTGATTGTTTTACACTTAATACCCACTTATATTTCGTGTATTCATTTGTCACACATAGTTATGTAACTGATTTATCCTTAATCCAACGATACCGTCTTTGTATGGGACTTTGTCTCAATCTCCTTTCATTGAGGCATATTTTGTTTTATACACAACTTTCTTTTATACGGTGTATAAACCCCTTTGACTTTTACCTTTATCCAAAAAAGAATATTTTTTATACGAAGCGTTTACTAAACGACAAAATGGGATGTTTTTGTCATATGTATGCGGCGACAATGACTTCTCTGCCGTCGTGACCATTATTTGAGTTTCGGCTTCCTCTACAAGCCATACCTTCTTTTTAAAAGAAAAAAATAAATACCATGTTTTACATTTCTTTTATTTTGGTATTGAAAATGGTTTTCATAATGTTTTTATATCAATGTGTTGTATTGATATCTTGTTATTGAAAGGTGGAAATGTTAGGTTTCCTTTATGCATGTTTTATGTGATAAGATTATGTTATGGTTCATGGGCATTGTTATGAAGATGGGTGGTTCCGTGATAAAATAAGGGCGGGTGAGCCCGATATAGCTCTCCAATGCATTGGGTAACACAAATGAGTGAAACGTTAAGGTTTCTCCGAAGAGATTTAGGGAATATACTGTGATTGGTATTCCAAACGTAACCAAGAGGGTTACTCCTTACGTAAGAATGTTATGAATGCCTCAAGTTACCTTTATGTCTTATTTTTTCTATGATTTATTCATGGTTTGATGAGGTATGTTAAAGTGCCTATGTTTTATGGGTAAATTATGATTTCATTCTTATGTATATATGAACTCATGTTTCCTTTCCATATTTTTATAACCCTTACTGAGCTTTTTATGCTCATCCCAAGTTTTTGAAATGTTTTTCACAGGTTAAGGGAAAGGTACATGATGTGATGATAGTGTCAAGGATGTGTCAATAAATAATCCATGTATTATTTTCAATATGTTTCCATTGATGGGAAGAATGAATACTGTCTTTTATGTAACCACTTTGTTTAAATGTGGAATGTAATGTAATTTTCATTATCTAATTCTCTAAAACTCTAAACCTGAAAAGATCCTCAATGTGTAATCTTGTAATAACTCAAGATTAAGTAAGGTTTAAGGATGGGGACTTATAGTTTAGTATCAGAGGTCAGTTTAGATAACTTTAGAGGTTAGGGTATTCTTTAAGCATAAGTGGCATTCCATAATGGTTAGGATTTCAGAAAGAGTCCTAGTTTTAGATAAAGTGAATGAGTAAGTGTATCTTAGTGTTTACCTTCCTCATTTGTACATGATGGTTTTGTTGATATAATCACACTGACATTTCTGTTTCTAGGGAATGGATGGATCTAGCAGGCACCAAAGTGACAATAGGTTTGAAAGAAACTATGGTGGTTCTCTGATTAATAGACTGGATGAAATGGGGTATTCACTGAGGAAACTCGTGGTTGTTCTGAACCAACTATCAAGGAGTCATGATCAACCACTTGAACCTTGGTATGTTCTGTAATGCATCATGTATGAGATGCCCAATCTACGTGGAATTTCAGGTAAAAATTATAAAGGTAACCATTAGAGTTTATATGATCCTTACTTTTGAGGTAATTATGGGTTATTATATGATATGCTGGAAAATGAAAGGCATGAGATAAACTTGAGGTTAAAATATGTTATGTTTATTTTTGAATATTTTATCTCGTTTTGGGAAATGTTTTGAGAATTATATAGTTTTGGAAAAAGGACAACACGCAGACCGTGTGACTACCCGTCGCATCGGACAAAGCTACGAGAATCAAACCCACAACCAAAGTGTGACTGGTATTTATCGCCTACCACTGGACTACATGAAGTCCCTAGTTAGTTTTACTGATTCTTTTTAGTTATATGATTTTATGAATTAAGAGTAAGTTTATTTTGGGTTATTTATGAAAATGATTAACCTATCATGGAGGATATGTGATTAGGTTAATTACTTTTCAATACGAGGCTTTAAGAGCAGCTGATATTGTTTGGAGATAAATGTTATGATTTAACTTGGAAGACTATGTGAATAAATCCTTAAAATATTTGGGTTTCAATCTTAGATTGGTTTACTTTGAAGAATTTTATGGACAAATTGTTTATCGAATGGTCCTCGTTGAACATTGGGTTTTGTTGGACAAATTTTGGAGATTAAGCATAGATTTTCTTTTTAAATGGTTATCCTTTTCTGGATTATCTGACCTTGTACTAACCTTTTGGTTTTGTTTGTTGTTAGAGTATAAAGACATGGGAAGTATATAGTTCTCTTTGGTGGATTAGGTGATTCTCTAGAAGTTTATTATAGTACTCTTAATGCGAACAAGTCTCCCTAAAAACTCGTCTTTTGGAAAAAAATATGAGTTTTATTAAGGAATCTAGTAAAAGTTGAAAGTCAACATGATAAGTGATTATGTTTCCTTATAAATAAATTCCTCAATAAAAAGTAACTTAGAACAAAAATGTTGTCTATTAACGTTTCCTACTGGGGAACCCAACACCGTTTAACCCATCACTAGTTTGTGATTTTCTTATTGTTAACTTTCTCCTAAACATGTTTTCTATCACTCTCCATCACAACATGACCCTATGTTTTCTCCTCCATGTCCATATTTTTCTACATAGAATCCTAGTATGGGTTAACTCGGGTGACCTTTGTACTTATCTTTCTTTATTTTAAAGTGATTGTTTTACCGACTCTTGTTCTGATGTGGGACTTTCAACGATGTTTCCAAGATCAATTTTAAAATTGCGAGGACACAATTTCCAAAAGGGGGGAAGTATTAACACCCCAAGTAAATAAAGAATATGAAATTTTCATATTTATTCATATTTGTGAATAAAATATTAATATGACTTTAAAGGGGACACTATGCTCTATGGCGTACCCAACACGCAACAATGAGTTTCTTGGGAATCTTACGTTGCACTCTAATAATAAAATAATATTATTTTAAATGGTAGTTAACATGTAGCTTTTGTATTGGCAGGAATGGATAGAAATAACTAAAATATGAGTATATATGTTTTTAAATGTTTTTACATTTATCCAATAAAAGATAAAGGCTTAAAATACGGAAAGAATTCAATTTTAGGCGTATATGCCCTAGTTTTCACTAAAGGTTCACTTATCGCCTTTTGATGGAGAACCATCATTAAATATAGTTTTGTTCACTCTTATACATCTTTTTTGACCAAATAAAACTCTTCTTAATAATTGGGACATCAAAATTTACTTTGTGTAAATTTTTGGTATCTTTCTGATAAAGTTTATTTTTTTTAATGAATAGTTTAAAATGTTGTATTTTCATTCAAAACCACTTTTTAATCTATTTTTTTTATATGATTAAATTATATTTTGAATTGGTTTTAAAGTGAAATTAGAATATATTTTTACCATTAAATTCAATAGTGGTCGTTGGAATTAATTTCACTTTGAAATCAGACTTAAACTAGTGTCAATCTTTTGATACTTATGGTTTCATAAAAACACGCTATTTTCTTTGACAGTGGGAATTAATTATTAAATTAATTAATATGACTTATATGTTTTGAATTTTTTAAAATAGAATTCATTTTTGAATTTGGAATATCAAATATAGATTAGGGTGAATTTTTGGGATTTTTCTGAAAAACTTCAATTTTTGATGAATAGTGAAACCACTAAGTGGTACTTATAAATACTGATTTTTCTGTTTAAATGAAATTTTTCCATCTTTGTGATTTGAATTTAAAAAATCCGACATACATGGTTTTCATTAAGAAGTAAAATGTGGTTCAATGGGATAAAAATAATTTTTTGGTGAATAGTAACTTATTAAGTTTTTAATCGCGATTAGAGGTAATTAGTGTAGTTTAAGGTAAAAATAATGTTTTAATAATATGAAATGAACATGACACATGTCCTAACCTCTTTGGATGAGTCATGGCCGACCAAGAAAACCCATGGGTCAACTTGGGGACCCCATGAAGCCATTTTGGTTGGAAAATGACATTAATATCTTTTTATTTAAAGTTAAAGTAAAAATGAGACAAACATGAAATGTTTTAATAAAACAATTTTTACATGAGGTTATACAAATCCAATTTTTGACTCTAAATATTCATTGGAAAGCTAACACGATTTCCTACATCATAGTATTTTTTTATAATTTTTAGACATTAAATAAATTATATTATTTTTGACATCATGATGATGCAGCGATGACCTCATTATTTAACGATTTAAATATAATGGAAAGATAATGTAATATATAAGACCTAAACATGTCCAAAACCTATTTTATGAATTTATTTAGAACCCTTATCACCTTATCCTAGAAACACATCAATGTGGGACCTCTTAAATATGAATACCATTATAAAATTAAGTGACTTTTCTTTACCTTCCAAGAGTGCCCCTCCTCTCTGTTATAAAAGGCCCCCACCTCTACCTCCTTACCCACACTCCCAAAGCCTTTGGCTCGGCCAACCTCTGCCCATTTTGTCTCTCCACTTCCCTCTATTACTCCTTGAAGCCTCACTTTGGGCATATGTCTTCCCAAGAAAGCCTTTGAGCTCAAACCAAAGGGAGTTACCCGATTTTAAGGTAATGTCTTCATTTGAGTCCTTTTGTTTTATTTTGCTTCTCCAACCCCCTAAACTCTTTTTATTTATTTCTTTTGTAACAACTCCAGTATCTTCTATATACTAGTATGTTGTTATAATAATTATTCAATCTAAACTTACACACACCTACATCTAATGGTTAAATAACATACGGTTTCCGTGGATGGTGAATTTATGCCTCCCGAAACGATGATTGTTCAACATTCCTTTAACACCTTCAAAGGTGGCCATTAAGATGACACTATATTTATATATGATATATAATATGTTTATGTTTTCCTTAAGCTTCTGTATTTTTCATTTTGGGCATACCGTTATGGTTTCCATTATGGGTAAACGCGATATCTTTATTTAAGGAAGTGCGGACTACCACCCCCTCAATGTGCTTTGATTCCTTAAATACCATATGTGGGATGTATAAAGCATGTAACTATGATATTATATATGATATTATACTGGAATTATAATATACCTTTATGTCATTATGATTCAATTCTATAAAATACGAAATAGAAATGAAAGTAGCGTTCATGCGTACGTACGGCTTACCGTCTCTATGAACGGTACATTTCATTTCTTATCTCAAAATGTTTTGTAATATTATAAGTACATATATATAATGGATATATATTTAATATATTACATCAAAATTATGGATATCATTCTGGAATTATAACATATATATCTCTCTCTCATTTTGTTTTAATTCCATTAATATGACAAAAAATGAAAGTAGCGTTCATGCATACGTATGGCCTACCGTCTCCATGAACGATGCTTTTCGTTTTTTTATCTCCAAATTATATTGAATTGTATAAAATGAATATTTACTGGATATATATGATATTTTAATCATTAATACTATTCTGTAAATTATTTACATATTACTACATGGGCAATCTTTTTTCAAACAAGTTCTTTTTTGACTCATGTACCAAACATCGGCAAAAACGTCTGATATGAACCAACATTATTAAACAATTATTATAACATTATAATATGTGATATGAACTGAATAATAATCTCAAAAGGAGTTAGTTATTCAATTATTAATTGACCAAAGTTTATTATTCAGGAATATAAAGAAACGAACAAGACAAGTTGGACTTGAGGTAAGAGATCCTACTCCTCTCTTTCTTTTTAAGTACACTCTTTTATGTCATTCCTTCTAAGCTCATCTTACTTGTTATTGGGATATTCTTTTATATTACTCTTACTGTAATTTTTATGTTCATATGATGAGATACCCTATTCTCTCTCATCAATCCATTTTGGATGTTTTGAGTGGCGTCGTTAGGCTGCCGAATTTTCGTAAGAGATCTAACCTCTCTATTTCTCTTTATGTACTCTCCTTTATGTCACTTCTTTTAAGCTCATATTTTTTATGATGGGGGATGTTATTTTATAATCTTATTTATGTACATTTTATTTTATTGTGATGAGATACCCTATTTTATCTCATCAATCCATTTTTGGAAGTTTTAAGTGGTGTCGTTAGGCTGCCGAGTTTTCGTAAGAGATTTTTCATCTCACTTTTATTCCCGTGAGATTTTTGATACATTTTCCCCAATTTCCTTTGAGTGGTGTATGTACTGAAAATTATTTTACTCATTGTGTAATATTCTTCCATTTATGAGTATTTACGTCAATGTTGTATTGTCCTTCTTTCACGGGGCGTATGTTTCGAAAGATACCCATGTCGATAAGGGAACCTTTCACCCTCCTCTTTTTAAAAGACTTATTTTGATATGTCTTTTAATTCACATAATATTATTTTGGGATATGTTCTTCTATATCCTTATTGATTTAAATTTTATGTCCAAGTGATGAGATACCCTTTTTATCTCTCATCAACTCTTTTTCTGAATTTTGAAGTGACGTCGTTAGGCTGTCTAATTTTTGAAAGGGGACTTCTTAACCCATTTTCGATTCTTTGGGATAAACTTGTACACCTTGAATATGTCGTTCTATGATTATGTGTGAATGTCCTCTGATTTTTTTAAACTTAATACCCAATTATATTTCATGTATTCGTTTGTCACACATAGTTATGTAACTGATTTATCCTTAATCCAAGGATACCATCTTTGTATGGGACTTCGTCTCAATATCCTTTCATTGAGGAATATTTTGTTTTATACACAATTTTCTTTTATACGGTGTATAAACCCCTTTGACTTTTACATTTATCCAAAAAGGAATCTTTTTTATATGAAGCGTTTACTAAACGACAAAATGGAATGTTTTTGTCATACGTATGCGGCGACAATGACTTCTCCGCCGCCATGACCATTATTTGAGTTTCGGCTTCCTCTACAAGCCATACCTTCTTTTTAAAAGAAAAAAATAAATACCATGTTGTACATTTCTTTTATTTTGGTATTGAAAATGGTTTTCATAATTTTTTTTATATCAATGTGTTGTATTGATATCTTGTTATTGAAAGGCGGAAATGTTAGGTTTCCTTTATGCATGTTTTATGTGATAAGATTATGTTATGGTTCTTGGGCATTGTTATGAAGACGGGTGGTTCCGTGATAAACTAAGGGCAGGTGAGCCCGATATAGCTCTCCAATGCATTGGGTAACGCAAAGGAGTGAAACGTAAAGGTTTCTCCAAAGAGATTTAGGGAATATACTTTGATGGGTATTCCAAACGTAACCAAGAGGGTTACTCCCTACATAAGAATGTTATGAATGCCTCAAGTTACCTTTATGTCTTATGTTTTCTATGATTTATTCATGGTTTGATGAGGTATGTTAAAGTGCCTATGTTTTATGGGTAAAGTATGATTTCATTCTTATGTATATATGAACTCATGTTTCCTTTCCATATTTTTATAACCCTTACTGAGCTTTTTATGCTCATCCCAAGTTTTTGAAATGTTTTTCACAGGTCAAGGGAAAGGTACATGATGTGATGATAGTGTAAAGGATGTGTCAAGAAAGAATCCATGTTTTATTTTCAATATGTTTCCGTTGATGGGAAGAATGAATACTGTCTTTTATGTAACCACTTTGTTTAAATGTGGAATGTAATGCAAGTTTCATGATCTAATTCTATAAAACTCTAAACCTGAAAAGATCCACAATGTGTAATCTTGTAATAACTCATGATTAAGTTAGGTTTAAGGTTGGGGCCTTATAGTTTGGTATCAAAGGTCGGTTTAGATAACTTTAGAAGTTAGGGTATTCTTTAAGCATAAGTGGCATTCCATAATGGTTAGGATTTCAGAAAGAGTCCTAGTTTTAGATAAAGTGAATGAGTAAGTGTATCTTAATGTTTACCTTCCTCATTAGTACATGATGGTTTTGTTGGTATAATCACACTGATATTTCTTTTTTTATTGAATGGATGGATCTAGCAGGCACCAAAGTGACAATAGGTTTGAAGGAAACTGTGGTGGTTCTCTGATTAAGAGACTGGATGAAATGGGGTATTCAATGAGGAAACTCATGGTTGATCTGAACCAACTATCAAGGAGTCATGATCAACCACTTGAACCTTGGTATGTTCTATAATGCATCATATACGAGATGACCAATCTATGCAGAAGTTCATGTAATAATTATAAAGGTAACCATTAGAGTTTATATGATCCTTACTTTTAGGTAATTATGGGTTATTATATGATATGCTGGAAAATGAAAGGCATGAGATAAAGGTGAGGTTAAAATATGTTATGTTTATTTTTGAAGATTTTATCTTGTTTTGGGAAATGTTATGGGAATTATATAGATTTGGAAAAAGGACAACACACAGACCGTGTGACTACCCGTCACGTCGGACAAAGCTACAGGGATCGAACCCACAACCAAAGTGCGACTGGTATTTATCGCCTACCACTGGACTACATGAATTCCTTGGTTAGTTTGACTGATTCTTTTTAGTTATATGATTTTATGAATTAATAGTAAGTTGATTTTGGGTTATTTATGAAAATTATTAACCTATCATGGAGGATATGTGATTAGGTTAATTACTTTTCTATACGAGACTTTAGGAGCAACTGATATTGTTTGGAGATAAATGTTACGATTTAACTTGGAAGACTATGTGACTAAATCCTTCAAATATTTGGGTTTCAATCTTAGATTGGTTTAGTTTGAAGAATTTTATGGACAAATTGTTTATCGGATGGTCCTCGTTGATCTTTGGGTTTTGTTGGACAAATTTTGGAGATTAAGCATAGATTTTCTTTTTAAATGGTTATCCTTTTCTGGATTATCTGACCTTGTACTAACCTTTTGGTTTTGGTTTTGGTTAGAGTCTAAAGACATGGGAAGTATATAGTTCTCTTTGGTGGATCAGGTGATTCTCTAGAAGTTTATTATAGTACTCTTAATGTGAACAAGTCTCCCTAAATACTTGTCTTTTGGAAAAAAATATGAGTTTGATTAAGGAATCTAGTAAAAGTTGAAAGTCAACATGATAAGTGATTATGTTTCCTTATGAATAAATTCCTCAATAAAAAGTAACTTAGAACAAAAATTTTTTCTATTAACGTTTCCTACTGGGGAACCCAACACCGTTTAACCCATCACAAGTTTGTGATTTTCTTATTGTTAACTTTCTCCTAAACATGTTTTCTATCACTCTCCATCAGAACATGACCCTATGTTTTCTCCTCCATGTCCATATTTTTCTACATGGAATCCTAGTATGGGTTAACTCGGGTGACCTTTGTACTTATCTTTCTTTATTTTAAAGTGATTTTTTTTACCGACTCTTGTTCCGATGTGGGACTTTCAAGGATGTTTCCAAGCTCAATTTTAAAATTGCGAGGATGCAATTCCCAAAAGGGGGAAGGATGTAACACCCCAGGTAAATAAAGAATATGACATTTTCATATTTATCCATATTTTTGAATAAAATATTAATATGTCTTTAAAGGGGACACTATGCTCGATGGCGTACCCAACATGCAACAATGAGTTTTTTGGGAATCTTATGTTGCACTCTAATAATAAAATAATATTATTTTAAATGGTAGTTTACATGTAGCCATTGTATTGGCGGGAATGGATAGAAATAACTAAAATATTATTATATGTGTTTTTAAATGTTTTTACATTTATCCAATAAAAGATAAAGGCTTAAAATACGGAAAGAATTCAATTTTAGGCGTATATGCCCTAGTTTTCACTAAAGGTTCACTTATCGCCTTTTGATGGAGAACCGTCATTAAATATAGTTTTCTTCACTATTATACATCCTTTTGGACCAAATAAAACTCTTCTTAAGAATTGGGACATCAAAATTTACTTTGTGTAAATTTTTGGTATCTTTCTGATAAAGTTTATTTTTTTTAATGAATAGTGTAAAATGTTGTATTTTAATTCAAAACCTCTTTTTAATCTAATTTATTTATATGATTAGATTATCTTTTGAATTGGTTTTAAAGTGAAATTATAATATATTTTTACCATTAAATTCAATAGTGGTCGTTGGAATCAATTTCACTTTGAAATCAGACTTAAACTAGTGTCAATCTTTTGATACTTATTGTTTCATAAAAACACGCTATTTGCTTTGACAGCGGGAATTAATTATTATATTAATTAATGTGACTTATATGTTTTGAGTTTTGTCAAATAGACTTCATTTTTGAATTCGGAATATCAAATATATCTTAGGGTGAATTTTTGGGATTTTTCTGAAAAACTTCAATTTTTGATGAATAGTGAAACCACTAAGTGGTACTTATAAAAACTGATTTTTCTGTTTAAATGAAATTTTCCATCTTTGTGTTTTGAATTTCAAAAATCCGACATACATGGTTGTCATTAAGAAGTAAAATGTGGTTCAATGGGATAAAAATAATTTTTTGGTGAATAGTAACTTATTATGTTTTTAATCGCGATTAGAGGTAATTAGTGTAGTTTAAGGTAAAAATAATGTTTTTCACACATGTCCTAACATCATTGGATGAGTCATGGCAGACCAAGAAAACCCATGGGTCAACTTGGGGACCCCATGAAGCCATTTTGGTTGGAAAATGACATTAATATCTTTTTATTTAAAGTTAAAGTAAAAATGAGACAAACATGAAATGTTTTACTAAACCAATTTTTACATGAGGTTATAAAAATCATATTTTTGACTATAAATATTCATTGGAAAGATAAAAATCTTTCCCAAATCATAGTAGTTTTTTTATAATTTTTAGACATTAAATAAATTAAATTATTTATGACATCATGATGATGCTGCGATGACCTCATTATATAACGATTTAAATATAATGAAACAATATTGTAATATCTAAGACCTACACATGTCCAAAACCTATTGGATGAGTGGATTTCGAACCCTTATCAATTTATCCTAGAAACACATCAATGTGGGACCTCTTAAATCCGAATACCATTTTAAAATAAAGTGACTTTTCTTTACCTTCCAAGAGTGCCCCTCCTCTCCTCTTATAAAAGGCCCCCAACTCTATCTCCTTACCCACACTCCCAAAGCCTTTGGCTTGGCCAAACTCTGCCCATTTTGTCTCTCCACTTCCCTCTCTTACTCCTTGAAGTCTCCCTTGGGGCATAAGTCTTCCCAAGGAATCCTTTGAGCTCAAACCAAAGGGAGTTACCCGATTTTAAGGTAATGTCTTCACTTGAGTCCTTTTGTTTTATTTTGCTTCTCCAACCCCCTAAACTCTTTTTACTTATTTCTTTTGTAACAACTCCAGTATCTTCAATATACTAGGATGTTGTTATAATAAGTATTCAAGTTACACTTACACACACCTACATCTAATGGTTAAAGAACATACGGTTTCCGTGGATGGTGAATTTATGCCTCCCAAAATGATGATTGTTCAACATTCCTTTAACACCTTCAGAGGTGGCCATTAAGATGACACTATATTTATATATGATATATAATATGTTTATCTTTTCCTTAAGAATCTGTATTATTCATTTTGGGCATACCTTTATGGTTTCCATTATGGGTAAACGCGATATCTTCATTTAAGGAAGTGCGGACTACTGCCCCCTCGAAGTGATTTGATTCGTTAAATACCATATGTGGGACATATAAAGGATGGAACTATGATATTATATTTTATATTATACTGAAATTATAATATACCTTTATATCATTATGATTCCATTCTATAAAATACGAAATAGAAATGAAAGTAGCGTTCATGCATATATACGGCTTACCGTCTCCATGAACGGTACATTTCATTTCTTATCTCAAAATGTTATGTAATATTATAAGTACATATATATAATGGATATATATATGTAATATATTACATAAAAATTATAGATATCATTCTGGAATTATAACATATATATATCTCTATCATTTTGTTTTAATTCCATTAATATGACAAAAAATGAAAGTAGTGTTCATGCGTACGTACGGCCTACCGTCTCCATGAACGTTGCTTTTCATTTTTTTATCTCCAAATGATATATAATAGTATAAAATGAATATTTACTGGATATATATGATATTTTAATCATTAATACTATTCTTGAAATTATTTACATATTACTACATGGGCAATCTTTTTTCAAACAAGTTCATTTTTGACTCATGTACCAAACATCGGCAAAAACGTCTGATATGAACTAACATTATTAAACAATTATTATAACATTAAAATATGTGATATGAACTGAATAATAATCTATAAAGGAGTTACTTAGTCAATTATTAATTGACCAATGTTTATTATTCAAGAATATAAAGAAACGAACAAGACAAGTTGGACTTGAGGTAAGGGATCCTACTCCTCTCTTTCTTTTTAAGTACACTCTTTTATGTCATTCCTTCTAAGCTCATCTTACTTGTTATTGGGATGTTCTTTTATATTAGTCTTAATGTAATTTTCATGTTCATATTATGAGAAACCCTATTCTCTCTCATCAGTCCATTTTGGAAGTTTTGAGTGGCACCGTTAGGCAGCCGAATTTTCGTAAGAGATCTAACCTCTCTCTTTCTCTTTAAGTACTCTCCTTTATGTCACCTCTTTTAATCTCTTCTTTGTTATTATGGGGGATGTTATTTTATATTACTCTTGCTGTACATTTTATTGTACTGTGATGAGATACCCTATTTGATCTCATCAATCCATTTTTGGAAGTTTTAAGTGGCGTCGTTAGGCTGCCGAGTTTTCGAAAGGGATTTTTCATCTCACTTTTATTCCCGGGAGATTTATGCGACATTTGCCACAATTTCCTTTGAGTGGTGTATGTACTGACCATTATTTTATTCATTGTGTAATATTCTTTCATTTATGAGTATTTACGTCAATGTTGTATTGTCCTTCTTTCACGAGGCGTATGTATCGAAAGATACCCATGTCGGTAAGGGAACCTTTCACCCTCCTCTTTTTAAAATACTTATTTTGTTATGTCTTTTAATTCACATAATATTATTTTGGGATATGTTCTTATATATCCTTATTGATGTAAATTTTATGTCCAAGTGATGAGATACCCTTTTTATCCCTTATCAACTCTTTTTCTGAATTTTTAAGTGACATCGTTAGGCTGTCAAATTTTTGCAGGGGAACTTCTTAACCCAATTTCGATTCTTTGGGATAAACTTGTACACCTTGAATATGTCGTTATATGATTATGTGTGAATGTCCTATTATTTTTTTACACTTAATACCCACTTATATTTCATGTATTCATTTGTCACACATAGTTATGTAACTGATTTATCCTTAATCCAAGGATACCATCTTTGTATGGGACTTCGTCTCAATCTCCTTTCACTGAGGCATATTTTGTTTTATACACAACTTTATTTTATACGGTGTATAAACCCCATTGACTTTTACGTTTATCCAAAAAGGAATCTTTTTTATATGATGCATTTACTAAACGTCAAAATGGAATGTTTTTTTCATACGTATGCGGCGACAATGACTTCTCCACCGCTGTGACCATTATTTGAGTTTCAGCTTCCTCTACAAGCCATACCTTCTTTTTAAAAGAAAAAAATAAATACCATGTTGTACATTTCTTTTATTTTGGTATTTAAAATGGTTTTCATAATGTTTTTATATCAATGTGTTGTATTGATATCTTGTTATTGAAAGTTGTAAATGTTAGGTTTCATTTATGCATGTTTTATGTGATAAGATTATGTTATGGTTCTTGGGCATTTTTATGAAGACGGGTGGTTCTGTGATAAACTAAGGGCGGGTGAGCCCGATATAGCTCTCCAATGCATTGGGTATCGCAAAGGAGTGAAACGTTAAGGTTTCTCCGAAGAGATTTAGGGAATATACTATGATGGGTATTCCAAACGTAACCAAGAGGGTTACTCCCTAAGTAAGAATGTTATGAATGCCTCAAGTTACCTTTATGTCTTATGTTTTCTATGATTTATTCATGGTTTGATGAGGTATGTTAAAGTGCCTATCTTTTATGGGTAAATTATGATTTCATTCTTATGTATATATGAACTCATGTTTCCTTTCCATATTTTTATAACCCTTACTGAGCTTTTTATGCTCATCCCAATTTTTTGAAATGTTTTTCATAGGTCAAGGGAAAGGTACATGATGTGATGATAGTGTCAAGGATGTGTCAAGAAAGAATCCATGTTTTATTTTCAATATGTTTCCGTTGATGGGAAGAATTAATACTGTCTTTTATGTAACCACTTTTTTTAAATGTGGAATGTAATGCAAGTTTCATGATCTAATTCTCTAAAACTCTAAACCTGAAAAGATCCTCAATGTGTAATCTTGTAATAACTCAAGATTAAGTAAGGTTTAAGGCTGGGGACTTATAATAAAAGTTACTTATTTACAAAATTTGGACCTACTAATTCCAAATATGGAATAAATTTTTCCAAATTCAAAAAACATAAGTGGAAGAAATTAATTGAAAATTAATTCCCACTGTTAAAACAAATGGTGTGTTTTTAAGAAATAATAACAATCAACAGATTGACACTTGTTTATGTCCAATTTTAAAATGAAATTACTTCCAATGATAAAAATTAGATTAAATGGTAAATAAATATTCTAATTAAACTTTAAAACTAATTAAAAAGATAATATATCCATATATAAATTAGTTAAAAAGGAAGAATTGAATTAAAATATAGTATTTTTCACTATTCATTAAAAAATGAATTTTATTAGAAAAATACCAAAATTTTATCCAAAGTATACTTTGATGTCCTGATTCTAAAGAAGAATTTTATTTTGTCAAATAGAACATATAAGAGTGACAAAAACTTGATTTAAAGAGGGTTCTCTATTAATAGGCGGTAAATCGACCTTTTAAAGAAAATTATGCCTAAAATTAGATTCATTCAAATATTAAACCTATAACATTTGTTGGATAATTGTAAAAACATTTAAAAACATATATAATCATATATTAGTTAGTTATATTCATTCCCGCCAATACAACATCAAGGCGTTAACTACCATTTAAAATAATGATATTATATTTTTAGTATGTAACGTAAGATTTCAAAGAAAAACGTTATTGCGTATCAGGTATGCCATCCAACATAGTGTCCCCTTTAAAGGAAAATTAATATTTAAATCACAAATATTAATAAATATGAAAAGTGTCTTATTCATTATTTTTTTGGGATGTTACATCCTTCCCCCCTTTTGGGAATTACATCCTCATAATTTTAAAACTGGGCTTGGAAATATCATTAAAAGCCGCACATCAGAAAAGAGTCAGTAAAACTATCACTTTAAAAGAAAGAAAGAGAAGTAAAAAGGTCACCTGAGATAACCCATACTAGTATTCCCTATAGGAATATATGGATATGGAAGTGATAACAAATGGTTAAGTTCCGATGGAGAGTGATAGAAATCATGATTAGGAGATAGTTAACCACCGGAAAATCACAAACTTGTGATGTGTTAAACGTTCTTTGATTAATTAGTAGGAAATGTAAATCAACAACGTTTTTGTTTTAAATTCCTTTTCATAATTTGGATAAATTCATTTACTACATAGAATAAGAACATAAGGAAGTATACTTACCTTTATTTAGAGGTTCATCCTTTAATAAGTTTCAACCAAAAACTAATCATTTCTCGAAGCAATGATCATTCAAAAAGACTTGTTCACATCAAAAGAATAAGAATAATCTTCAAGAGAATCACATTATCCTCAAAATAATAACTATATATTTTCATTTTCTTTAGAAATCAACTAAAACCAAATTCGTTTGTGAGAGATCAGATAATTCCCAAAAAGGACAATCTTTTACAAAAAGAAAAAATACTCTTAATCTCAAAAAATTCTCAAACAAAACCCAAAGATCATCAAAGACCATTCAATAAAAAACTATCCTCAAAATTATTCAAATGTAATCCAAAATTAGAATGTAACCCATATTTCATAAGGATCCAATTACGTAGACATCCAAGATACATATTAACATTTATCTCCAAATAACACCAGTTACCCATAAAGTCTCATATTGAAAAGTAATTAACCCAATCACATATTGTCTATGATAGGTTAATTATATTGATAAATAAATAAAATCAGTATATGTCCACACTATAAACATAGATTCTTCCAAACTAAAATTTCCACCATTATTCCACAATTGAAATCCCATAGTATTCTATCTTCCTTATGCATATAGTGTTTCCTCTAAAGAGATAACGTCTTCCACAACAACCTTTATCACATAATAACTAAATCATTTTTCTATAATAAGTATATTCATTTGATAAGACATAAGTTCCCAAAATCAACTTATTCTTATTCCATAAAATAATTTTACTTAAATAATAAGTCATACTAATCAGGGACTTCAAGTAGGCTAGTGGTAGGTGATGTACCCTTATCTCCCTTAGGTTGTGCAATCGATTCCTACAGCCTTAGCGGATGATATGGGTTTCCACCCATCCTACGGGTTGTCCATTTTATAAAACTCAAAGATAACCCTAACATGTTTTAACCTCAATGGTTTTCTTATACCTCTCATTTTCATACAAATTAATTTTGATCTCAACATCTTAATTCTTGAAGTCTTATTTCACCGCCATATGAAAAAAAACGATCCCTAAAATAAATAACATCATACCTTGATCATGGTATCCATTTGGTTTCATCGTCATATAGTTCACGTAGGTAGAAGGTCCATGCATTGCAACAGTGATTTAGAGATCATTAAAAATCATTTGCTTCCTTCATCAAAATGCACGTTGTACAACATGGGTCATATGGGTTTTCATAGAAAAAAGTTTAAGAAAATATTCATGCGTGACATATAATTTCAAAACATCTGATAAAACATGATCTCTATAAAACAGGTGGACCAAATTTGAGTGGAAACATTCAATTAATGGTCATTTTAAAATACCATAAGTATGTGCTGTGAGAATATATCATAAAAGAAAATATAAATATGTTGCGCAAAGGTCTCCATATTCATCACCTTTTTCAAATTTATAATATGCTTCAAAATCTTGTGATAGGGTAAAATATTTGTAAATTACTTGATAATATTTAACTTTCTTGAAAATATGAGAATATTATGAAAATTGGATTTTCTTAAATACAACCCATGATCCTTGATGATAACGAGGTATAGTGGAGGTGCTTGGTATCTCAAACAAATGCTTTCAAGTGAGTTGTACGCTAGTTAAAGTTTCAAAATCATCCGAACATGACTTTGCAATAATTATTGCAAGAAAGTCATTAGGAATAGATAAGAATGTCATTTGAGATCCTCCTCCTTACATTTGTAAATAACATTCCTTGATCTTCAAAAAGTTATAAAATAAGGATTTAACTGAAATAATAGACATACTGACTAACCATGTGTTTAACGAAAACTCCAAATCCCTAAAGTTGTCTAAACCGACCTATGATACCAACCATAAGGACCCTGCCTTATAAAAATACATAATATTGAATTCAATGAATAATTCACATTGAGGATCTTTTCAGGATTAGTGTTTTAGAGAATTAGGACATAACTATTACATCTCAAAAGATTAAAAAGTAGACACTTCTACTCATTTTCTATTTTTTTCACAAAATAAAAACTCTTAAAAAGAAACATGTCTACTTCCATGTTTTAGACAGCATGAATTTTACATAATCCCATCCTTGAATCTATTCATCTTTAAGTCCAATGGAAAACATTTCAAAAACGTGGGATGAGAATAAAAAGCACAGTAAGGGTTATAAAATAAGGAAAGTTAACAATAACCCATCATTAAATAAAAATCAATGAAACTGGTACTTTTCAATCATAACATGCCTTATGAGATCATAATATTTATGAATAACAAACAGAAATCATAAATCATAAAGATAAATTATGGCATTCATAACATACTTACATTGTAGTTTTCATAGCTACATAGGGAGTCACATTTGGAATACCCATCACAGTATATTCCCTAAATCTCTAAGTAGAAACATTAAATTTTACCTCTTTCATGTTACCCAATACATTGGAGAGCTATCTCAGGCTCACCCTCCCTAGGTTTATCATAGAACCACCTATATTTGTAAATAATTCCCAATAACCATAACATAATCAAAGCACATAACAGAATCATAATGGAAATATTATATTTCCACATTCTAATCACAATATGTCATATCATGATATTAACATAATCAACGCTTTAAAAAACCATTTTCAAAAACATTTAAAACATTTAATAAAGAGATTTGTGAATCAAAGTGTCCCATACCACTTTGAATCTTCTAACGGAATTAGTATTTTAAAACATTAACTTCAATATAAATAAATAATAAAAACCATTTTAAAAACAAGTACATTAATGATAAATATTTATAAGAATAAATCATTAAAATATTTAATATGATATTTTAGTTAAAAAAATTTTAACAAAATGAGATACGCTTGAATAAAAATAATTGAGGAATAACATGTAATCGGAACTTTATAATATCATGAGAATAAAGGGATTCATGATATAATATTCCAAAGGATTGTATATACACTGTATAAAAGTGAATTGTTGTGTAACGATAATGAAGCCCCAATGGATTGTAAATTGAGATGAAATCCCTTATAAAAAATGGTATCCTTAGATTAAGGATAAATAAATTTCATAATAATGTGATACAAATATAAATAAAATCAATATGATTGGATATTCAGTGTAAATCAATCATAGGAAATTCACAGATGTTTTTTTAATACAAAACCAATGACTTGGATGTTTAACTCAATGAATGGAAATTGAGTTAAAATTATTCTTATCAAGTTCAAATCGATGACTTGAGAATTTATCAATGGAGTGATTATGTGTATCAAAATAATATACATGAAAATGGGAGTGCTAATTACAATCTAAATAAAAAAATATTTTTTCCACACATAATCATAGAATGACATAATTAATAATTTGAAGATTAACCCAAGGAATGGAAATTGCGTTAAACGTTTCTTGTACCGATTTGTTAACATAAAAAATATAAAACCCAAGAAATAAGTTTTTTCAAATGAATATGTAAATACCCATAAATTTATTTATATTACCCAATGAATACAGTCATGGGAAGTACAAACACCACAAAAAAGGAAATAGTGGAAAATATAGCATGAATCTCACAAGAATAAAAAGTGAGATGAAAAATCCTTACCACGTTGTAATCAATACTTTTGTATGAGAAAAATATAATAAAAACCAATTGAATCACATAATACCATGAATATAAATAGAAGAATGATAATATATATCAAATGGAAGTACACAATACACCACATGCAATAAATAATTGGTGAACAATGGAATTCTCACAGAATTAATAGTGAGATAAGAAATCCCTTACCTTTGGTCCGACTTGACTCGATCATTATTTAATCTCCTAAATAATAAACTAAAGTTAATTTCTACTTTATTAAGAACATTTTACATGTTTATTATTCCTTTTATATCACTTATTGACATTTTATAAACATTATGTAATCATTTAAGTTATTAACGGTTGTTTTTTAGATATTTGGTACTTCAGTAAAAATGAACACCTTATAATTACATGTTGTCCATGTGGTCTAATATTAATTATCTTAAGAATCATATTAATAATGTAGATATCATATATATAATATATATAGTGTATATACATTTATTTATATTATTACATAACATTTGGACGTAAGAAATTAAATTCACCGTTCTTGGAGACGGTAAGTCATACGTAAGTATAAATGCTACTTTCATTTCAATTTCGTATTTTAGTGGAATGAAAACATAACTATACATATGTATATAATAATTACAGTATAATATCGTAAATAATATCATTAAATCTATCCATTATACATCCCACATAAGGCACTAACGAGTCATATCACCTTGAGGGGCGGTAGTTTGCATTTCTTAAAATGAAATTAGCGCGTTCAAACATTATGGAAACCATAAAGGTATGCTATAAATGAAAAATATAGAAGAATAAAGAAAACATAAAAATAATATATATCATATATAAATATATTTCCATCATAATGGCCACCATGTGAGGCAGTATGATATAATTGAACAATTATCGTTTCGTGAGGCGTTAGTTTTCAATCCACAAAAACATTATGTTCTATACCCATTAGATTGAGGTGTGTGTAAATTTAGTTAGAATAATTCTCATAAAAACATCCTAGTAAATTGATTATACTAGATATATTATATAATTAAGGAATAAAAAGAGTTTATGGGGTTGGAGAAATAAAATAATATAAAAGAACTTAAGAGAAGACGTTACCTTCAAATGGGGTAACTACATTTGGTTTAAACCAAAAGGGTTTTTTGAAGTTCTTTCTGCCTAAGGTAAGGATTCTAGGATGAAGAGATAAATATTGGGAGATTATTGGAGGATAATATGTATGATAGAAATGCTTGAGAAGTGTGAGAAATGGGTTAGAAGTGAGGGATTTTTATAAGGGAGAGGAGGGGTCTTTAGGAAAGTTTGAAACAATTATTTTATTATAACCTCATCTTCGGTTTCAAAAGGTCAACTATTCGTTAAAATCAAAGATAAGATGACTCATGGTCGAAATAAAATAATCTAATTAGAAAATCACAGGTTTTGGATATTTTTTTAATATTTAAAATCTTATTTATTTAAATCATTTATTAATTAGGTAAATATTGCATCATTATTGTGTCATAAATAATATAATTTATTTGATATCCAAATATTATAAAAAAATTCATGATGTGGGTAATATTTTTACATTTATGAATAATATTTATAGTTGAAATTATAACGTATATAACCACATGTAAATATTTATGTACTAAAATATATTTGTTTATGTCATTTTTGTCTTTACTTTAAATTAATTAATATAAAGTGTCATTATTATTCTCATGTGGCTCCATGGGGTCCCAAATTCGACCCAGAGATTCCCATGGTCAGATATGTATCATAAAATAGGATTAGGATACATGTTATGGTAATTTAATATTATTATAATACTATATTTTACCTTAATTTACTATATTTACCTTTTAACCATGGTAAATAAAATATTCACTGAAGTAAGTATTTAAAATGTTTGAAAATAAAAGATTACTATTTACACAATTTGTAACTACTGATTCCAAATATGGAATCTATTTTTTAAAATTCAAAACACATAAGTGTCGGTAATTAATTTAAAATTAATTCCCAATGTCAAAACAAATAGCGTGTTTTTAAGAAATAATTACTATCAAAAGATTGACACTTTTTTATGTCCAATTTCATAATGAAATTATTTTCAATGACCAAAATAATATTAAACCGTAAAAATATATTCTAATTACACCTTAAAACCAATTAAAAACAAAATATAACCATATAAAATAATTAGATAAAAAGGAATATTTGAATTAAACTACAGTATTTTTTACTATTCATTAAAAATGAATTTTATCAGAAAATAACCAAAATTTTGTCCAAAGTAAATTTTGATGTATCGATTATAACGAAGAATTTTATTTTGTCAAATAAAACATATTATAGTGACAAAACTATATATAAAGAGGGTTTTCCATTAAAAGATGAAAAATCAACCATTTAGAGAAAATTATGCCTAAAATTAGATTCATTCACATTTTAAGCCTCTAACATTTATTAGATAATTGTGAAAACATTTAACAAAAATATATATAATAATATTTTATTTAGTTATATTAATTCACTCCAATAAAACAACTAGGTGTTAACAACCATTTAAAATAATAATATTATATTATTAGCGTGCAATGTAAGATTTCAATATAACCCATTGTTGTGTATCGGGTATGCCATCGAACATTGCATCCCCTTTAAAGTAAAATTAATATTTAATTCACAAATATTAATAAATATGAAAATTCGATTTTTCCTTACTTATATAGGATGAAAAATTTATCTCAAATATTTACATGGATTTGTAATAAACCCTATGCCAATGGATATCTAAAAAATTCAGTATTTATTAGAAGTCGATTACCTGGAAAATGCATTGGGTATAGATATAATATATCAAAATTATATCATAATGAATCATAGTTCTATTGTATCCTATACTATAGTTCTACCTAGTTAGTTTACTATAATAAAATAATGATGTTGTTAATGTCAATATATCTAAAATAAACATGTTACTAATTTCAATGATTCCATGATTCGATTGGTGACATCAACACACCTATATTAAAATTTATCAGTTTCATTAGTCATGTTAACAATAATAGAAATTCCCATTACAATACCTAAAAAATATTGGTGGGGATAATCAACCCCTCGAACCAATATCCTGGGGCCTCTAACCCCTATATCCCCCAACAACCTTACCATGGAGGTGGAACTACAATCTCAAAAAAAATCATTATAAGACATTTGCATTTGGCTAAAAACTTTCAATGGATTATAATCGTCCATTCCATAAATCTCTCATTGGTTCCAAATCTGAAAAATTTACATCCTCCCATAGTTACATATTAGACTACTTTATTAATCATTATCAATATCTTCTTCACTAAAAAATTGAAAGTTTCCTCTAAAGAGTAAAATTTCAAACAAATATTTCATGAAAGAACATACTCAATAGATTATAATCCTCAATTTCATGCTAGTGGTTCATGAAATAATCACTATTTACCTTCTATTCTCCCATAGTTTCATTCATCCTTTCATTCTATATTCATAAATGGAGACCATAATAGGCCAAAGTGTTTCTTAACTTTTCAATCACCATATAATTCATCTATATTAATTTCAGAGTATTATTTCAGGAAAATATTTGAAAATGTAAACATTTCCTCCTATGAAAGTCCTATAATAATATGTTACAACATATGAATATTCTCTTTCAATTAATAAAACATTATGTTCTACACATGATAAATAGAACTCAGACTGTCACAATATAATACATTTTCATTTAATGCAATAGTTTACAGTATGAGATTTTATAAATTATCCAAAATTCATCAAATGGAAATTGTTATAGCATTCCAAAAATTGTATCATTTCTTAAAATCGTATAACACCCCATTAAAAACAACACTTCAAGATAAATTAGTGTTATATATTGAGATTTCAATTATAATGTCACATCACATAATATATGAAACCATATTAAAATAACAATCAACAATAGGATTAGATTATTAAAACATGATACATTTTTTATTTTTGAAGTCTTTTAATAATACATACTAAACTATATAAATATTATGGTCTTATCATATCAAATATGATTACTCCCATATCGTCCTTATGTTTACTATTCTTCTTTTACTTTTTTAAACTCATTATGAATCTATTTAATTCCTTTTGTATCATTATGTGACCAACTAAAAAACCCACATGCTAAATTTTTTAGGGAGAGTAATTTATAATGATTATTAGATAGAATAATGAGGAGACATATGAATCATATTATAAATATTTAACTCTTTGAATATAATATTTATAATCATTATCATCACAACATTCACGGTAATGAATCCAAAATCGTATCTTCTCTACATATAAATCTTTTTAACTTCTTCAACATAATTATCCTTAGTACCCATTTTATGAAAGAATTTCATTAAAATTTTTGGAAACTATTGTTAATCCTTAGATTATCATTTTACCAAATACCTAAAACAATTTTATTTATATTTAAATAAAAATAACTTTTTTTACTGATATAATTTTATATTAGTTAAATTTGATCTTTTAATTTTTTTCAACATTCTCCAACTATCCTTATAGGCACTATATATTAATTATAATATAATATTAAAATAAAAAAACTACATAATATTTGAAATGAAATTTATTTTAAATTAATGGAAATATGTGACAAAAAACAATCATATCTGAATCGTTTATTGAACTCTATATGTTTAGATAATTATATGAAGATGAATATTATTATGTAAAAATTACCCAATTAGGTGGTGGGGAATTATAGAAAAAAATTTAAACAAATATTTATAGGTCCTCTTTAATCCTGAAATAATTTTTTTATCATTTTATCATTTTATAATTGTTTATAAAAATAAATTAATAATAAACCATTGTATTAAAACAATAAACTTATATTTATAAAAACAAAATATTTTTTATATATACCTTCTCTTATAATATTAGATAAATAAGATTTCATTGCACACCCTTTTCAAATAAATTTACGATTAATATATTCTAAGATCTCATATCTAATTTCAATTATTTCCTTTCTCTTTTTCTCATTTTTTAGTTTAGGTGTGTCTTGGGACTCCCAAGGATGGAATTTATTTTCTAATGAAAATTGTCTAAATTATGGGGTGTTTATTTATTTGAATTAATGGAGTCCATGTATAAATTTGATGATGGATTTATGGGTTCTCCTTGGTTTGGATAACTCCAAAGGTATTCTAGGATTTAATGAAAGAATCTTCTATTTTGTATATTTTTAGGTTGTTACATGATATGTATCTTTTTTACATTTCATATATTTGGTCTTCATTCTCATATCATGAGATAATTACATATCATGAAAGATTATACACTGTGAAAGGGAAACATGATTTGTAAATGATAAATATACTTTATAATTAAATGTTGATAGATATTTCTATATATGTGGGATTCAAATATAACGTTATGTGTATTTGGATTACACATCATGTAAATATAAGAGACATGGGTTGTAGGGTTTTGTATGAGTGATTTTTTTTATTTCAATGTGAAGCCTCTTTGCTCCCATCCAAGAGATCTTATATAGTAATTTTGGTGTCCCATATTCATTACAAAACAATTATGTTTGTATTTGATCTCTATTATAGTTGGGTTTCATTTAATTAGGTGATCAATAATTTGGTTTCATTGTTTCCATTGATAACAAAATCTCTTTTACATTGTGTTGTTGAGTCTGTTCATATTTGATGATGATTTTAATGTTTCCTTTCTATATCAATCAATTAATCTTATTACAAGGGTTTCTTCTTTGTTGGTTTTGGTGTGGTGGGTGTTGGTTCTTGAGTAATTTTGTGATCCATCATCTTCTCCCACCATTTTTTTAAATTAATTCAAATCTTAGATGGATTGGTCGATTCTAGGGCCTATGTTGTGGTCATTGTATACATCTTGTTGGTGCATCTGATTTCAGATGTGTGTAACCCCAATTTTATGGTTAGTGTTTGTATCTTTATCCTATTATGGATGAATTTTAAATATTTTTCATTGATAAATTGATTTAAAAATCAAATTTAATGATTGAAGGAATTGATTTTTTTTGTGTGGAAATTGGTTTCTGAAAAAAGTTGATTTTACCATGGTTAAGGTAATTTAAAAGGGGGTTTTAATTCTCTATAGAATGGTTTCTAAATCACAGTTTAATAAAAAAAATTGAAAAATATATCCCATTGGAACCCTTGCGTACAAAGGTGGTTTGTTTAATAATAAATCTCATACATTGATACTATCATGGGGATTTCACATTGGGCCTTCCTCTGTTCTCTAGTAATATACTTCTAGGTACATAGAAGAAACTTTTTGGAGGTACAATTTTTTGATTGTTTCTATATTTTCTAGTTATGATAATTACATATGAGGTTTTAGTGTGTATGATTTTGTAATTATGGGATTTCGTTTTTCTAGATAACTATACTCAGTGTGATCTCTCGAGTAATTTAACATGTGCTTTATATTTTGTATTATACAATTTATATTGTAACTACATTGATTTTTTATGATATGAGATACATGATTCTATTTTTTATATCTCTTATTTGATATATTGGTATGAAATATTAGAAACTGATTTACCTTATTCATTTTCGATATATGAGAAATGGGAAATTAAATTATTTTTCCATGATTATGATGTAAAACTATTAGACTATATATTCTACAATATTTCATTATAGTTCAGCTGGATTGTATTTATTTTGAAGAGACTCGGTAAGGAACACCTAGGTGGGATACTACTGAGCCTATCAGATCAAACCTTATTTACCCTTTTAGTGGTTCATACACATTGTTATGAAATTTCATTTTGGGAAAATAAAAGTGTCTATTAGAGGGGGAGATGTCTTATATCAGTATAGTTGGTTACCTAGTGGTGAGATGTTTTGATTTAGCCCAAGCTATCACATGGATAAGTAATATTATAGATTTAGTTATCGTTTGTTGTATAGACCTGCTAATGGTTATTGTTTCCAAATTTGAGATGTTCTGTTTCTACTAATTTACATTACTAATGGTATATATATATCTATTCCTATGATGTCTCTAGCGCATATATGTTACATGTTGATTCTTCAATTTGGGGAAAACAATTCCCTCTTGTTGTTTTTTGATACCGAATTCATGTTGTTAGCCAATGGGGATCAGAATTCCCATCTTGTAAGTATAAATTTGGTTAGGTACCTATTTTAGAGGTTATTCAGGATAGGTTTGAACAATTTTTAATCAATGGTTGTTTGTCCTCTAGATTCTTTATTATGTGAAATTAGTTCGATAGAAGATAGGATGTGAGTACTTGAGAGATAAGTTATGTTGAGTGCATGTACAACTCATTCCATGATAATAGTTTTTTCCATGGGATATATGGATGTATATTCCTCATCTTTTGTGTTTTGAACGTAATATTATCATTTTATTATAGTTTTTTGTTTTAAACTATGATTATTTTATTTTTGGGGAGTTTCTTCAATTTTTGGGTGAAATAGTAAGCCTTTGAGACCTGTTCCGTAGGTTTCTTTGGATAATGTAATAGATTCTCATCATGGGAATCCTTCAATAGATCAATATATTGTTGATGGATTTTTTCGACAGTACGTACATTTGATTAGAATGTACTGATAGTTTGGAATATTATTTGTAGAATACATAGAATCTGGAAGAGAAAAGGATTAATAACACGAGTTATTTAACAAAAATCAGTCATCAATTATGGGTATAAATTAACCTTAATATGTGTAGGGTAGGATTAAAAATATTGATTGAACTTTCCACTTCTTGGATATAAATGATAATTTTATGGTAATATTTCCAGTGTTCAGACTTAAGGGTATCCGAAAGAAATATTGGGATTCTAGGGTTCTTGAATATAAGAATGTGGTCTTAAACTGGAAGGGTTTCATGATTCTATTATTCGATATAATATTTCTAGAGTCATTGAGGATGGTGATGTCTTTAAAGTTCTAATTGTTGTAGTAGGGAGAGTTTTATGTTTTTATTTACACCAATCAGTTTTCTAAGCTATTAAATTTTTCACAAAAGGTTGAAAAGAATTTCTAGAAGAAGGATTAGAAGTACAATAGTGTTTACAACTATAAATATATTTCCAATTATTTAAATTTATGCATTGGATATTTTTGGATACAATGGACTTGGCTATAATGGAATAAATTAAAAAAGAAGGCATATTTGTACATTTTGTGTCTTATTTTCCAATCATTAGTAGATACAATTGCATGAAATGGAAGAAAAATAACAATAATGATATTCATAGAAGTGGTGATGGTTATTCTAAGTGGTAGGACACTGCAGGACCATCAGTTATGGCCAGTAGTGTTCCTCTGACTTCCTATCTGTATGGAATTATTGGGCAAACCCGACATTCTTTTCCTTCAACTGTAAATATGGGTACTAACATTTGGTATTGTGGTAATTAGCATCACTTATATCTGGTTATGACTAGGCCTTGATATGGTTATTTATATTCACCTCCAATATCTATTTTAGTGTAGATATATGCATCAATGACTACACAGCTCTACCCATAGCCCTCTAGAGTGAATATCCTTCACGCATTATATGAGATTCAGGTGTATGTAGGTGTGGTTATATCTATAGTGAGAGGTTCTGCCTTTCTTACATCTTTTATAATAGTTTCTTTACTTTATACGGGTTCCTTTCACTAATTTTTATCTATTTTTCTTATATTTATATACTTTTAATGCTGATTATTTCCATTATTATGGATATATTGACTCTTCTTGGGAACAGGAATAGATATGGATTTTGTTTCCTTATCTTTCTCTATCAATTGTTGATGTAGTGTTAGTTTTGGATTTTTTTATTCTTAATCTGAACATGATTGATTTCATCATCATGATGGAGAGGCTTCTTCACCATCATTCCATGGTTTATTATTTTATTAATCTTGATTAACATATTGTATATCAATGGAACTTAATTTTTTTTCATGTATAGTGGGATCCTAGGTAATGAAGCATAGGACCTCCCTATATAGAGCATATGATATTTTTTCCATCTATATTTATTGATTTAGATGACGTTTATGCTGTTATATATCATCCTAATGTTATATGATACTTTCATGAAATTTTCTCTAGAGGATTTCACTAGTATTTATATATAGATGGATAATAATTTTATGATTTACTTGGTTCTAGGTACACTATATATTTATGTACATTATTTATTTATGAGGACACAATAGATGAAAGAGTTAAAATTTTAGATAGATAAAGTGATGGTGAATTGTTTTGTTCTCCCGAGTGTATATCGTTGGGCATCCAGAGTGATTCTTTTTACGAAGAATGATGGTATTCTACAATTATGTGTGGCTTATCAAAAGTTAAACTAGTAATATTTAAAAATAAAAAAACTTTTTCTCCTATGGATTCTTTGTTTGATTAGTTAAAGGGGGAAGTGGTTTTCAAATATTAATCTTATGTCGTGTTACCATCAACTCAGAGATCTGGATTCTGAAATATCAGAAATCATTTTAGGAGTATGTATGGACATTATGAATATATGGTAATGCTTATTGTTATGTCTAATACTCGTACAGATTTTATGTATTTAATGATTCATATATTCCATTAGTATGTTGACACTGTTTTGGTATTGTTGATGGATGATATTACAGTTTACTAAGATCCGAGAACTGTCATAAGCACTATTTTTAGATTTTTTTTGAAGATCCTATGGAGTCTCTATATGTTTGAATCTCATTAAAAATGTCTTTTCGTGATCAAAGAATGGTTGTTCATAATATATGTGATTTGTGATCAAGAATAATTAGTTGATCTTGAGAAGGTGATTGTTGTTTTTTATTTGGAATAACAACATAATGGCTTTGAGATTCAGAGAATCCTTGTTATATATAGATTTCATCAACAAATCACTAGAATTCTTGAATAAATGAGTCACCTTTGACTATTCTTACTAGAAATGTGGTGAAATTCATATGGTATGAATAGTGTCGGTCTTATTTTTATGAGATAAAACAAAATCTTACATCGACTCCTATTCTAGTATTTCCTATGCTAGGTATGTGGTATGTAGGTTTATATGATTTCTTTGGAATTAGTTTTGGTTGTATTCTCACTTAGGAGGACAATGTGGTAGCTTAAGTCTCTATTCTTATTTGACCACATAATAATGAATTCCCTAAACAAGATTTAGATCACTCTGCAATTATGTATAATATTGTATTTTTGTGAAACTATCTTTTTAGGGAGAGTTTCATGGACTATTTTGAACATAAGAGTGTTAGTAATATCATTTAAAAGAAGAATTTGATCCTCAATTAGTGGTAGTGGTTGGAATACCTTCAGACAGTTGACTCCAATATTGCCTCAACCCCATGGAAGGGGAATTTTTCTTCTGACACTCTATGAAAGAAAATTCCATTGCATGTTTTTTTAGAATCGATGAACGAGTTGATCCTTATAGGGAACTTTACTCAGATTTACCTAGTTGATCAGGATGAGGCTTATATTATGAATCTTACTACTTTTCATATATCAACATCTTTTGTTGAGTATATTCTAAACATTTTTTATGAAGATGAAAATTTCAGAGGAATTCGAGAATCCCTTTATTGTGTATAGTCCATTTCTCATTGGTCTCACTCTGACGATGATATAATTCATTTAGAAAATCGGTTTTTCCAAAAATTAGTGAGTAATTGAAAATTATTTTACTGAAATAGTCTTTAATGGATCGTTAATCATGGAACTAAGAAGATGTATTATTCCATGAGATGGGGGTTCGGGTGCCCAAGTATTAAATGTGACATTACTGATTATGTGTCCAATTGTTTCACCTACCAACAGATAAAGGATGATCATCTGAAACCTTACGGTTTACTCCAACCACTAATGATGTTTTTTTGGAAATGGGATGAGGTATCAATGGAGTTAATTATTTTATTACCATAGACTACACAATGGTGGAATTTTTTATGGGTGGTGATAGGTCATTTGAAAAAGTCTCTATATTTTATTCCAATATGGGACACAACAATTGATAAATATATGGGTAAGATATATGTTTGTGATATTATAATGATACATTGGCTTTAATCAATAGTTTATTTAGATAGGGATCCTAGACTTACATGAAATTTCTACAGGAGTCTCTAGGATGTGATTGGGACATAGGTTAGGTTGAGTATAGGTTAACTCTCATAGAAACATGGCTAGACAAATCATCATATTTAGATTCTAGAGGATACTATCTATTATGATGTATTAAATTTTTTTGGATCTTGGGATAGCCATGTAGGACTATTTGAGTTTCATATTACAACATCTATTGGTCATCGATCCGAATTTCTCATTTCATGCCTTATATGGTCATCTGTATAGGTCAACCCATTATTTGGTAGGTTAGGTCAAATCAACTTCTTTGGGATTAAGTCTGATTACAAATATGTCTATGTGGATTCTATATATTTTTCAATGGTTGGTTATAGAAAAATGTTTTCAAAAAGATTATGTATTTTAGTGATATATTGCTTTGGATTTTTCAAAATGTTATTGGGTTTTCATGACAGTTTCTTCTCGATTGCGTAACTTTTACCTTGGAAATAGGTAAATTTATCTTCATGATGTGTTTGGTTATTTGTGATAATTGAATGGATTGAGAAGGTTTCTTATTATTTGTAATTTTAAACTATGTTAATAAGAATTATCGATGTCTTACACATATTACAATGTAAAAAATTCCGTCATTATCACTCTAATGTTCTATGTTGGGATAATATCATATTAGATCCAAAATTTTATGATGTAGAATTTCCAGTTGAGATTTCTAATACCAAAGTGAAGGCTATTTGTGGGGTGTTTATTTCTTTGGTCAGAGTGTTATGAATTAATGTATCAAATTCTCAGAAGATGGTGGGGAGTAAGTCACAGATGTGGGTCCAATATTCCCACCTATTTTTCAAAACAACATTCATTATAATAACACCATAAGGAAGAATTATCTTATGGTGGATATTTGGAAACATCCAATTACTACATTCTTGTATTTACATTATAATTATTCATTTTCCTCTTTATTTTGATGCATCTTGGTAATCTCATGGATATAAATAATTATTGGAAGGAAATAACATATAGTTAAGGGATTTATATTTTTTAAAAAATTAATGGAGTTTGATTATATATGTTTTAAAATATTTATAGTCTTCTCCCTAGGTTTAAAGAACACCCAAATGTTTTTCGTTTTTTTGTATGAATTTTAATTTTTTAAAATGTTAGGAAATTACACACTGTGTAACAAAATTACACATCATTCATTTGGTATCCTTGCTCATACCAGGATATGATTAACATTATGAAAGGTTACATGTCACCTAAGGATTAAATGATGTGTAAATGTTGGTGATCTATTTTTAATAAAAAGGTGATGGGTTTATCAGAATATGAAAAATTCATGGATTACATGATGTGTAAAGGAATTAAAAAACATGTAAATCTCATTGACAAGGTTTGTATGGAGCATTATTTGTGATTTTTATATTTATTTAAGGTATATTCTCTTTTATCATTACCCAGATCTCTTCTAGTGTGATTTTTTACCTTCATTCATTATATATCAATTAGTTCATCATTTGATCTCCATTGTGGTTGGGTTTTTTATTCAGGTGAGTAATCCTTTAGTTACATTATTTCCATTGGTCGAGGTAGTGTCATTTCATTGCATTATCAGACCTGTGGATTTATGATGATTATTATCTTGTTTCCTTTTTAGACACTTCATGTTATCTTGTTTTTTCAATTCATGCTTTGTAGTTTATGGTATAGTGGGTGTGAATTCTCAAGGTATGTATTGATCCTACCTCTTTGATGGCCATTTTTAAATTGAATCAATTATAAGATTATTAGGTTGATACTAGGAACTTTATTATTTTCAATGGATTATTCTTGTTTGTGGATCTCTTTGTGGGCATGTGTGACCCAATGTTTGAAGTAGGTGGTTCCGTCTATAGATTATATTTTATAAGTTTCATTGCATTGAAATGGAAGAACTATTTTAAAAGTGAAGTGCCATTATTTAATAATTATTGTTCTATGGTGGTAATGGGTTTTTGTTAAAATATAGTTTTCACCTAGTTTTTTTAAATAGAAATGGTTTTTCTTTAAATTTAGAAATGGTTTCTAAAAAATGGTTTGAATAAAATGGTTCAAAAAATATATAAAATTGGAAGCCACTGGTAATTTTTTCAAATATTTATAAATATTCCTAGTCTATTGATACTGTTAAGGGGTTTGATAATGGCCCATTCCTCTACTATATAGAAATTTTATTCTTGGGAAATTGTACACACTATTTAGAGGATCACTTTCAAGGGTGTTCCTATTTTCCCAAGAATTGATGAATATATATATATTGGCCCAGTTCCCAGGATTTTCTATCAAGGGGGTATCAATGTCCTACCTATCTTGACCTAGTGTGATCTTTCTCATGATTTTACATAAGTATATTCCTTTATCTTATACTATTTCATTGTTTTTGTAGGTATTTTTTTGAAACGTGATACATGATTTTTTTTGTTTTTGATATATCTAATTTGATATTTCTATATTATATTATCTGAAACTAATTTTCCTACATTATTTTAGAAATTTGTAAAATGGGGAAATTAATTTTTTTCAAGATTTTGATATAAAACTCTTAAACTGTATATCATGCACTATTTATTTAAGGTTAAGCATGCTTGAATTATTTTTAGAGAGACTTGTTTTTAATCACCTAGTTTGAATCATTCTAATCATTTTTAGGTCACACCCTATGTACCAATATTTTTTGTTCATCGATCTTGTTATGATTTTCGATGTGGGGAAAGGCAAGGAGCACAACGAAGTGGCGATCTCATCTATCAAATGATTTTGGTAGCTGGTCAGGATATGGTCAGAGTCTTCCTAGACTATAAAATAGTGTATTTAGTTTCCTATTAATTTTTTTTTTGGTGTTTGGACATGTATAAGGATATGGTAACAATTTTGGAGTTATTTGGTTTCAGCTATTAATTTTGAATAATGGAATATATTTATCTCCCCAATTGTTTTCTCTATTATGTATGTGTTCCATCTTGTTACTTTAGGATTGGATAAATTTATCACTCAAGTAGTTTTTTTATTCCCATATTCTAGTTACGAGATAATGGGTATTTGGAATTCCATTTAGGTATGTGAATATTCGGATAGGGTAAATATCGTAAAGGGTATTCATGTTGTGTTTGTTACATTTATTAATCTTTTTCATTAATTTCACCATTCAAAAAAAATATTATTTATTAATAAAATTCCATGTATAATATATTTTAATTTTTTTCTTTAACTTTATATTATATTATATTTAATGAAATTGTAAAAAAAAAAATTTAATATTTTATACCCATTTGAATACAAATTATGGACTTCTATAAAATCAATACAAAACATAGATATTACATGGTGTTTCAAATATGTATACAGGTAACCTATGTAATTAAATACTTGGAAATATTTACTCTACTTTCTTGAAACCTAATTTTCAATTTAATAACCTTTATTTACTTACTTAATTTAGAATTTTTGGAATTCCCAAATAAAATTACTTATTATAGTTTGTAAACAGTACCACTATTGCTATCTATGTAGTGACAGAACAAAGACATTTTATTCAAAGTTAATTTATCCTTAATAATTTAATAAAATATGTTAATATTTTCTAATACACATATACAGTATGTAAAATTTATAATAATGGTAAAAAAGTGAATCTCGTATCAAGAATATTACTTAAATGAACCATTCGGTCCCAAAATTTTATTAAAATATACAATAATATTACCTATATAAGAAATGAATAATGATTTTTAGTCATAATACATCAACTTCATATTAAACCTCAATTAAATACTTGTATGCTTCTGTTTTGAATCTTTGTTCACTAGTGGAACCACATTAACATATGTTTTTATACAGAGATATTACACTGAAATACTGAATTTACCTTATATAAAAAACATTTCAAAATTTATATAAGAATATAACAATTTTAATTAATATAGTTTCTCCTATATCTGGAATTAATTTTAATGATTTTATTGGTCATGGTGATGGATTTTTTATGTAGAATAAATATTTATATAATATGTCTCATGACTCTCATTTACATAATCTAAAATTTAATTTAATATGTTACCAATAAAATTATGACACATTCTATATCAATAATATCCATTAGTTGTCCAAGATTTAATATTAATCATGGCTTAAACTATTAAGGAAAATGAATAAGTGTATAATGTAACAGCAAAAAAATATATCAATGAAATTATATATGACTCAGGAATTGTAATATGGAAAAAACATTAATATTAAACATTATATAAATTCACTGAACTCTATTCCTCCCATATCCAAAAATATATGGTCTCCAATATATATATATCCATAATCATATGAAAAAATATGAGTCACCCAATTATTAGCCTCAGATAATTATTTTTTTCTATATCTAAGATAATCAATGGGAGCCAAGATTGGAATGCATTAACTGATTGGATGATCAATGTAATAAAAATTTTCTCTTCATAAGGAATCATGGATATTATATTGTAAATGGATTTAATCTCAAAATATTGTGTCATTTTATTCTACATACATATATTTATTAATCTATTAATTTATTATGGAATTTAAATATTTAAATAATGAAAATATGTTCAACCCATATTTATGTGTGAATCTTCACATAATTCATAACATGTGTTACTGAAACTAATTAAAAAACCAAATATTTTAATACATATAAAAATTCTTCTTAGGAATAAGGTATATGATACCATTTCAGGTGAGGGCCTTGAATCATATGAAATTATTTATCTCAGTATATGTAATCTCAGAGTGAGAGATATATAACCCATCCTTTTCAATTCAAGGCAAAAGACTCATGGCTTGTGAAAAATCCGAACAAAAGCCCCTCTAACCATGTATACATTACTCAAGGGATACATTATCTCCATCATATTTGTACCACCTAATTTATATAAAAAATAGTAAAAATATTAATTTAATCTAATAAATATGTAAAAGAAATGTTCAAGGAAGATAAACACTAAATCACTCATCAAAACTAGCATGCGGCACTATAAAAACATGTATTCCAAGTTATAGATGTTATTTATCTTTTTAAATATGGAACACATTAGATTAAAATAAACTATTTATATTATTGAATACATATTCATAAAAAATAAATTAATAAAAATTAAAATATTTATACATGAAATATTGTTTTGGAACAATTTATATAGTCAATTATTATAAATGATATATAAATTATCAACCTATTATTGATATTACATAATAAAATAACAAATTTTATATAAGTATACTCAGTATGAACTCATTTTTATTTTTTTATTATATAGAATATAAATTAATTATATGATATCTGAAATATTATCATATTATATGTCAAACCTTGATGTCATATTTCCCTATTATTTTATTATTTAATTATATTTAATGAAATAATGTAATATGGGATTGATTTTTTAAAAAAATTATATTTTTCTTTCATATCATCATCACAAAATTTGTAGAAATTATACAGTTTAATACTATGTGTATATTGGAAGATAAATTATGGTTCATAGTTTGAAGTGGGTTATAAAAAACAATTTTAATTGATTAGATGTACAATTAGTAATAATTATGCAGTTTATTCTTTTATGTGAGTTTTCTAATTCATTATTGGTGTATTATTAATGAAATATTAACAGTATCCTTATATATTAATCACACAAAATGATCCATTTCTATGTTTTTTCCTAATTTACATATACTTTGGACAAAATATTTTGCATACCCTTTCACATTGCATAGAATGAATCCAATAACTGATACACAATTAGTGTACAGTTTCTCACACCCTATGAACAAACCACGAGATACGCCCAATTTTTAAAATTATCAATTCCCTTTTTCTCCCCTGATCAAATTTATTCTACATTGTGGATTTTTTTTAAAATAAAAAAGATCAAAGTTCCAATGTTATTTTCCCCTTATCTTCCATTCCACCATGGATTTATTTTTTTGATTTTTGTAAGAAGTTATTAATATTTCCTCATGTATGTATTTCTAGTATTCTTCATAGGCCTCTATAATATTTTCTATCATAATTTCATCATTCTATATAGTTTATAGTAGTGCGTGTTCATTTATATATATAATTAATTTTGGGTTTTCTGATTTTATTGAGATTAAATGGTTTTCTACCAGAATCATTTTCCTTTTCCATTAAGATTAATTAATTTCCTTTTTGAAAAATAATATTATGTTTGTTACTCTGTTTATTTAATTCAAACATAAATTCAAAAGTGATTATATTTTTAATACATTTGGATGAATGTTTCAAATATTATATTAAGGCTATCTATTTTTTCTATGTTAATGTTATATCACCCTAAATTTTAATATCAATTAATTTACCTATTAAACTAGTATGAATCAATAACTTGTCTCCCATGTAATGTCGAACTAAACTAAAACTCGATAAAAATTATTAAGATACTATATTATAATGCCAGATAAACATTAATACATTATGATTGTACTAAAATAATCAACAATTGGAAAGATACGAGATGAAGAAATAAAGAAATTCAAAAAATTTACAATGAAAATATAATCTTTATCTTCATGGCCACCATACAGATCATAAATTTGATGAAACATTTAGATATAGACTAAGAAGCATAATTAATATAGTCATGTTGAGATAAATTTAAATAAAAATGTTCAATGATTTTGGAAAAGTATGCAATATTTTATTGGAAGGTAATCTATCTTTTTATGTTACATGGATGTTGGGATTATATGGACATTAGATCTATTTGATAATTCCACTTATATTTTTAAATTGTATAATACTATTAATATATTCATACTATGAAATTATTTTATATGATTAAATGAATTCAACATCAAAAATAAATATTTTCTAAAAACATTGTGTACTATATCATAATAAAATAATGTGATCACTTTTCATAGATTATTATAGGAATATAAAACATTTTAATGTATAAAAAATCAGTAATTAATAAGAAATAAGATTATTAATAATTTTCCATTAAAAGGTTATTTCTTCTCTAAATGAATTTTTCTTTAAATTTTTTATTTTCAATTAAAAACTATATTTTTAATTTTTTATTTTTTTATTTTTGATTTGAATTCAGTTCATTTTTCATCATGTTATTTTTAATATTTAGTTTTTTGATATTTTTTGGAAATGTATAATATCTTATTTAATAGTGAAAATATATATTTTTTAATATATTTCCATCATTATAACAAATTAATGATATAAGAATTTCATGAATGTTTGTAAAATATTTTTCTAATTAAAAAATTATTTTTAGTTATATATATAATTGATTTGAAAGTATTATTTTACACTAAGAATTCAATTCTTATCATTTTTTAAATCCAAAGATTATTTTTATTCAAATGACAAATATTTTATGGTTATTATAATTTAATAACGAAATCACTAGTTTCATTTCAATTCATTTTTTTAATTTTCAATATAGTTTGATTTTATTAAAAATAATCCAATTACTTCCATGGAATTATACATTATAAAATATTTTCGTACAAATTCATTTTTATTTTCTAATGTTTTGTTTTTTAGTAAATTTTTCTTATTATATTATGAAGAATTAATTTAAAATTGATTTGTAATACATCTAAAATAGAAAATTGTAAATATTGTTAAAATTATAATAATAATTTTTGAAATAGGAAATATGGTTCATAATATTTTTCATTACAATCACTTGTTACCATTGTAATATTTTTTATCAACAATATAGCCTAAAATGGTCAATGAGAGGAAAAATATAGAGTTGATGATTAAAATATCTATAAAATAATATATAAAATTCCACTATTTGACTATATTTCTACCAAACCCTATTTTAGCATTCAATTTGTACTTGATTTTATACAACTTACTTGATAATTTCATATTTTAAATTTTTTTTTACATGATTTCCACTCTTATCCATTATAAAAGGGTATGTCATATCATAACTTCTACACACACATTGATCACCATAGACTGATCAATCACTACAAAAATACCTTCACAAATATACCCCCATGTCTTAGTGATTTTAGCCTTCTGAAATGACTAATCTAATAAAGCATATGGAGAGTACTATAAGAGATACCTAGGAATAAGTAATCATTATAACTAAGTCCTTATGAGTTTTGTTCCACTTTTACCAATATAAATTTTTTTACACCATTATACGATAATTAAATTCATATTTACTATAATAAGATATTACTACTTTGATGTATCAACAATTTTCAACCACCTTTCTCTGCCATGGAAAATAGGAATTTTGCTCATGTATATGTGCATGCTACTAACTCCATGAAGCACTGTATTTTATTTTTCAGCATATGGTCACTTGTATGGATATAAAATTGAACTCAATGGATGTATATTATATTTTTCTACATAATTATAGTTATTAAAATGTTATAAATTAACCACTTTCTTCTCCACACATCCTTTGAAAATTTTAAAAATCCACTCATGTGATTGTGGGGACAACCACCTCCTTAAATCACACATTTAATTTTTCATTAGTGTCTAACATGGATTATCGTAATGATTAATTTCATGATTTAAAATAATATTTATGCTATAATTTTGGTTTTTAATGGTATTACATTATCTAAGTAATTTCTTCCCCATATATTAGAAAAATGAAAATGTTACATTTGTATACATGTGGATTACCACCTCTTGGATATAATATATGTCATTATTCAGGACTGACATACATAAAAGTTTCTAAAATTTATTGAGTGTATACAAATAAAAAAATCTAACATTATTATGATTCAATATGTTATCGTACTATAAATATTTTTTCCATGGCAACCTGGTGAAGTTGTATGGTATAATTTGTAACAAACAACCTCAAAAACATTCAATGTGAACTATAATAATAAAGTTACAAAATGAAATATGATAGTATATGTGTTTATTGGAATAGTAATAATTAAATTAACATGAATATGGTTCTAAAAAATCTAAATAATTTATAATATTTTATTATCAATTATTATGTTGAATGTATGATGCGAGTTGAGACTCTAGGTAAGGGACTTGTCTATAAAACACCATTTTCAAATGTTTTGATGTTTTTTTAAAAACATTTCATCTAACATTTTTTTCTTATATAATTTTCATTCATTCCATTTTCTAACGATAAATTATTTTTATAATCAATTTTTTTAATTTTATTGAGTTTATATACCATGAAATAAAAAAGAATTTTTTTAATGTCTTACATATTATCCACTTTTGAGATTGTTTATAATAGTGTAAAAAATTCTTTTTTATCATTTTTCTTATGAATGTAATTCCAAAAATCATTATATTATTCATTAAAAAATATTTCTATGTTGGTTTCTATTTTAATTTTATGGAAAATGAGAATATTACCATTATTCCGAGAATTTTACAGTTTTAACTATTTTCATAGAAAAGGTTATTTATCTTAATTTTTAAGAAACAAAATATGAATATATTTACTAATTCATTCAATATACTAACATCATATGTTTTATAATGATAAAAAATTGGTCTCTTCATGTTATTGTTCATGGAAAATGTTCAAAATGATGAGTGTGTATGATATAATCCTCTAATTCATTCTTTAAAGATTTTACTCTCTATAGAACATAAGTTGGAGATACCTGTTAGGTTATTCAATTTTTAAGGGTTCATATAAGGTTTTATTAAGGGTTTTTTGAAGATTTTTTTACCATGATACATATATAGTTTTTATATTATTAATATGGGTTATTAAGTCAATCCTTTTACTATGTCAGTTTTGATACAGATCTTATGATTAAATTAATGTTTATGGCCTTTAAAAGGTGAAAGGATTATTTTAATGAAAGTATTTCATTATTTCTCATGTTTTCTATGAAACCATCATTTTAATATTTTTTTATTATTTTTACATAAGATTATTTTTTGACAACTATTGTGTAATAAATATTTTTTCCAGTATTGGTAATGGAAGATTTAATCTAAATTTTTAATATGAATTTGGAGAATTATTCTTTTGGGTGTTTAGGTTTTTTAAATACACTTACTGGTTCCCCATATATTTATTCCACTTGTGTTTCTTTATTTTTACCATACCACATTTTGAAATTTCATTCATCGGGAATAAGGATTATTAGGAAATTTAACAATTTAAATTTAATAGTTTATGAAAATTGTTGACTATAATAAATAAACATTATCATATGGGGGGTACAGTTTATGGAAGATATATAAGAGTTACAATAGAATTATTTTTTTGGTATAGCGGTTAAAATGAAAATGTGTCGAAATGGATGAGTTTTTTATAAATTGGTTTCTTTACACATAAAAATATAAACCCATAATTTCATAGGAATTCAAGATATGAAATATATTACATATGTATTATAATTTAAGGAATTTATTTTTTCAAGTTAAGATAGACTGTATCAATGTAGTACTTATATTACATTAGATCTAAATATATTATTACATGAATATATTATAAAATATTTAGAAAACTTTAGAGTTTAATATTTAGCTTTTTTATCATAAGATAGATGTCATATATAACCATATAAGTTTTTTATGTTAATGAGAACTATGATAATTATTGGAATTATAATATGAAATGAAACTATTGAATAAAATGTGGCATTGTTGTGGAAATCATAATATTTATTTTATTCATAATGGGGTTCATTGTAATTTTATGTTCTCAAACATACCATTTTTAATTTCAATAATGGCTTTAAGAGGGAGGAACAGTGTGAACTATCAATGTGAAGTAAATAGTGGTGGTTGTTTAAGTAATCAAACAAAGTTATAGATTATTTAGTTGATAATATTTAGACATTACTAAACATCTATGATGAGTATTTATTAACAACTTGAACAATGTTTTGACAAATAATCTACCTTAACAGATAAACAAGTGTTTCTTGGATGTTAGGGTGATAAAAAACCTCTAGGGGAGATGATTCAATTACCAACATGTCATGAATGTGGGATGAAGCTGCTAGGTTAATAAATCAGGGAAATATGAATATGTTTTCCCATAGTGCAAGAAGTAGTAGATTAATAAATAGATGTGGTAAAATGAACTGTCTAGTTATTTTAATATATGAAAGAATATTATTTTTATATTTATTACTAACAAACTAATATTTTAATTGTGTGGAGTGTGGGAATTTTTCAAATCGATGCACAAGAATAAAAATATGAAATATGAAAATCAATATCATATGAATAAATTATTTCAATGTTATGTGATAATAATAATAATGATATTGATACTATAAAAATTATATAAAATTTATGAATTATTTTTATAGTTTTTCTTATTCTTAAATAATGAAAACTGATTAGATTGGAATTAATTAACATTATGAGGTCACTCATATTTATTACTAAAGGTATTATTATGGAATTAATTGAAAATTATTGGATAAAAGTTTATAAATGAAGATCAATGACTAATGTTTTGCCATATATAATTTAATGAACTATAATGTATTGGATTATGTTTTTAAAATATGGAAACATATCTTGAAGGGTATCAATATCAAATGTGATATTTTTATGATATTCATTGTAACGAAAAAAAATCATTATAGAAAATTCCTCTTTATATATTTAAATGTATTATTATATAAAATGGTTATGTAAAACATATAAACATCCTCGGTTTTGTGTTTTTCAATTTTTGTAATACAGTTAATAATTCTGACCATTGCTAATATCGTCGTTGAACAGTGATCACATGATTAGTATAAATATAGGAATTTAACAAATCCAATTTACTAAGACCAAGGTAGTGATGGCCTCATCTAGGATAATTTCCCCATACAAAGCCCATTTTTTAGAGCTCAAAAAGGAGGTGGGGTCTTTGGGATTCACTCTTGAACATGCCCCAACCAACCTTGAACACGTTAAGCTTGAGCGGATCCGCCTAAGGGAAAAGTGGAAGTTGATAGGGATTACAACCCGGTCGATGTGTTCCGAGCCAACCTAAGAGTCTATAACCATCACACACCTTACCCTTTGGTATTATTCAGGTTTTTTAAGGGGTTATGTAACACGACACTAGTACTATGATTATGTACACTATTTTTTTGAAGAGAATATACATTAATTTTATAATTGTTACTTTGTAATTAGTATTTTAAAAACAAATAGAAATTTTAGTTAATATTCAATTAAGAATTATATTTATATTAATTAATGGATTTTTTGAATTAAATAATATTATAATAAAATACTATTATTAAATTACATATTATTAAATATAAATGATCATATAAATTTTATAATACCATTTCAAATTTATTATGGTTTGAAATCTATTTTTGTCAAAACCCATGAATTTTTTATAAATGTCAGTTTTTATTATTAACATAAAAATTAAAATATTTAGAAAATTATTGAGATAAATATATATTATTTTTTGAATCAGGTGGTCGAAATTATCCAATGGTAAATTTTTCATAATTTTCCGAGACAAACGAATTTTTGTGTAAAAATTAAATATCTTTTAAATATATAATGTGGTTTATGACATCATAATTACCAAATAGTTATGTAATAAAATACTATAAAAATTATGTTAAGTTAATATATGTTTTAGTATTAATATAATGTGATTTTATATTTGTTTTATTTATTTGAAAATGCATTAGTGGACCCTTCAAGACTTATAAAACATTTTTATCTTTTTAAATTGATTTCTTTGGGAGTGTGACTCACCTCCACATAATCAACCATATTATTTTAAGAAGTTATTACTCTGGACTTATAAACTACTTTTTTTCAATACCCCTTTACAAAAACCATGGGAAAACTAGTGGCTGGATTGTGGTTTTGATTAGTTTAATTTGTGGAGTCCCAAACATAAATAATAAATAATTTCCCCTCTTTTCCTATATAAACCCACACAAGATTCCACTTCCTATTAACTTAAATCCATTTGAGTTCTTCCAAACTCTACCCTCATCTCTATATAATCTCTCACGGTTCCCCAAGCTCCCTTGAAGCCTCTCTCAAGCCTCTCCCAAGCCTTTGGGATCACACTTCCAAGTAAGGGATTCTCACTTTCCTTATTCATGTCAAAGATTCTTTATATTGTTATGCCCTTGTATTTTCAATTATAAATTCCATGTTATGATTTATCAATTCCCCCATACTACACTATTCATGTTTTAATAATGATATACCCCCTTTCCCTCTCAATAATGACTCCCATTTACACCGGTTACCATGCTGAAATTTCATAAGGAATTTATCTATCCTCATTTATATTTAAGAAATTCTTTTGTATTATGAATTAAAATTCCATTAATTTTCTTTGGACATGTATCCATATGATCCTATTACTGTCCACTACCTGTAAATATGATGACAGACTCCTTTATCTCTCATCAACCATTTTTATGTGTTCTTATGTCACACCGTTATGTTGCTGATATTGCACCTCGATTTTCCAAGTCAAAGTCATTTTATAGTAAATATCATGCCCATTTATCTATCAAGGGTATTCACTATTATGCAAGATTGACTTATTTATTATAGGGTTTCATGTATGTATTACACATTCTTTTATCATGGAAAAATTATGATGTTTATTTAATCCGTGTTATATGATACATGTGGTACATTTATGCATGAAATGAATTGTTTAAGAAGGGTTTGCCTTGATAGTGCTCCAATACAGTGGGTAAAGGTTAGTATCCTGATACATCAAGTGCAATGAGGATTTACTCATGCTAATTCATGTTCAATGAGGAATTACTCATGATCTATGTGAAATGGGCATTGGATAATGCTAAATTCATGTTAAATGTTGTTTCCACATTTCCATGTTATGATATTCATGCATTATCACGCCCTAATGTTCATGTTTCAATTTCACCCCATTGATATACTTATTGTATAACATGTACTATATTCATAATGTTATTCCATTTTTACTCCCTTACTAGTCTTTTTAGCTCACCCTTTTCTTATGCATGTTCTCAAGTTATCCCATGCAATGCTATGTATGTGGGAATTTATTTGTCAGGTTAAAGACGTTTTCAATAAAGATGTGTATTTAATGTTTTAAGTAGTATAGTAATGTTCCTAAGACAAAAAGACACTAGACCTATAGATCATCTATGTTGTATCAATTGAATGTTTTATGTAATAAATCATGATTAAGAATGAAATAAGGATCAGGGTTGTTATAATTGGTATCATATAATAGGTTTAGTTATTTTTGGGATTATGACTAAAAGCCCCCAGTAAAGAATTAGAGAAAAGACTAAGTATAATAAAAACATCCCTAAGTTTTTGTGAGTATTGAGTATTTGATTTATCAATAAATTAAATCCCTTTCTGGAAATGAGCAGGTAGAGGCGGCTCTAGCACAGATGTACCTGGGGGTGAAAACCCCAACAATGAGTTTCGGGCTTGACCAGGGGTATCCCGGTACACAACATTGGGCCTTGCAGCAACTATTGGTTATGACACTCCTAGAGGATATGCTTTAGTAAATTCTTAGGCTTAGAATGAACCATTTTTAAAGGAAAAAAGGCCCCTAACAATATATGTTAGGATTTAGATATTAGATAACATTTATTGAAGCCAATAGATTTATAAGTTAATGTAATAAATGTAAATTATAAGTCATATGATTTTGGGTTTGGATTCCTCATTATGTGCTTAATAGATCTCTTCCTTAAGTTGTTTGAATTAATTAAATAAGTAGAACATGAATCAAAAAGTGAATGGTATGATTATAACCCATAGTTCTACGCATTCTTTGATATCCCCAAATGTTTAGTAGAACATACCAAAAACCGCCACAAATCATGGATGTAAAGATGTCGGTGATTACGGAAAATGGGGAAATCATTGCATCCCATTAATATAACTCCTACCATATCATAATTTGAGGATTGATCATCCTGGAGAACCACTTAATACTCTCTCTAGTGTAATTTGATGTAATTCTTGACATGGATATGCTTTCCAAATATAGAGACAACATAGACTTCCGTGAGAGGGAAATCACTCTCTATATGACTAATCGACCCCTGATTCAGTATAAGTGCAAGGAAGAGGATTAATGTTCTTTATCTCAATCATCTTAATCATGTATATTACTACCCTATGAGCATGCACATCTAGTTCAGATGATTGAGTCCAAGGAAGAAACCATCCTTGAAGACATGCCTATTTTGAGGGAATTCACTGACGTGTTTCCAGAGAAATTTCATGGTCTTCCTCAAAGAAGATATGTTAAATTCTCACATTATATTATACCTGGGGTATTTTCAATATCCAAGACTCCATATAGAATGGTATTGTGGATCTTGAGGATCTGAATAAACAACTACAGGAGAGTCTAGATAAAGGGTTTATATGCCCAAGTGCTTCACCTTGGGGTGCACTAGTACTCTTCGTCAAGAAAAAGGATGAGTCAATGCACCTTTTCATTGATTATCGTGAGCTCAAAAAATCACGATAAAGAAAAATTATACTCTTCCCTAAATTGATGAATTTCTCAATCAACAACATGGAGAACGTTATTTCTCCAAGGTAGATCTGCGGTCAAGATATTATTAAGTAAGGGTAAAGAAGGAAGGTATCCCCAAAACTGTTTTTCATACATGATATAGGATCTTTGAATTAATAATAATGGATTTTAGACTCACTAATTCTCCATAAATGTTATTGGAATTGATGAATATATTAATTATATATTACCTCAGCAAATTTTTGGTAGTCTTTATAGATTATTTTCTAATATACTCCAAAACCAAGGAGAAACATGAGGGGCATCTACGAACTTTAATAGGGGCCTTCCGAAATGAGAATATCTATAAAAAGTAAAATAATTATGAATTCCTATAAAAGGAGGTCTCATTCGTGGGTCATATCATCACAAGAAATGATATATCTGTGGATCCCTCCCAGACAGCTACAGTTGAGGGATGGTCGAGGCCAACATCAGTAATGGATATCCGTATCTTTTTGGGGTTAGTTGTATGTTATTGCAGATTATTTAGAAATTTCTCATTTTTATCAAACACTCATACCAAGCTATCTCAGAAGGGGTTCAAGTTTTCTTGGACTGATGAATGCGAAGAGATCATGAATGAGTTTAAAAGGAGGCTTATCACTGTGCCCATGCTCACATTACCCACAAGTGGAGAACTTTTTTGTGGTATTTAGTGATGCTTCTAAGAAGGGCCTAGGTTTTGTGTTGATGCAGAATGACAAATCCATTCCCTCTACTTCAAGGGAATTGAATGTTCGTGGGAAGAACTATTCTTCACTTGATCTTGAGTTGGCTACGGTTATATTCGATTTAAAAATTTGGAGACATTATCTGCATGAAGAGAAGTTTAAAATATGCACGGATCATAAAAGCCTAAGATATATATTCACATAGAAACAGTTGAATATGTGCTAATGAATATGGTTTGATTTGATCAAATAATATAACTACACATTCCATTACAACCTGGGGAAAGTGAACAAGGTGGAAGATTCTCTCAGATGAAAGGACCAAATGATTCTATCATTAATGAAAATCGAAAAGGATCCTATCATTATAGATTTGATGATTATTGAAATGTGAATAATAAAGAAGGGAACATCTTAAATCCTTTCACAAATTATTCCTCAGCCATATCTTTTGGAAATGTTAAAGGATGATAAAAAAGATGATGTGGGAATTCAGAAGAAAGTTGAAACTATAAAAAAGTGTAAATCCACAGAGTTGAATTCCAATGAAGAAGGAATTGTGATATTTGGTAAAATACTATGTCTTAAATCAATTCCATAGCTGATGAAGGAACTTTTGGATGATGCACATAGTTCAAATTTCTCCATTCACCCAGGAAACAGAAAGATGTATCTAGATCTTTGAGAGCATTATTGGTGGAATAAAATGAAGAAAGATATCACTGAGTATTCATCAAAGTGCTTGGTATGTCAAAAAGTGACAGTTGAGAGGCAAAAGTCTAAGGGGATGATGCAATTATTACCCATACCAACATGGAAATTGTAGAACATCACCATGGACTTTGTCATCGGACTTAGAAAGACATCCAAAGGAAACAATGCTATCTGGGTTTCTTTGGGCTATCTTACAAAGAAAACACACTTCATTTCAATTTGGTAGGATTTCTCACAGGATCAATTAGCACAGATATATATTAGAGAAGTGGTAAGGCTTCATAAAATACCACTATCTATTGTATATATTCAAGATCCATGATTCACCTATATGTTTTGGAAGACTATTCAACATGATTTGGATACTGAGAAAAACATCAGTATAGCTTATCATCATCAAACTAATGGCCAATCTGAGCGGACTATCCAAACACTAGAAGACATATTGAGAGAATACTCAATGGACAACAAAGGAGGATTGTGTCAACATCTTCCTCTGGTTGAGTTCTCATAAATCAACTATTTCCAATCAAGCATCCAAATGACTAATTCTGAAGCCATGTATGGGAAGAGATGCAGAACACTAGAATGTTGGGATGATGTTGAGGAGGGAAAATCCAAGTTCTGAAAATGGTCAAGGAAATGGTGGAGATGGTTAAGATCATCCAGCAACACATTAATGTTGCTCAGAGTCAACAAAATAGTTATGCTAATATTTTTCGACGACACCTAGAGTTTGATGATTGAGAAATGTTATTCCTCCACATATCATCATGGAAGACGGTTATGAGATTTTGGAAAAAGGGAAAACTCAGTCCAAGGTACATTATCCCTTTTGAGAACATTGATCGCATTGAAGTAGTGGCCTATTGACTGGAACTCCCATTGAACCTATCTCAATTTCATGATGTTTTTCATGTGTCACTCATGAGGAAGTACCTACCTGACCCATCACATGTAATAAATCAAGAGGTGGTAGCATTGGAGAATGAAATATCCTTTGAAGAAAACTTGGTGATGTTCCTAGATGTGGTAGAGTGACCCATATCTACTTTAGTGTGGGAAAAGAAAATTTTGAGAGTGAAATTTTTTATGGGGGAAGATTCTAATAACCCAACAATTCATTAATGAAAATTCCTCCTGGTCTATTTAAATATATTATTATATAAAATGGTTATGTAAAACTTATGCACTTCTATGGTTTTAAGTTTTTTTATTTTTAATATATCTTTACAATTTAAGACTGTTGCTAATATAGCTGTTGAACAGTGATCAAAGGATTAGTATAAATATATGGCTTTAATAAATCCAATTTACTCAGAAAAAGGTAGTGATGACCTCATCCTATTGAATTTCTCCATTAGAATACCATTTTTCAGATCTCAAAATAGAGGTGGTATCTTTGGGATTTCTCTTGACAAAGCCCAATTCTATCTTGAACATGTTAAACTTGAGCAGAACCGAACACAGAAGAAGTAGATGTTGATAGAGATTACCACCCAAACGATGTCTCCCAAGCCACCCTAAGAGTGTATCACCCTCGCAAACCTTACCATTAGGTATTTTGTTGGTGATATAAAGAGATATGTAATGAGACCATATTACAATGATTATGTACACTATTTTTGTTAATAAAATATACATTCATTTTATTATTGTTACTTTGTAAATAGTTTTTAACGAAAAAATAGTATTTTTAGTCAATATTAAATTACAAAATCTAATATTATTAATTTTTGAATTTTTGAATTAAATAATATTTTAATAAATTATTATTATTAAATTACTTTTTATTAAATATAAATGATCGTATAATTTTTATATTACAATTTAAATTTTATTAAGGTTTGAAAAATATTATTATCAAAACCCCTGAATTTTTTATAAATGTCACTTTTTATTTTTAAAAGTAAAACATTAACATATTTAAAATATTATTTACATAAATTGGATATTATTTTTGGAATCAGGAAATCAAAATTATCCAATGGTGAAATTTTCATAATTTTCTAAGATAGTCGTATATTTGGATAAATATTAAATACCACTTAAAAATATAATGTGTTTTATGACATCATAAGGACACAATAGTGATGTAATAAAATAATATAAACATTATGTTCGGCTAAAATATTTTTTACCATTAAAATAATGTGATTTTATATTTTTATTTATTTATTTTACAACGCCTTAGTAGACCATTCAAGACTTATAAAACATTTTAACTTTTTAAATTGATTTCCTTGAGAGTATGACTCACATCCACATAAGATACAATATTATTTTAGGATGTTATCCCATTTGACTTATAAAATATTATTTTCTAATCCCCTTTAGAAACAACCATGGGAAAAACCATGGTCTGGTTTGTGGTTTTCATTAGTTTAATGTGTGGTGTCCCAAACCTAAATAACAAAGAATTACCTCTCTTTTCCTATATAAACCCACCCGATATCCCAATTCTTATACACATAAAGCCTTTGGAGTTCTTCCAAACTCTATCATCTTCTCTATAGAATCTTCCCAAGGCACCCCGATCTCCCATGAAGCCTTTCGCAATCCCCATCCAAGACTTTGGGATCACACATACATGTAAGGGATTCTCACATTCTTTATTTATGTCAAAGATTCCATATATTGTTATTCCATTTTATTTTTAATTATAAATGTTGGGGTATTATTTATCACCTACCCAATAATTCCCTATTCATGATTGAATAATGTTATAACCCCTTTCCCTCTAATTAATAACTCCAATTTACACCAGTTACCATGCCAAAATTCCATAAGGAATTCATCTCTCCTCATTTACATTCAAGAAATTATTTTGTATTATGAATCCAAATTACATTACTCTTCATGGTAAATGTATATATATGTCACTCTTGCATTCCATTTCATTAAAATTTTATGATACACCCCTTTCTCACTAATCAACCAATTTTATGAGTTATTATGTCACACTGTTATGCTGATAAAATTACACCTTGATTTTCCAAGTCAAAGTCATTGTGTAGTGAATACCACGCCCATTTATCTATCAAGGGATTCAACTATATGCACCATTGAATTATTGATTATATAGTATAATGTATGAATTCCACATTCCTTTGTCATGAAATAAATAATGACGTTTATTAAATCCATGTTATATGATCCATGTGGAACATTTATGCATGAAATGAAATGTTTAAGAATGGTGCGCCCTCATAGCGCTCCAATGCATTGGGTAAAGGTTAGTATCGTGATAATTCAACTGAAATGAGGGTTTAATAATGTTAATTCAAGTGAAATGAGGTTTTACACTTCCTCCATGTTTATTGTGCATTGGCTCATGTTAATTTCATGTTAAATGTTGTTTCCATATTTCCATGTTATGATAGTCATACTTTATCATGCCCTTATGTTCATGTTTCTCTTGATCTCCATTGATATGCCTATTGCCTAACATGTACTGTATTGTCCATTTTATGCCTTGTTTACACCCTTACTGGGCTTTATATCCCACCCTTTTTTATACATGTTCTTAGGTTATCCCATGTAATGATAAGTACGAGGGAATGTAGTGGTCATGTTAATGAAGTTTTCAATAAAGATATATATTTAATTTATTAAGTAATTTTGTATTGTTCCTAATCCCCAAATACACAATAACTCTTGATCATCTATTTTATATCAAGTGATGGTTTTATATACTAAATCATGATTATGAATGAAATAAGAATCAGGGTTATTATATCCATTGATGAATTAGTGATTGAGGTATATATAAAATTTAAGATTAATTTTTTTTCATTAGAAAACTATTTGGGAAGAATGTTATTATATATTTGGGGGAATATGATAAAAGTTATATATAACATTAAGAGTTAATATGATTAATAATTTTGTATAAATTTCTGTTAATATGGTAATAATTATGTTATTTTTGGGAACATCATAAGATTAATGTGAATAAAAAATAATTTTATAGTATATTGTTTTATTTTAATGATGTGGATATTATTTTTGGAATATTGAATGAATAATATTTTTGACTCATATATTATTTTATGTGGTTTTATCTCAGGATTATTAAATAAATTTTGGTAAAACATTAATATATTTTAGAGAATACTTGATTAAGGTATATATTTTTATTATGTGACTTTATGAATAATTAATATAGATTTGGGATTAATGATTTGTTAATTTTTGATGAATATGTGAATGAATATTACTAATATTTGTGTTTGAAATTAGCAGTGTATATTTTAAATTCGTTTACTTTTAGTTTTCTATGGAGTTATTTATGTTGAACTATAAGTGTCATTATTGGAGTTTTGAATATTAATGTAATTCTTACCCATGTGAGGGTTCATTCATATTTGATGATTTCATATACTGGTCTAATAATATTTATTTTTCGTAAAGGGATATAAAAAAGAGGAGTAACAAACCATTCTATTGTGGACATCATGATGCATTAAAAGTATAATTTTCTATTTTAGATACAAAAAATACTTATTATTATTTCATTTATTGAATGTGAAATGAGTACAAAGATAAAATTAATCAAACACAGAACCAAATGATGAAATTATCCTTATGTAGTGGAAATTAATCATGTATATATATTTTAACATAATATATATCATAATGGTAAAATGAAATTCCTCATCCACTTTTTAGAGGATGATATATCTATAAATTTTTATGTATAAAATATCACCAAAATATTAAGGCATAATTTTAAAGGAACATTATTATGTATGTGTTTATAAATGTAAAGACAAGGTTTTATAATCTATTTTTCCTAAAATAATATTTTTAATAGTAATATAATAAATATTATTATTTTGAAAAAGTATACATTTATGAATTTTCATATTTCTAGATACATCAATTTTGGTGAGGGAAAATATAAATGGCGATATTAAAATATATTTAAGAGAGGGAAATGTTAAAAAAATAATTATATTTTATTATTATTAAATGAAAAAAAGAATTTATCAATAATGAATTTCGAACATAATTAAAAAAATGAAATTTGATAAATTTTATTCATATAAAATATTACAATGAATGAAAAACATTAATATATTACTGGAATGATTGCATAGTAAAAAATAAGCAGTATTCAAGTGGAATAAATAAATAAAATATTAAAATACAATGATTATAAAATCTTTATCATCTATGGCTTCCATAAATATCATAACCACTATCAAAATTATAGAAATAAGTATAAATAGTTGAATAACTATTGGGATGATGAGATAGAAGTAAATTAAAAGGATGAATACTTTTTGAAATGCATATGATATTATATGGGATGTTAAAATGATCATTGGGGTTAGGTGTTTATTGGGATTAAATAGTTGTAAGACTTATATAATTGTTTGTATTATATAGTCATTAGGTATAACACTAGTATATTTATTTCCAAAATAATTGTTTTGATGGAATTAAAATTATATATTAGTAAAAACATTTATTTTTAAAAAATTCATGGAAATTTAATTTAAAAAATAAATTTATAATTTTTATTTGATGATTATAATTGAATATAAAATTTAATATTATGAACTAATTATTCATTGATATAAAATAATTTTAAGAACACGGGAATTTTAAATGGGTTCTTTTTCTATAAATGTGGATTTCTTTATATTTTATATTTTCATTAAGGAAATAGAATTTTATTTTAATAAAATTAAAATCACTTTTTAATTAATAATTTCAAAATTATGTTTGGGTTAATTTTGTGATAAAAATGTTTTATTTTTAAGTTTAATAGTGAGAATACATATTTTTAAAAATACATTTACTTTTCAGAAAGTATCATGACATAAATGAGTTATTTATCTATGATACAATTTTAATAATACATAAATACGTATTTGATGTAATTTTTCTCATTAAAAAATATAAATTTTAACTTAATAATCAATTATTGATATTTGTGAAATGTATGGAATGTTTTTATTCAAATGAATTGTTTTCATTTAATCTCTAAACTAAGTATTCAAAAGGTATCTACCAAATTTTAATGTATGTTTATGTTGAATAAGTATAATTTTATAAAATGAAATCTAATTAATCCCATGTGAAGGATCAATATAAAATATCATGACATAAAGTCATTTTTATTCTAATGTTTTAATTTTACTAAAATTTTATTATAGTTGCAATAACCAGAATTTTTTTACCGTTATTTTATCAAATTCTAGAATATTATAATTTTTTATTTTTTTGAAATTTTAGAATCAGCATGTTAAAATTTTCTAATATTTTCTATTTTTTAATCATAATGAATCATTTATAGTATAAAGATATTTCTCCTAGGTAAGGGATACAAGGGATTCCAAGGGACCTAACTAATATAATGGCATTATGATATCCCTAACACATGTACAAATATGATTGGATGAATGTATTGTGAACGAATTATATCATATAATATAAATTTTACAAAATTATATAAACACTACATATTAAATACAATTATTTTATATAAACATTATGTATTTACAAGATGACCACTCGAATCATTTATAAATTGGAACCTCCTCTCCTCATATCTTTAAACATAATGAGAACCATATATCATCCAAAATATACTCAAGTAAATTCTAAGATATTCTCCATATATCATAGATGTTTTTTATTCCAAAAATAAAAACAAATGAAAGAATTAGAGGGACATTAAGGATGTTACTATGGAAGAGGTAATATTATTAATAAAGACCTTTTGAGTTTATTTCTACTTCTATCTCTATAAAATCTATTATAAACATCCTAAAATCATGACAAAATATAATTAACATATAAAAATTTTATTTTTTAACAAATAAACTATTTTCATCCTCTATTCTACCCTCTAGTAAATGAATATATAACTCGTATGAACGTCAAAACTACAATGATGATGAAGCAATATATTTCATTTTTCATCACCACCAAATATATATTTTCAAAAAGAGTGATAAAATAAGTATATGTTATATTAATGGAATAATTATGATTTTTTAAATCTTATAATTTAAATAATTTATTATCCTCCCATTCATTTTAAAATAGAAAACATTCCTCATCTGGGTGTATGAACTACAACATCCATGAATGACACATTTAAAATTTTTATTATAGCCTTGTATGGATGGTCACAAGTATACAATTTACAAATAAAAATTGTATTCTATATTTTATTATGTTTCTATAATGTTTGTAATTTATATATATTTCTTACTTTCAATCTATAATAAAAATAAAACTTTTACACATTTATTAGTGCGTACTTCCTCCTCAATGGAAAAAAATATTTATTTATCAATTACATCCTTCCATGGATGTATCTAAAAGTATAATGAATGTGTAAAAATATAAATTATCTCATTACTAAGATTTTTTAGAATATGGAACCATTATTACTTTTATAATGATCATCCCCTGATGTTTATAGATATTATGAACCGAATGACCTCAAAAAGTATAACATGATCTAAAGTGAATTCATAAATAAATAAAAACTTATAAAAAATAAAAAAAATTGAAGAACAATATTTGAACAGGACAATGAATCTGAATAAAGTAAATATTTTTATTTAATTTAATAACTTTTGAGTGTTGTGAACAAATAAATCATGATGGGACTCAACGTATGTGATTTTTCTCTCAACACTCAACATTAAATTTTTTAATGTTTTCAGTTATCATTTTATCTTCCATGTACAACTAATTTAAATTGTTTAATAGATGATATTTTATAACCATAAATGTTATTGTAATTAAAATTTCTATTATATTTGACATTATTTAAAAGGGATAAAAATTTTAATTTGTAGTGTTTTCAAAATGGGTCGGAATTTATTTTTTTGTAAATGTTATATAATAATTATTTTATTAATTTTAACATTTGACTAATATAATATCATTATTAATTAAAAAATTTCTTCTATAGGTTTCAATGGATTAAAAAAAGATCATACTCACATTATTCTTGGAATTTTTTAATATCTAATTGTTGAAAAGGATATTTCCCCTTATTCAAATATGTAACCTATAAATGAGGAACATGTAGTTTAAAAATATTATTTTATTAATTTTTATTATGAAATAGACGATATATTTGTCTTCTTCCAATTATTCATATTTTTCATTGTGTTCTACCAAGGTATTATGGGAATGTTAATACAATTGGATTTGTATTTTAGTTTCTAACATAACATAAAAAATTATACATCCCTAAGTATGAAGTCGGTCAGGTTTTTAAATTACTGGTAAAGAAATAAGACTTACAATAGTAAATGTTGTGGAAATATTTTGTCTATGTTTTAAAATGAACACAATTTCAAAAATGTGATTATAATTTTAAAATTCAACAATGGAAGAGTAAATATTACAGAAAATTAATAGTAATATATGATATAAAATGATGGAAGAATTATCTCATTAGTTATTCAAAAATTAATATAATTTTATCTAATACCAAAACAAATATTATTAGTATAAAAAATAATCCCATAAAATGATATTATTAAAACCAAAACATTAAACCAACATTAAAGTTAGATCTATGAACATTGTCTAATATATCAAAAATATTAATCAGTTCATAATGTATCATCTATTTTATACATATCATAATATATATAATCCATTACCACAATCCCATGTTTGATATTTCCTATAGTATATATCTTCCACAAATTGAATGTTCTAGAGATCTATCTTTCTAGAATCTATATACCTAATTTATAAAACACTAGTAGAGGAATAATGGAAAAATAAATACTAAGAGAATTTTTGGAAAACCTCATACCATAGTACCTCATACCTAATGTGATAAAAATAAAAAACTCCTTAAAATTAGAAATAATAAATCTACAATTAAACAAAAATCATTCAAAATGATCATTGTTATGTTTACTTTTGATTCTTGTGGTGTGACACTATTTATATACATCTTTATAACAAAATCAACCGGTAAAGAATCTTTAAAACACAATGTTTTTATTAACTATATTTGGAGAAACATCATTTTAACACCCCAAGATTTAATGGTATTAATTTTTTCAAATAAAGTTAATCAATGTGATAGCTTACATTGCATAGAACACTAAGAAAAAAAGAACTAAAAAATATTATTATTTTAACATGAAAAATATAACATATAAATTATTTTTTTTGTAATTAATGGGATTAACAACAACTGGAAATATATAATTATGCATCTAACTATTAATGAATTAAATTACTCTTAGGATGCAAACACATAAAAGTTATGTGACATCATTTTCTATTCAAATATATGTTTATTAGAAGTGATTTTTATTAACATCAATCATAAAATATATATTTTTATTTTATTAAAATTTTATAAAATATTTCTGATAAAATAGAAATCATTTTATGATTCATAATTTAAAAATTATCTTATGATTAATTTTTTTATAATTTTCCAAAATGAATAATTGTTCATTGAGTAGTTACAAAATACATGTTTTTCACATTAATTAATTAATATTCAATGAAATAGATAATTTAAAACTAAAATTATGTATCAAATTTGATTTTAAATTAAATATTTATTATTTATTTATATTTATTCACCTAAACCTATTTAACAAACTTTTTATTTTATTTTAGAATATGATTATTTTTGGTTTAAAAATGGGATTTTTCTGAAATCATTTCTAAATTACAAAATGCTTCCCCTTTTTATTTGAATAAAATAATCCTTAATAGAGAATGTTTTAAATTACATTTATATATTATAAATCCGAAAATTTTAATTTATTTTCATACAATGAGAACTATTTTTCAAATAAAATCACATTTTTTGTTAGAATACACTGCATGAAAACCATTTATTTTGTCATGTCGGTGGGTTTTGTTATAAATTTTAATATTCCAATTTTGTGAATTTAATTTTGTAGAATGGATTATATATTTGATTATAATAGGTTCCAAAATTTTAGTTTATTTTCATTTATATTGATAGTAATTAACAATACTAAGGGAGAAAAGATTTATCGAAGTATAGGTATAATAATGTAGTGGGTTAAAGTTAAAAGGTAAAATAATAAAATAAATAAAAAATTAAAAACTATATAGTGGCTGACGTGTTATTAAAATATAAATATCCCATAAGAAAATTAATAATCCTCCAAAGTATTCTTAATTAATTCCACCAAATTATGGTTGGTTTTAACTATAAAACCCCATTATTGAATCACTTAAAACCATCGCCCCTCATATATTCATTCCACCACTCACCTCCCCTTTCTCCAAACAAGACTAAAATATCTTAAAATATTTTCCAAAAATATTCCTTTAGACTCACCTCATTTCCGATTTATTTTTTTCTAACCAAAATTCCAATTCCATGTTCTTTAAGTGGTCTTTCAAGGAGGTGACATTTAGTAGTTAAATTTCTCAAAACCCACCTCTTAATTTCTTTTCATTTTCTAATTTTCCTCAAGATGTTTATTTATAAATGAATACTTACTATAAAATAATATATATACTATAATTTTATATTGATAATATAATATCTTATATCTATACCTTTTATAACCACATCAGATTCATATAAATGAATCCATTGCACAAAATATGGTAGTTAATGGTCTCTATGGAGAATTATTTTTTGTTTTCCATTACCGCCTTCTTTCATAGTCATAAAAGTATTAATATGGTTAAATGAGATTTTAGTTTTTATATTATAACCTATTTAATTTTATAGAAGAAACATATAAACACAGCATTAAAAAACCTATTAGGCGATGGTTTAAAATACCACGAATTAAAAATAATCATTTTCATTGACAATTTAAATTATTTATCATCCTCAAGTACGAATTTGTCTCGCGGCGCACAACGGGGTTGTGGGGAGGAAAAGTGCGCTACTCGACGGTTTATTAGAGAAGGTTGGGTTCTACTTAATCACTCATATTGGGTGCACCATTTTCTACCTCAAAACGCCCAACAGTTCCATATCCAATAATGTTTGGACCTACTTTCCAATGGTAGGCGTTCACTGGGTGGTTTGACCAGTGACACTTAAGAACTCACATTGGTCGAGAGGATGGGAAGTCTGGCTCATCGCACCCTTTTGGGGGGAATTATTTCTTGTTCGTGGACTCTCTTATAGATTTAAGACGTATTCATATGTTCACGAATCTTTGGTTTATACCCAAGCATAGTATCCATAGATTTCTCTAGGTTGGCAATGGTCATCCGGACGTAGGGGTTCAGAATCATTTCTGCCTGAGGTTTACCATCCCTCATTGGATTAATGATCCCGAGGAGTTTGGACCCATTGAGTCAGCACTAGGAGTGGTGCGGTAAATCGATGTGAAGATAGTCGGATCGACCGGTTATTGGGCTTGAACCTCGGGGAGGTTTCATCTGTACCCTACCTAGGAGACAGGGATCAAAGTCCATTGAGTTTGAAAAGGTATGGGGAATATACTCTGAGGAGGCCCATGGTGATGGATTGGGGACTACACTCTGAGGAGGCCCATGGTGACGGATTGGGGCTTACACTCTGAGGAGGCCCATAAGAAGATGTCATGGTCAATGCTTACTCTAAGCCCACATGAGTCGTGCTCGGTGTGATAAACAAGAGGCAGCAGGGACCAGACGATCACGTCACGAAAGGTGCGTCCGTGAGATGTATAGTGGGGCTTACGCATAGAGGTGGCCCATAAATTCAGGGCTTACTCCGAGGTGATTACACATGTGCCACTGTGAAGTGGCAATGATGGATGGGGCTTGCGCATGGAAGTCTCCTGGGTGTCTTCCTCATGTCTGTACATGAGGGCATCCCAACCCATTGGTGGGATAAAGATATAATTGAGGGTCAATTCCTATGCGCAAGTGCACAAGAGGGATAATGCCAAGGGCGTTGGAATCTGTCCAAACAAAGGGAGATGAAAAGTGTGAATTACATACCTGACACTCGTAACGCAATGAGGGTGGCATGGCTATGGAGGATAAATGTTGACCATGTTCGAAACACAGCATCCATATCACGTTAGCCTGAAATGGGGGAAAACATATGAGGGTCGACTGCTGGCCATGTTCGAAACATAGGACCTGACTCAAAGTGTTGTCAAAAGTCTTCTGGGGCGTTGGCCCAGGACGGTAGGTGAGCTGATGCAGCATGGGACTAAGCCATTTGGAGGTACCTTCGAACATGGAAGTGAATGAAGATCTGAATGAAGGATACATAAATATTGAGGTAGAGTGTTGGAATTTTTGAATAGATTACATTTCTCTTGAAGGTACGCAATGTGATCATGGAATTAGGCATATTATTCTTGGAGCATAAGGCATCTCTTGATTGGAGCAAGGGGCGTCTCTTATTTGGAGTAAGAGGCATCCTATGTTTGGAACAAAGGGTGTGCTATAGTTTATAGTCATGTACAGAGGACTATTTCCATATAGTTTAACTTCATATGGATAGGATGAGGGCGATATAGTTTAGCATCGTGTGGTCAAGATGACTAGATAGGAGAGACCTAGAAATGGATGGTATGGGACTTATACAAGGGTGGCCCATTCTGGATGACCCTAGAAAACGGATCTAGGTAATGGGGTTATAGGAGTCTCATGGGGAGTAGCTCGACTCATGGAATTTAAAGGACAGATTTTGTGGCGGTGAAAGGGTGCAATGTAAAATGTTGTTGACCCGGCCAGAAAAGTTCACGGTGTGACACTCCATTTTTTATGTGGGTCAGTGACGATAGCGAAAGGACCGGCCCGAAGGGCAGAAACCGCAACCCGGCACTGATCCCAAGTGGGAGTGCGGGGGCGCAGCCCACGCAGTATGGACCAGTGAGTGCATGGGGTTTCCTCATGGGGATGGCCGCGAAAGAGCTATCAGCGAGGGACTGGTTGTGGAGGAGTTGTCCGAGAAGGGATGGCCATAGAGGAGTTGTCTGCGAAGGATTAGGTCGTGAAGGAAATTTCCATGAAGGGGGTACCCACGGAGGAGTCGGCCGCGTCGAAGAAGGCCGTGAAAGAAATGGTCGCGAAGGGCGTCTGCAAAGGGGTTGGCGCCCGTCCTACTTCGCACCCGCGGAGGGGTTCCCGCCTCCATTTTGCGAACGAAATTGATCCACGGAGGGGGTTGGCTATGAAGGATATTTCCTCATGTGGTTCGCATTGTGGTTTCTCCTCTCTGTGGAAGAGTGCATCTGTGGATGATCTGGTGTCCGCGGATGGTCGCAGAACATTACCGCTATGAGCGATTTCTCCAATGTCTTCCCACAGGTTTTCACCCTTCATTCTTCTCCTCTTTTTACCTACCCCTCATTTTAATTTTATAGAGGGGGGAATGATTTATCTATTTTAGTCATGTGGAACCTTTTTCAGAAGCCCATGATGGAATCCCCACCCGTAGACGACACGGTCAACTAGGGATTTTTGGATTTGATATTCACGGAATTGCTCTACGGTCGTGCACCACTCTGCCTCCATTTCATGAAAGATAGAAGTCCGTGGAGGGCCGATTGGCGTGGTTCGCGGTGGTGGACCGGCCTGGAATCATCGGGGGTCTTCCTGGTTCACGCCCGCGTAGGTGATCTGCCCCCATTCTGTGAACAACAGTGGTCTGTGGGAGGTCAGTTTGCCGAACTGGCTGCATACTGTTTCTAGGATCTTGTTCGGTCCTTTTCCAAATTTTGGGTAATTGTATTTTCCCCTTTGAGAAATTTTCAGGACCCTATATATGCCCGCCATTGGAATGGGGTCCGATTGGAATGAAGAGGAGGTTATTCCGACGTAGAGTAGTCCGGAAAATCAATGAGTGATTGGACAATGCTCTAAATTTTTCCAGAGCCAAGGTACTCGGCTTGTACAGTTCGACTTTTTCTAGAGTTTTGTAGAAAAACCCCAAAAACTTTTTTTCTTTTCTTTTAATAATCTAATTTTTCTTGGGACCATTTAGTGTGGACCCAGCGGGTATGGCCCAACTTTTTCTTAAGTCGCCCTTTTCGGGTTTTTGTCCTAACAGGCTTTGTGCCTCTTTTTTTGGGTGGTTTAAAGTCCCACTGACAAGACTATCATTACTGATGTCTTAGGTCAATCAGATTTGACTAGATATAGTGGGGAGAGGGCCCCAATGACGCTTTGTTTATTAAAATTTGTCTCAATGTCCACCAGACGCTTGTGGGAAGAGAATGTTTAGATTCAAATGACATGCAAGGCATGTCTCAAGGCGTGGGAGTTGTATCGGCATATAGAAGTAGGAAGATCATCGCCTAAGGAAATCATGACTTTGGTAGACGGGCCAGGGGTGATCAATATGCAGAGCCGCTGAGGTCATAGTATGTATAGTTGTGAAAAGGTGTCCTTAAGTCAATGACTCTCCATTCTTGATGGCCTGAGGACTTCATGGAAGCCCGGCTTATGGAAAACAACATGGGTGGATTAGGGAATTATGAAAACCACCAGGGGTGGATTGGAAAGGGGGTGTGATGTCTAAATGGGTTTGAGAACATCTGTATTAATCAGGGCTGTGGACTCAAGGTCTCTATCCTACGCCTTTATTGAACGTAAAGGAGGGTTGGAGCTTGGCGCAGTTTAAAGTCATGGAGCTGGGACATCATCTGGAATGGAACAGCATCTCCTAGTTCTTGGTAACCTTTCTAGTGACATTCTACCATATTTAGGAAGGGTCGTGAAATAGGCTGGTAAACTATATCTCAAAGGGTTTTCTAATCCCGAAATGGATATGGGAGCTCAAAGGCCAAGGGGCGTACGGAGAGCAGCATTGGCTAAGAAAAAATTTCCTTTGATAGAAGAGCCAGGGGCGATAAATATGCAGAGCCAATGAGGGAATGGTATGCATAGTCATGCAAAGGTGTCCTTAGGTCAACGATTGCACTCTCTCGATATCCGAGCAACATCAGTTAAGTTGAAATTCGGGACCACTAGGGCTGGTTTATGAGAGTTTGTATTTTCTATGAGTACAGAGTATGGTTTATGAGGAGATGGTTGCATGTCGTTCACGGTTTGGTTTCTCCTCTATGTAGAATAGTGCATCCACATATGATATGGGGTCCAAGGATGGTCACTGAACCTTACCGCTGGGAGTGATTTCTCCAGCGTCTCCCCATGGGTTTTTACCCGTCCTTCCTCTCCTCTCTTTACCTCCCCCTTGGTGTCATTTTATAGAGGGGGGAAAGGATGTATCTATTGTGGTCATGAAGAACCTTTTGCAGAATCCCATGACGGAATCCTCACCCGCGGACGACTCAATCAACCAGGGATTTTTGGATCCGATATTCACAGAATTGCTCCACGAACGTGCACCACTCCGCCTCTGTTTCACGAATGACAGTGTTCTATGGAGGGTCTGTTGGCGCGGTTCGCAGTAGTGGATCGGCCTGGCATCATCGGTGGTCTTCCTGTTTCACGCCCACGTAGGCGCTCGCCCCCATTCCGCAAACAACAGTGTTCTGCAGGAGGGCGGTTCGCTGAACCAGCCGTGTACTATTGCTGGGATCCAGTTCGGTACTTTTCCAAATTTTGGGTAATTGGATTTCCCCCTTTGCAGAATTTTCAGAACCCTAAAAATTAAAAATGATATATGAGAGCATTTATATTTACAAAATTTATTTAATTCTATATTATTTCACTTATATAGTTTTACGTCCATTTTAAAATTAATTCCATAATTCCACACATCTGAACCTACCCTGAAACCTAAACACTACAATCCATAAAAATAATGAAATATTATTTATGAAATGGTTGTATGTTATTATAAAAGAACAATATATGGTATTATACATTTGTATATAGTTTTGGAATAAATTAATAAAATTATTTATACAATTATATATTATGTTAATATGTAAAAAGATAATGGAATCTTGAGTTATGAAATTATTTTCTCACTCTTAATTATTTCACATACACACCTTGTTCTCCATATATTTAATGTGTTTTGTGTGTATAATAATCATTTATATATCATATCATGAATCCCAATATATACATATTTATCAATTTCTCATTATTAAATTATTCATTTTAAGTGGTATACAATTCGAATGGATACTATATTGCAAGGAAATTCATACCCAATTTCCGTTCTTTAGGATAAATTTAGAATTCCTTGAGTATGTCATAATAATATTATTTTTGAATTTATTTATTAAATTATAATTTATTTAAAATTTCTTTTTGTTCTATATAATAAAATACATATATTCCAATAATATTATTAATTATCACTTCAATGATATAATTATTGTCAGTCTATTACTTTTAAATATAATATTTTTAATATTATCCATAAAAAAATTCTTTCTAAGTTCATGATTCCTATAAATTATCTACAAAAACGTCCTTAATACTATAAAATTATTGTTTAAAGACTTTTTATTCATGTTCTTGTATTTAAAAAAATTATATTAAAGGTCTCATTTTTAAATTATCTTAGTTTTCTTCTCATTGAATTTTCTGATAAGAATAAAGATAGAATAGTTTTATTAACTATTTCTACAAGATTGGATTTTTTATCCATCATAAATCCTTAATAAAATAATGTTTTCATTAAAAAAAATAATAGGATTACATTGATAGAAAATTGATTCTTTTATATTTTCATGAAATTTTTTAAAAATTTCTCTAAAAGAGAAAATATATTTTACTGAATAATTATTTCAAGTTATCTCAATAAAATAATTTCTATTATTGGAAACATTAATTTATGTTAGTTATGATTTAATGGGAATAGTATTCAACGATACTATCCATTTTCTTTTTCTGGTAGATTTTTGTTTAGGATGGAATTATATATATAAAACCTACTTCATTTCTATGGGTTGTTTATAATAAAATGTTTATGAAGACCAATTTAATTTCATGTGTTCTAATAATATAAATTTTTTTTCACAAATATGCATGGTTTTAATTATGTGATGGTTGTTACTTTATAACCAACTATATGTGGGAAATATATCTCCCTCCAATAAATTGGTTACAGAATAATATCTCAAGATATAGATATGATTATTAGGGGTTGCGAACATGGTGCAATAAGAGATGACTTGAAGATAAAGTGATCTCGGATTAATTAAACATGACTAGAACATGGTGCAAAAAAGGATTTGGTATGATTGGATTTGAAAATGAAGTGAAATTGCTTTATTAAGGTACATTTTCTTCCATAATATACATGGGAGTGGACCTTGACTCTTATATTAGCCTATGGAGTGAAACCATTCCACTATGATAATATTATAAAATATCATTACTTCTAAGGAAATGATTTTCAAAAAATCAATATCTACTTCCAATGTTTGTGTATTATTATAATTTTCTTAATAGCATCTATTATTTATTCCATCACTCAAGTTTATGATGACTGATATGCATGATATAATAATCAAATGTTATGTTTGAGTTCATATTCCAATATTGATATGTTATGATTGATATCTACCTCATTTACCATTTTTTATCATCTTAAATAACCCATTTATTATATTTATTATCCATATAATTAAAAAAATTAATTGAGTGTGATATTAAAAAGGTTTCTAGTAATGATGGAATATGTGTGAGAAGATTTAGAAGTTTTATGAAATAGTAATTTTTTATTACATGTTTCCGTGGATAATAAACAAATAAATTTATAGAATGGTATTATTATGTAATATAATGAATATTCATCTATTGATTTTTAATATATAATTATGAAAATATTTGTACTTTATAGTTGGTAATAGAGAAAGGTTTAGCTATAATTTAGAAACTCTGATGAGAAAACATTAGGTTAGATCATTAAAGATATATAGGTATTGGTTACAATCTTATTACATTGGTTACAATCATGAATAACTATGGATTAATCTAAAGTTGTAATATATTTAAATTGTATGATAAAATTTCCTTGGTTTTGTGGTTCTCCAACAATTATTATTGTTTCTCAAAATATGCTTCATGTTTTTTCGAAAATGTCTAGAACCCTATGGATTCATTTAAATGTCTATTGTGATGTATAATATAATGATATACATAATGAGAGGCTAAATTAAATGGAATTAAGAAGTTGAAAATATGAAATTATGACTAATAAAAAATATCACAATAAGATCAATAATCTAAACATATGTGCGCCTATTGACCCAACTAATAACAAATTGATAGAGTTCCATGTTAACACTATATTAATTGATGTTAAATTTTTTTCATTTAAAGCATGTGGGAAAAAGAATCAAGGAGATTGTTTCAAAAGATCGGTAATATTATTTGTGTGTTTAAAAGAAGGAAACACTGTAATTTTAAAGGAAGATTAAACGGTTTAGTTGATACAATGGATGAAAAAAAATTTATTCCCAAGACATAATCGATAGTTAAATGTTTTAAATGTTGAATTTTTTAGATTTATCCAAATCTATACCTAGGGGGAACACCTATGAAAATAAATAACAACTTTGTGTGAGTAATAGTTATATTATTGATAATGAATAGATTACAACTGACATATGAGATGAAAGAAGTGATGAGGAATAAAATGATGAATCATGTTTAATTATTTAATAAGGAAGTGGAATGATTTAGTGTTTATGTATTAGAATTTTTTAATATAATTCAATAAGTTCATTTATAGTGTTTTAGAATAATGATCCATATATGGATTAATCTAATGTTGTTTTGGTAATGCATGTGAAATTATATGGTGAATGGTACCAGTAATAATAAAACGTGATTGTTGTGGTAAGGTTGTATTTTTTAGATAACACATATTTAATGGAAAGATAACTCTTAATATATATAGTATGATGGTGTAATAACGAGATAAGGTGTTGTTTTTTTTTTGTGATAAAAATAAATTTGATTTTATTGATGTCCTTGGAACTAATTTGTAATATGATAAAAAGGTGCTTCATGGATTGATTTTATGTAATTTATTAGATTTATGGTATGAGGAAATAGTATATATTTTAAAGATTTCATGATTTCACTGAGGTTTTATGGTAATTCAGGTTACTACCATGTTTCAATATAATAAAATATAATGATCTTTCCATGTTTTCTCTATGGAAAGAAAGATCATTATTTTTTTATTTGGGGGATTAATGAATGTTTTATTTAGAACATTTATTAAAAAAATCATGATGGATTAAGATTTTTATAATTTGTATTGTTCATTATGGTTACCGTTTATGATATGGTTTATATTGATCTCATAATAACGTTTTAGAGATTACTGTATTAGTTAACCATATTAATATTTATGCATTTTGAATAATTTTTTCTAAAAATTTTATTAAGATGATAAATAGAGGTATACTGAATGACTTGTCATCCCATTATGAATATCATTATCTAGTAGTTTTATATGCTTTAAAATGTCAACGTCACTCCTTGGTGTAAGAAATGTAGTGAAAATTATTCACGGTGCAACCAAAGAGTGAGATAGTACTTATGAGATAAAACCAAGAAATTATATCATACAAAATGATTATGAAATAAAATTTTAACATATTATCTTCATCTATGGTGAGATCAATAACTATTCTCATACCTATTCAATATATAGTTTTAATTTAATTAAACATATAATTATCATGTTATGTATAAATAATTATCAAAATATTATAGTTATAATTCTCTACCATGAACCTTTTTAAACATTCATCTAATATTATCCTATTCAGAATCCTATATTTGGGGAGATCTTCTCTCTTTACTTCCCCTATTTTTAATAGGATGTTTTATTAACCCATTTTATGATGTGGTATACCCATAATATAATTTTTCAAATATCCACCACATATTTTTTGAAGTGAAATATTAAACTATACTGTAAGAGTCTTTTGGAAATCATTATCAATATTGGGATGGTAACTTATCGATTGATGATTCAATTGGATATCTATCATGTTCATGATTTTTTTCATGTATCTATATCATGTAAGTAAATAAATAATCCACCACATGTACTAAACTCAGAAGACATATAACTGGAATAAGATCCTTTATAAGAAGAATAACTGGTTTAGATTCTGGAATGTAGAGATAATGTTATACTAAATAATAACACTCACTTTGTTAATGTTTTGTGGTGAAACAAAAAATTTGAGATGGCCATGTGGGAACATATCGATGGGATGAGGCCATGGTATCCTCATCTATTTTGATCTGAGTGGTGAATTTTGAGGGGGAAACTCATTTTAAGTGGTTAAAATATAACATCACACAATTTTTGGGTATATATATATATATATTTAAATAAATTTAACCTCATCAATATCTTACATTACACAGAAGACTGATCTTGAAGGGACTCAAAAAAATTATTATTTGAACATGACCATTTTGACATCGATTTCAATTTTGTGGAAATTAATATTAATTAACCACATTATAAAATATAGAATTTTAAAAATAATGGTTAATGTATCATGTTTTTCGTTTGAAGTTTAAAAATATTTTTTAGTATTGACATTGTTTTCTCTAAATATACATTTTACAGAAAATTTAATTTCTATTTAATTCAATGAGAAAAAATATATAATTAATTTTTGACACATTAAAAAAATTATTTCATAAAATAAAAAAATTATTATTAACCATTACATAATCATATTGGGATTAATTTTTATGAATTTTATTAAATGTTTAAAAATGTCATTTATTATCAATAAATTTAAATATTTAAAAATACTAGAATTTTTTTAATTTTATTTGAAATAAAATTAATTTATTTTTTATGTACCACCAACATAAATATTTTTAATGAAAATTATATTTTATTACAGAATATGTTTATTATTGTGCTTAAAAACATGATTTTTTGTGAAAATTATTCTAATTTACAAAATGTTTCTCAATTTTTTTTAATGAAAATATAACCTAATGGGGAATTTTTTTAAATGTAAATTTTCAATTTTATATATTTATATATTTATTTTGTTTCATACAATGATGATTATTATTCATATAAAACAATATTAATTTTAAAATACACTCCCTGAAACCCTAAGTTTCATCGCGTTTGTAGGTTTTATTTTAAATTTATTTTACAAAATTACTTATATTAAATTTGGTAAAATGATTTATCTATATTGAATAATTATTTAAAAATTATGTAGTATGGTCATTTTTATATTTATTCATAAAATTATTTCCATGGTAAAAAAATATTTTCCACAATATATGTTAAATAATGTAACATATTAATGATAAAAGGTAAAAGCACAAAATACGTTAAAAAATCCAACATCAAATTGGTGGTTGAATTTTTTGTGACATTAACCAAACATTAAAACATTATACTTCAATAAAATTATTTATAATTCAATCCACCCAAATTTATTTGGATCTTTATTTAATACAATCATTATTTTATTAATTAAAACCACCCCTCCTCATGTATAAATACCACACATTAGCATCCCCTTTCTCATTCAAAGAATTTAAGATCCTAAATTATATGGAAAACCATCCCATAACTACTTTCCAAAAATCCATTTTATAATACACTATCCCAAATACAAATTCTATGTTTCTTAATGGGTCCTTTAGGGATTTGATATTCAGGAGGTAAATTTCTAAAAAAACCTTATTTTTTTCATTCGTGTTCTATGTTCTCTTATCCACCATTATAAATGAATTTATAATAAATAAATAATACTTTATATAGAATAGTTTTATATTTCTAATGTAACCTATTATATATATACTTATATTCCCTCCTCTTATACAAAAAAACCAATCCATTATTCAAAATATGTCTATTGATCGTCTTTTTGGATAATGATTTTATATTTCCATTACATCCATCATGGATTTTCATAAAATTATTTATTTAGATAAATATTAATATAATAGGTATAGTATATCCTATTTATTTTTTTAAAAATAACTTATAGTCATAATATTAAATAAATTGAATCCTGTTTGTGATGGTTGAAGAAACCACCAAATTAAAATAAACATTTACCAATAATATTTTTTCAAATAAACCATCATTATGTTATAAATAAAATATATATGGGACCATTTACACATATTTATGTTCTTGAATTAAATTTAATTTCACTTTTGGAATTTTATTTCAATTTTAAATGCAAATACATAGTTACACCAAAATGAATTGACTATGATACCATGAAATGACAATATCATAAAAAATGAAATTAATAACATATTATAAATGAATGGGTGGTAATAAGTTTAAAATTTTATTATAAGTTATTAAAAATATGATTATCATTTTGTAATAAATTAATAATAATCATTATACAATTATAAATGAAGGTAATGTTGGAAAAACAAAAGTGATGTGTGTGGTAAGGTTTTCTCATCTGACATTTACATTTGTTTGATACATTCATTATTCACCAATTAATTAATTATTTTGGTCTATACAATACTCAGGGATATATCATATCATTAATATAATTGTATTAATTAAATTAAATGTCTCATTTCTTAACAATTACTTCTATTGATCATACAATTTTATAGATTAATATGTTGTATGTATAATCATACACAATTTCATTTACTTGGGTTAAAATTATACATCATTGATTATGAAACACAATCTTTATTTATTAAACTAAATTTATATATATTATGTTTTATTTACTATTTTTTATTTTAATTTTCAATGAATACACTTGTTCCATCCATGTAATTACATCACACTTCAAATACTTGATATTTCAAATGGACTTTATTTTAAAATTTCATTTTATAAAATTTACCCTAAAACACTATATTAATATTGTATCATTGTATACAAAAATGTTTTTACTATTATATTATTATGTGTTAATTTTTTTTACTCATGTTTTAATGTTTAGAAACATATTTTAATTTATTATTTTTTCATTTTCTAAAAAGGTTTCATTTTGAAATTTTTATTAAAAATAAGGAAGAATTTTTTTTCAACATATACGGATTGAGAAGAATTTCCCCCATAATTAATCCTCAAGGACTTGAAAATTACAATACGATATTATAAGGTAATTTTCAATGAAAATATTTTCTTTTGAAATTGAATGAAATTTAAAAAAAAACTATGTTAAAAAAAAAGAATATTTTCCTTGTGAATAATTTCAAGATATCTATAAAAATTATTTTCAATCTATGAAAAAATTATTTGATGATAATTGTGATTTCATGGGGATATTATTCAAGTATACTATCCATAATATTTTATGGTGAGTTTATTTTATTACTTGTGTGATATTTATGAAACCTATTTCTTTTCCACAGATTTTGTATGGTGAAATGTTTATGAAGAACAATTTAATTTTTTGGGTTATGAAATGATTTACATTCTTTTATCAAACATATATATATTTATCATTTTGTGAGGTTGTTATGTTATATCCAATGATTGTGGTTATTTTATAAAAATGATAGGCGAGACCTAAATCTCCATCAAATAAATTTGGAAGTTATTTATATCTCATGAGATAGATGATATAGAAACATGAAGTGAGATAAGTTTATTATAATGATACATCATCGAGAAATGATCTCGGTTTAGTAAAAAATCACTGAAATGGGGAGTGAGCATAGTTTAGTAATACACGATTGGTGGGGGAAGTGAAACTTGTTCATCAAGGGGATTTTATTCTATGATATTTTTTGGAGTGGACCTCTATTACAACGATTTCCTCGGTTGTAAACCATTTCCAATATGATAATCTTTCTAATGTTTCTTGACTACTAAGTCATTAATTTTCATGAATTATGTATATTCCAAAATTTCATTTCTTATTCCAATGTTATTTCTTATTGAATCACGTCTTATAGAAATATATGATTTATTTCAGAAATCTGGATTACGATCTTATATACGTAGTTTATCATTTTCTAATGATTTTTTCATGTTTTTAAACTCTTATTTGTATTATTATGATTGATATCTCCCTCATTTACCCAAATTGAGCATATAATATCACCATTTCATTAGTTTTTTTCTAATGATATGAATAAAAATACTTTCTTTGATGTGTTAAAAAGGGTTATATTCATGATAGAATAAACTAGATAAGATATAGATGTTCTATGAAACATATTTTATATTTTCATGATTCCAAAAACACTAAACCCATATTGTTCTTTTGTGGCTTTCTGTGTTCTGTATTTAATATTCATCTATTGAGATATAATATCTATCAGTGGAAACATGGGTCATTATATTCACAATCATCGTATGATCAAACTATTTAGCTCTAACTACCAATTATTTTAGATAACACCACTATATTTCTTATTAATATAGTGATTGTAATCTTAAAAGAATGTTTATACTAGAAAATTTTACATATATGATTATGTACAGAATTATTTTAGTTACTAGTATGTAATTCTAAAAAAATATATTAATTTAAACAAAGAATAAATTTTCATTTTATTCATTTTATGTGTATTTATGATTTTAACACTAAATGATAACATTGTCATTGGATCAACTCCCCAAAAATGTACATCAATAATATCTCCCTTTTAGGAAAGTAAAAAATATTAATAGAAATTGGTAAATTTTACAAATTTTTTGAAATAAAATTCACTACAAAGGAACCCCACCATTTAAAATTTCTCCACATTTCTTTATTTTTTTCCTATTTTCAAAATTAACTCGTTATCAGTGGTAAACCAAAATAAATACTAAACATACACTATTATAAAATTATTTTTCATAATAAATATTACTAATTTCCAAATTTCCATAGTTTTCATAGATAATCAAAACATATTTATTTTTAAAAATAAATATTGAAAATTAAAATATAATCATAAAATATTTTTTATTTATTGTTGGAATTTTCCAATCATATGATTTGATTGAATCCACTTACTATACATCTTTTGTAACATTCATGAAATTATTTAATCATGGTTTATATGATCAAATTTTTATTCATCATTTCCATTATGAAAATATTTTATTATGTACTATGATCTTTATATAAATATCGTTCTTGTTGAACATCAATTTATACACCATTATTTTTAATATTATTAGTAGTATCAAATTAATAGAAGTGATCAATCTACATTATCAATCATTTAACATAAACTTCTTATACATGTTTTTAATGAAGTGGTTTACAATTGTTCAATTAATTTACTACAAGATGATTTACAAATGGTTTTCTATATTCCTTAATTCTGTTAGAGATATTTATAGTAAAAAAACATTTATTTAATGAAAATAAAAGGATATTAGATATGTGAATGGAAATAATCTTTGAGATCGCTTACCTTATATATTTTACTATGAATAATAAATAAATAAAAATTCCTTTTGATATGAGAGTGGTCCAGAATTATTATATTAAAAGATCATGGAAAAACACATTTCATAAAAATTAATTTTCATAAATTAAATTTTTATTTACTTATATAATGAATTAGATTATTGTTCAAAAAAATCACAAATTAAAAATAAATATAATAAAATTGATAATAGGAAATTACCTAGTAAGAGTGTAATCTCAAATAATTTTATAATCTCCACATCATAATGTTATCATTCATTAATAATTAATGATATTCATATTTTATGGATGTTTGATGGAAAAAATTGGATGTATTTGCTAATAGTTAACAATAATATATGATAATGAAAAATAGAAAAAATAAGGAAAATATATACTCAAAACTGGGAAAAATAAATATAAAATTATTGACTAAAAACAATAAATTTGAATAAATCTATATTTTTTAAAAATATTGATTTTAATAATGGTATGTTTAATGGTAACCATTTGTTTGTAGGTATATTTTAATTGATTTTGATTGTATTAAAAATTAGTTTATTGAATATATCATTAGTTTTTTCATTATCATCTTCTATTTATTAAATTCATAATAATCATAATTAATAGGTTTTCTAAAAATAATAGTACTTTGTTTTTCAGTTCCGATAACCTCAAGAACAATATCTCATTTTTTTGGGTGTGATCCCTAGGGAAATGGTGTGTTTAACCTATTTAACTTTTTCAAGAGTAATATTGAAGATTTTAACAAATAAAAATGAAATTATTATTATCATCTGATTTGAGTTATTCGAAAAACATATTTCTATATCAATGTGTTTTCAAAAACTAAAATAATTTATCACAACAATCCCTGCTAATATATATTCATCTTCTATTGTTGAATGTGGTACAAAATCATGTTTCATAATAGTCTATGGAACTATATATTCTCTTGGTAAATTACATGTCCAAAATATAGATTGTTAATCTAATCTATATCCTAAAAAGTTAGAATCTGATAAATATGTAGGGTTGAAATAATTTCCAAAAATAATAGAATAAACCATGTTATGATGTTATTTAATGGTAACAAAAAATAAATTTTTTACATTAAATGGGATCATGTGTGATTTTATTAAACTATTTCACATAAGCATATTGAATGCAAAATGATTATTTTATTTTCTATATGATAATGTAATCTTATGGGGATACTTCAATATCTTTTTTAATCGACTAATTTATCTGCTTCATCAAGGTCAAGTTTAATTGAATTTTCTACCTGATTATTATAATTGATGAATTTTCAAAAAAATAAATTTCATATATGATATAATATATTAATATTGAGGTAAGATATAATGCTTTTGGATTTTTGTTAAACTGAAATACAGTGAAATTTTAAGTTCACCCATTATGATTTTTTTCAATTTCACATTGAATAATTTAAAGAAAACAATATGAAATAATTTTTTGTGTCAAAAAAATGTTATTGAAATATAGTCGAATGATGATGGTATCTAAAAAAATATTTTATATAAAATGTGTTTAATTAGAATATTACTTAGAAAAATTATTATCATGTGAATATATTTTAAGTATATTATACCATTCTCTTGGGGGTTGTGTAATTCTATAGGGTCATATAGAAATTTTAAATATGTTTCAACAAATATAGTATATTCAAAACTAAGAGGATTATAAGAAAAAACATCTTGTTGGATGTATACATTAATTAAATAACTTATCACATCCATTTGAAAACATCATAAACATCTGACCTGCTTTTAATGCCAATAATATTATAATAGATTATAGGAGTTCCACTTGATAAAAATTTTCTCTATACTTTATGCATTCTCCTAAACAAAAAAATCTATAAATAAGACATTCATTATTAATAAAATTAGTTCATTTTTCACCACTTCAGTCCCAGAAATCATTTTTTACTCAAATTACTTGTCAATATTTAGAACATTCAACTAAGGTCCTATAATTATATATTATAGTTTTATTTTATTTCCAAATATTTCCCTCACCAAAAAAATTTCACATCAGGACTCATTTTTCATTTTATGTTTGATTTTTTTAAAGAATGATTCAAAAATGATTTCCTTAGAAGCTTCTGGTTATAATACATTTTTTTTGTATCTAAAATAATGTAATATGAAGGATTTATTCTTAATATCAACTAGTTATTAGGTAATGTGATATGTTGATATTCAACTAACTTATGTTCATCTTATTTTGATGTAATATCTAGATAAAAATCTGATTTTACTACTACATGATTATTTAACTATTGTGGTTGAATATTATCTTACAATACATTAATACACTATTTTTTAGAAATATTATTGGACTTGTGATGCTCTATTGGTATTTTAATAACAATATGATCATATTCATAAACATTTAAAATAACTATGTCCTTAATAATGTTTGTTCTTTTATTAAAAACACTATTGGAGTTACTAGTTTTAGAATATGTAGTAAATATTTATCTATAAAAATTTGTATCAAGTTTATAAAGTTAATATTTTTTATTCATGATGATTAAATTCCACATAAAATATTGGATGTCAGGAATTTTTCGATTTCTTACAGTCCAAAACACAAAAGGTGTCTTATTATGAAAATCTATGAGTAAAACAACACTTCTAATATAACAAGTAGTACTTGCATTCTTTACCAAAAAAAGGATAGAAATATAATTATCACATTGATTGGTTCATGTAATTTAATAAATAATATATTTCTTTATATAATTACATCATTTTGTTGTGATTTTCTGGGTATAAAAAATATGATTTTTTCCATTTTCTACTAAACAAAATCTTATATTTTGTAAAAAAAACTCTACCATGATAATAATAAATATTTAAAAAAGGTATTTTTTATAATTTATACATAAAAACATCATATTAAAGTAGATTCTAATTTTATCAATAGAGAATATAAGTAACTAAATCGAGTTTAATTTTCATTCATAAAATTCATATAGTGTTTTCCTATAAATCATCTAATTTCTATATGTAAAAACATGTTCATGCGCATTAATTGTATATCATCAATAGGTGAGAATTCACTTTTGATTTATTGCTACTCTAATTTATTTCCAAATTCTAAATGATCATTTACTCTAGTTGATATAAATTTATGTTCATGAATATCTGTAACATGTGAACTATTAGAATTTGTAGTTAATTTTTGAAGGATAAAATGTTCTAATATCATATGGTATATCCTATATGAGTCTTCATCTGCCCTTAATAAAAAAATTGAATTACTTAATACATATATGTGACGTGTTTATAAAATTTATATACTATATATAGAATAAATTAATTTACCATATAAACATTGAGAAATAAATTTATTATTCTTCAAGATGAAAAGATATCCATTAAAACATAATTTTCTAGTGCTAATAGTTTTTTTCTTAATATCTAAAATATATAAAGCATAATTTGTTAACATTTTTTCCAAAACAAAATCACCAATATTGATGATTTTACCCTATTAGTAGTCTCCAAAGGTGACTCATCCTTTATTTATAATTTTAAAATTTAGTAAGATTATATTTTCTCATTTCATGTGTTGTGAAATACCATTGTAGATATATCATTTATTTCTATTATAGGTAGTTATCTTATTATCCTTAAAAAGAAAAAAAATTCACTTTGTTCCAATATTTAATTGAGACCTATTAGTTTGAAAAAAATATTTATTAATCTACACATAGCCTATTATTTTATGGATATTATTTAAAAAGGATATTAGGAAATGTCTATTTTAGAGTTGTTATCAATTTTACGATAACAATGCTTAAATATATCTTGTAAAATGATGAGGAACACCATTCCTTTATAAAAGGAAGGATGTGATGAATACTATCCAATATGAGAAACAGAATTCCTTAGAGGCGGCCATGATGAGATGAAGAGGGAAGCATACGAGTAGGCCAATAACATTGAATAATGATTTGTAAGAAGAAAATAAAAAAATGGAATGTTGGGTAGGGACCATGCCCATGGTGGTCCCCATGGTGAACAATGGGTTCTCTTATGAAAAAATGTTTAAGGATACACTCGACCATAGTTTAGTCATCATAGATTATTTTCTCTTCCTAGAGTTTTTAAATTCCAAAAAAGGTGTACCACAACTATTGTGAATGTCATGGTTCCCATAAAGACTTTCTATTAGAAACAATGATGTCAAACATGGGTTTCAAATACTGAAATAAGAAAAGTAGATGAATTATATATCAATGTATCCACCACATCCTTCCCTATGAAGATGGTGTTTTCCAAAGGTAGACTTTATTTACATGTGCTTATATAAGACAAAGTAGATGTATGGTAGAGACCGCATAGAAGGAGTTTAGCATATTGGGGGAAAATTTAAAACTATTCAATACTAGGATATTGTTCTTGGAGATTCATGAAGTGAAATATATATATTCAGAGAATTACCTTTTTTATATTGAATGAAAATAAATTAAATTATTGCATAATAATATCTGTGTTTATATTTCAATTGAAGTGAATTAAAAATAGTTTTACAGTAGTGTAAATGTGGATTAAAATTAAAATTTCACCATAGTTTGTGATGAAATATTGCAATATAAATATTTTTTTCTTAGAATAATTAGAAATATGATGGGAATTATATATTGAGATATGTTGGGATTTATGTTTCCCGTTAACAAGAAGGATGGATTACAAAAGTAGTTTCACATGGCCTCTCAATTTGAGGATTTTGAATCCACACCTGCAATTGATATAGACACCGATAGAGTGGATACCTTCCTTTGAATTTGTTCATTTCATGATAGACTCACTCCATTAAGAAGATCTGGTGAAGAGGAGAATTCATTTAGGATAGCTCATGATGTATAACATTTCCATCAATTGATGAAGACAAGATGTCTCATATTCTACTGGATTTTTGGAGTACAAAAGTTTATCATCTTCATCATATACTGAATTTAACGAATAAAGAGACCACATATTGTTCTATTGATCAATATCTTTATGAAGGAAAATCATTAAACGTGACGTGATTGTAACAACCTAGAATACACTCATTCGGATCTAATGATAAAGACATATAAATTACTAATGTGACCAAATTTTTGGTTTCAAAAAATAACACCTAAAAAGGATTATATTGAATCATATATTTACCCACTGATTATTTAGGGTTAAGGTTTTAGACCATTTGAAAATACTCTTGAAAAATTGGTTTCACATACAACTGCTTCTTATAGATAAAAATTATATCCCATTATTCAATGTTTTCCTTGTTTCATAATAGGTCATCAATATAATACATGTTAAATCATTCTAGATAGAAATCATTTAACATATTTCCCCATAAAACATGGAAATGAAAATAAGAAATTTGGGAGCTCATATTCTCAGTAATGGTAAACAATGTGGATATTACTGATTACTCAAGAAAAACATTTTAACAAGGTAATATTAACATAAACATTACAAATGAAAATTATACTCTTCATATCAAAAATACTAATATTGAGTCATGAAATAAATCATGGAAATTCATAACATAAGAATCATAAAATTATCAAATAACATAGTACAAATGATCATAACAAAGAATTGTTCCATACACATAATCATAGAAAATCTATGGGTGGTTACATCTCTTGGGTGGAATGCACCATAATCCCCAGGGGAAACCTGTTCCTCATACTGTAATGTGTTTACTCCTCGTATAATAATTATAGTCAAGGTTCACTCTCAAGACCATGATAGTGGAAAAGGTCCCTTACTAAACCTAATTAAATTCCAATTCAATTCATGACATTCTAAACAGAGTTCAATCCTCATTACAATATTATCTTTCTTATCAGAGTTCACTCCCTAATAGACTCTGGCCTATCTCATGATATATTAATTGTTACTCAATTCATTGGAGGGAGATAGAGGTCTAACACAATACATTGTGAATACCATCCATATATGTGCCATATGATCATAAATAATTTGTCATCTCAAAACAAAAAACAAATAATAAAATGAAAATAAACATCAAATATCGTGAATATAAGGATGTTCATGACATAAAATTCCAAAGGGTAATATACAAAACCAATCAAAATCCATGAGTTTTGAATATTATATTGATCTTCCATTAATAAAATAGAGATATTAAAAATCATAGTACCTATAAAATAATGACATTTATAAAAACAATAAAGATCATGTGGGTATCTAATTTCATTATAAAACATGTAAAAATGGTGTAATATACACCTCATAAAAGAATATATGTGCATAACATCAAAATATTCAACAATATAAGAAAATTTAGATGAAGATCATTGAAAATATCATATCACTCGAAAGAGGTGTTAGACCACACATACACACAAACAACATTATCATATATATGTGCATCGAAATGTAAGAATGTAAATTATATACTACGATTTCATAATTAAAAATATTCTATGAATTTCATATATAATAATTAACTCTTTCATTAAAGGAATTCATGAAAGAAGGTGATGGAAAATGAATTAGATCGGTTCTCGAGGTAGTAGTCCCCCAAACGCATGGATGATAAATTATTTTCCAATTTCATTGAAGAGATTTTGGACATAGACCATGAAACTATCATAATAAAAATAAATTATATGTTGGATTGTGTAGTTATTATTTTATCATGATATAATATGGTCTTGGTTATCTTGTAGAAGAATAAAAAAGAAATAAGTTTTTTAAAAAATACATATTCATTAGAAAATATCATATTCTTAAACCCTATATAGCATGATCGGTGGAATGTGCCTAGACATACATGTATGTGATTTGGGAATGTATTATATGAATAAAATGGGGTTTTATGTTTGATTAAATAATAATAATAAATTCCCTTTCAAAATATAGGGGACAGGAACTCATGGAATTTCTCAGAATATTATGTTAATATTTATTTAAAAATGTCTTAAAATAGATTAATTTATAATATTATATTATTAATGGATGTAGTTCACTCATCTATTAATATTTATATCATTTTGGACTACATTTATACCCTTATATTCTATTATTAACCCTTATTTAACCACATTAACTCTTATTAAGACAACATGGGTTCTATACTTTGAAGGATAATATAGTTACTATAAAATGCTAAATGATACATATATGGATCTGTGATAACATCTTCTTCCTTATACCAATGATTTTAAAATATATATATTTGAGTAATTTAATATCATTTAATAAAAAAATTTACTATAAATTATTCACAATGTAAACTTTAAGAACTATTCATACATTTAAATTAATAATATAATGATCACATTTATAATTCCATAAACAATATTGCATTCCTAAATTGTATATTGAAAATATAAAATTAGTTTTTCCAATTAATTATCTCAAAATAAAATTATTTTAATATGTTCAATAACATTTATTTGATATTTATATTAATAAAATAATTGGAATATAATTTTTAGGTAATAATTAATGGTAAATATCTCTTAAAAATTTAAAATTAAATATAATAATGAATATTAACCCTTTATATTTCAAATTTACATTTATTTAAATATAAAAGTGTGACATCATTAACTATTCATAAAATATTATAAATGTACCAATCACTTATAAGTGTCATAAAAAAGACATATATTCCTAAAATTAATACATATGGATGAGAATTAATAATCCAATAAAATTTGTGCAAATGTAATTCTCATATAATAGTCTTTATCATAATATTTTTACCCTTAATTACATGTTTTACAATTTTTAGTTGTAACATAATTTACGATGGTCATTATTCATTTTCACAAAAATATTTAAGGGTCCTATTTACATAATTTGGACCCTCTAGTTCCAAATATGAAATCCATTTTTAAAAATTCCAAAATACATATGTCATATAATTTAATTTAAAAATATTTTGGAAAACACATGAAATTATAGATTTTTCTGAAAATTACGATTTTTAACATCGAAAATATTTTTATAGTAAATTCGATTATAAATTCAATTTTAAAAAATATGATTATTTTTAATAAAATTGATCTTATTAAAATTTAAAACTAATCAAAAACATAATAAAACATTGTAAATAATAGGAAATTACAAATTTTCTAACAAATCTGTATTTTCACTATTCATTGAAAAATCAACATTTTCAAAAAATTATCCATATTTCACCATATTAAAGTTTGAAAATATGATATCAAAAATAAATTTCATTTTGCAAAATAAATTTTATAAATTCTTGAGTAATTAATTAAATTATTTGTACATAAATGTATTTTCAAACAGTATTGAAGAAAATGTATTTTTTGGATAATTAAAATGAAATTTCAAAAAATTATGTGATTATTTTATCAGCATTTACCAGTAAATTTATATCTAACAGTATGTTTATAATTATTTAATAAATTAATTATTACTATTCTTACCCATCTATTTAATGGCCAGATTATAACCATCACATAATAATATTTTATTGTTTATTTAATATTTGTGTTGTTTATATTATACATTATCGAACATAGTATTTACTTCAAAAATAATTGTATATTAATGTGATAAACATGGTGAAGTGATCACTAGGATAATTCAGTACTTATTGAATTATATCGTATAAATGTCTATCTTCTAGGGGATTCTATTACAAGTGTGGATAATTTTTTTACTGTATGTTGTAAGGTGTTTTTGAAGAAGTTGACTAATCGATGTGAGGGGACTAACAAACATTCCATTGATAAGTAATGGGTACCGATACTTATAATTATCAATTTTTAAGTCTTTCAGTCTTTATATGTGTCAAGGATGATATTTTATTTTTAGTGGTTCGAGAACCTTCAGTGGTTCAGTGTGTTCAGTTTCATTTGTAACTCATAAATAAAATGGGTATCCCTGATGCACACGATACACCTTTAAATGAACATATAACATCCCAACAAGTGGTATCATAAGTAGGATAATTCAATGGATCCAATAGAAGTTACTTAGTAATGGTGGATCTAAACTCTATTTACAATCATGGACTATCTATCATTGTTGGAACAAAATACCAATATAGGAGTAATATAATATTTCTCTCCATCACTTCTCTAAGACTTGTGGTACTTGAATAAATAATAATTTATTTTCAACCTATTTGTATTATATACCATATAACTCAAACTCGTACAAATAATATAGTAATGGATATAGAGGCACAAAATGATATTTTGATTTCTTTTTAGTGAATTTATAAACCATGTTTATGGGCCATGAATCTACAATTAACATTTTTTATAAATTGAGGAGAATCTATGAGTGAAATTTTAATGTTCAGGAATAAGACACCAAATTTGGTGGATTTGATTCGATGACACTGATATGGATAAAAATGATATTGTTGATAACTATTTCACATAGCTAAATTAAATATTTAGAAAAATTCATTCATTATATCAGAAATATGAAGACTAGAACATTTTGATGAATTATATAAGGAATATTTCATATTACATTGATCCAAAGATAGTTGATTTAAATGATAGACAATAACAATCATTTGTTGATATACACAATGTTATTACTTCATATAATATAATAAAGGCAAAAGATTCTATGAATGAATACATACATGAAACTATAAATGAATCCATGAGAAATTGTGAGAGTAAACAAGTTGAAGAAATGATTGATTCATACAATGCATGACATCTCTATCATATTGTCTCTCTCTATTCAAAAATTGTTTTAAATTGAAAATTAATTGGAAAGGTTAAAACATTTATTATATGGATTAATTTTAATAATATGTGTCATATTGAAATTTTCAGTTTAAAGAAGAGATTTGATGGATTAGAATCAAACAAGGATGAATAATTCCATTAATGGAATAAAAATTATAACATTGAGAAGAAATACTTCACCAATAGAATAAATTTTAATGTAAAATTTTTTATTTATCAATAAATTTAGAAAATTATTTCACTCTATTTGAACATGTAGAGAATGGTTTTCATTAATAATGTTGTGAGGATGGTTGATAAGTGAAAATGAATCATTTGTGGGAATATATAATTATTTTGGTGTCTTTTATTGAGGAGATTTCTGAAATCAGAAATTATAAGAAAATGTTGGAAAAGGAGAACAATGTTATGGATTCCCAAATGAGTGATATTGGTAAAAATTTAAAAAGGGTTGTTTTTAAGAAAAATTGTTCACAAAGACACAATATATCTATTTTTATCCTTAGAAATATTCTAAAAATGATAGAGATTATTTCAAAAAATCTTTCGAGATTAGAGGAGAATTATTTCGCAATGGTGAAAAGAGGGGATTAATTAAACAAGGTAATTTGACACATATTCATCCTAAAAATACAAATATTGAATATAAACATACTGATTCTCAAAGCTTACCTATGAATATATAGGTAAAATATTATATAAAAGATAATGAGAGGAATCTTCTAATAAAAGCACAATCCCATTGGAAGAATAGGTCTCATGTTAGAGCACACCAACACAATTATGAAAAAAGAACAAAACAATGAAATCATAAATCATGGGACATTATTGGTGTTTTTTAAGGTAAATACACAATTCATACTAATGTTGGTTCAAAATATCATTACATGGAATGAGAAAAAAATGTGTAGTTTTTCTTAGAATGTGAGGAATTAATATCAATAAAATTTAGTTGCATTAAATAAAGAGGATATCGAATATTTTGTGATATCCACGCATTATAAATTATATATGTGTTAAATCTATAAGAAATATTGTCATGTTTCAATAAAAATTACATCATAGGGATAGGATGGTGTACTGATTATTGAGGTGAACAAATATGCTTCTCATAAGAGTGATGTTCATATTAGAAGGAAATAATTGCCTACTTTGAGAGGAATTTATCATCATAAGTATCTCACTTGAGGAATAAATATATCCCTCCATAGTCCCATGATATTTTGTGTATGTCATGAAAAATGTATGGAATTGAAAATTATATTTGAGGTTGTTAAGACAGGACAAAAAATATGAAGAGATTATCATGGGGTACTTCTCCATGATGAAGAGGATTACTACAGAACCCTTAAGGGTGGGAGCTCCTTTTAGATGAATTGTTTCAAATATATAATTTATGGATGAATTGATGAAATATGGGTATAAGTTATGAGTACAATACATTAACCCCATTTTTTAAATACGTTTCACAAATTTAACAATGATTAGTGTTGGTTGATTCAATTTAAGGGTAAGAAAGTGCTATATTTCATTATCATTAAGTGTTTTAATATTTTGTATAAATGTGGGAAGTGAATAAATATAAAATATACATAAATAATCCATGATATTAATATTTCTCTTCATTCTATCACATCATGAGTTTTATTTTTAGCCTATAACACATTTATTATCCCATTCATGTTTTCTATTTTATGAAATTCCATATAGTATTAGATATAGTGATCAAAGGCTCTTGTTAAAGTAACACATGATTTAGTTCCCTAAAAATATATATAAATTAGGGAAAGACCATGTCATTTCATAAGGCATGATACGATGTTGAAAAAAAATGGAAATTCCACTCCCTATAGGTATTTACGGTGTAGATGGATAAGTAATTCCATGAGAAAGACACACCCATTGAATAAGTCATAGTGATAAAAAAGGATGAATACAATTATATGGGAAATGATCATGATTAATTTGGAATTTATGATAAACACATTGTTTACATGTGAAAAAACTAGGAAGGATGCACTAAATTGTGGTATTATAAATTCTTGGTGATTTTCTCTTCCTAGAGTTTTAGAAAGCCAATATAAGTAGTACCAAAGTAGTTGAAAATTTATTGGTGCTTTTGAATTCTACCTTTGTTGAATGGGGGAAAACAAAATAGAAAATGAGTATTGATGAAATTAATTCTATTGATATGTAGTTAATGATGTCCAAAATGGTTAAAATCAAATCTATTGTGGTGTATGCATGATGTCATTGTCAATAGGTGGTCTAGAATAAAATAACGTGATAAATGAGACTACATAGAGGGTGTTTGTCTTGTTGAGGGTCAAATCTCGGAGGATTCTTCACCATGCTAGGATGAAATGTATATCAGCCTGAGACAGATGTAAAATCATCAAATTTAATTAGTAATATGCATGAAATGAATATGAATGGTTGAAAAATCTTGTTCCATGATATTAATCAATGATTGAAGATGAATTAAAAGGTGTTTTACAAAGGATTAATTGTGGCTTAATTTTACATATTTTATGAAGGTATGAAAGACAATGATAAGTTATTTCTTATAATATAATGAAATATTGATGGGAATTTATTGGTAGTTATTTCATGTTTTGAATTTAACATCATTAAGATGGTATGTCTCTAAAAGTAGGCACACAAGGCATAATCATTTTATGTTGGAGGACCAACACCGACAAGACACACGCACTCGCATACACATATTGAGAGATAGAAGAAACACCATTGGAGACTGTATATATTTTATGAGAGAAGAACTCAATGAATAGTCGTTTATGAAGAGGAGTATGAATGAATAAAATATCATGATGAAATATATCATTATTAGTTGAGTTAGAAAAGAACCGATTGATTTATGTGGATTTTATTAGTGCAACATGCTATGAATTGATATTTATATTAGAAGTTATAGATGTATAGATACACGTTCATATTTTTTGATCCATTTTTTGTGGAGGAATAACATAGAAGGGTGATATTTTCATTGAGTGGAAGTGATCATTGAGTTTTTTATATACTTTTTGTGCAACGCCCCAACCCCAGTTACCCAGAGTTGGTGCATTATTACATAACATTGGCATGATCACAAGAAAGATCAAATCTCGAAAGACCGATTGGTTTAGTATCCTTGGAAACACTAGATATATTCATAAAGTAATACATCATCAAGTGGAAAAATACAACAACAACATAGTCTCTATATTCCACACTCATATCCCCACATACTATCCCTGCAGGTCATTCAAAAATTACTTCTTCACATCCTGAAAAAAATAAAACATAGAAAAGGGGTGAGCTCAAATGCCCAGTAAGGATAACAATATAGCGGAAACTTTCAGAAATAAGCATAAACATTTAAGGAAATGTATAACTAAAACAAAATCCTTTTAAACTTGAACTTCAAGATAGTATGGAAAAAGTAAAATGAAATAATTCCATTTACTTATTCACATGGATATTCTACTAATCGAGTAATCACATTCAATATCAATAACCACTTTCATAATGTTGGAATGCATAATGCCAGACTATCATAACCACATAGCCAACGCCTCGTGCCAAGACTACAAATACGATTTTTCCAAGGCCTTGTTCCAAGACACTAGTTTGTCTCATGAGACCTACCGATGCATCGAGGAGCTATAGCGGGCTTCACCCATCACATATTAAGTCCCATGCATTCCCATATGAAAAGGTTTAAACATAACATAAACATTCGTATTAAAACTAGCATACGAAATGTCAATACTTTCACCATAAACCATGAATGGTATAAAAATAGCACATCCACAGTCAAACATATCACAAAACCTTCAATAAAATATAGAAGTTTTGTATCATAATAAATCAACTTTAAATAAGCGTAAAATCCATCAAAGGATGTTGACATAGATGAAATCAAAATTCTTTTTAAAGATATATCTCTTTCTATTTTGAAATCATTTAAGAGTAATATATTTATAAAATAAAACATTTTCTTTGAAAATATTCTTATAAGATTGTAAGGGAAGCTTTGAAGATTTTATAACGGAAGAAAATAGCCACACCCGTCGTATAAGTAAAAAAACATTCTTACCTTAATTCTATCGAAAATGTTAAAAAGGACCTTGTTTTGAAAATGACGGAAAGATTCCTTTATAAACCACTTATAAAAGTCAAAAAGGGTATAAATGACTTTAACTCATATTCTAGTATATAGTAAAAATGTTTTGAAATAAATTTTTAAGAAACATGGATGTGGATGATAAAGAGATCCTAGAAGATTATTACGTATAAACAACCTCAGATAATGAAGAGATTGTGAAATAACCCTTACCTTGTACTTTTCCTTGGTTGGGGTAGGTTAACCTCCTGTATAATAGTGAAATAATTTTTATTAAATTATACAAGAATCATATATATTAATATGATATCATATATGATCTTTTAACATTGATTTGTTAATAATATCTTAGTATTATCGTTGTTTTGGGTGTTAACTTACTCGTTTTTTATATGTTTTGTTATGTAAGCCATGTTTGTAATGGATAGGTTGTATATTATTAATATACAGAATGATATCAAGTCCTTAAACATTATTTTTAAATCATCAAATGATAATTATACTTGAATGGATACGATGGAGAATGAATCTCATCGCGTTCGTGGAGACGGTAGTCCGTACTTACGCACGAGCGACAATATCATTCTTTTGATATTAAAATAACATATAAATGGATGTTATATCATATATACATAATCATTAACATGTTATTTTTATTATTTACATGAGTTACACATCATTATAATACCCATCCAAATAATAATATATTGAATAACAATTACACCACGATGTGGAGACGGTTAGTCGGACGTACGCACGTATGGTGACATGTTATTCAAAGGGTGGATAGAATAATGAATATGGTTGTACCATATTTATAATAACATCACAGTATATATATGATACTAGAGTTATTATTTTAGAATGGTAACAACAAAGGAAGAAGAAGTGGAAGAAGAAAGGAACTTGGAAAAGGGTGGTGAAATCTTTACCTCTTCTTCGGTTTCTTCCTTTCGATTTGATCAAAAGGGATCCTTAGGTTGGCTTTCTGATCAAACTAAGGCCTCTAGGTTGTATTGAGGGAAGTTGGAAGAGTATTTGGGCAGATTTTGGCCGAACTAAAAGGCTTTGAAGGTGTGAAGAAAAGAGAAGGAGAAGTGCCCTTTTATAAGAGGGGTGAGGGGGACCTTTGGAAAAGCTAGAAATATAAATTTATAATAAATTAATATTCGGTTTCTAATGGCTCCAAAGTTGATTATTTAAATGTTAAGGTGTGGATAGGTCGAAAACCACTCAGATAATAGAATTTAGACTGGTTTGGGTCATTATATTAACCTTATCTTTAAGTATTAACTCTAAGTTAATTAGTTTCACTTTTACAATGTCTCTTTGTATTTTTTTATTATATGGTTAATAAAATTACCATATACATTAAAAGCGACCCCCAAGTGGTCCATTAATGATGAATCTATCATGATATAAGTCTCTTGGCTGAACCTTAGATTTTTAGGAATTTAATATCAATTAATAATATAATATTTGTTTTAAAAACTCTTTTATGTCAATTTTGACACTATTCAATAATTGATTTTGGTAAAACTCCTAATAGAATTATTACTTCGAAAAAAGTTAATTGAATCAATACTAACATGTCCTATTAACCTATAAAATTATTTTAATTCCTAAAAAGACTCAAATTATATTTATTTGTGTATTTATAATATCAATTATTTTAATTTTTCACTATTATGGTAATTACTACATCATCATTGTGTCATAAGTAAATTAAATTATTTAAAGTCTAAAAATTATAAATAAAATATACTTATGTAGAAAATCGTTTTAGATTTCTAATGAATATTTACAATCGAATTTATCTTATGTATAACCCTATATTAAAAATGTTTTAGTAAATAAACTTTGATTTTAACTCTTTTAACTCTTCTTTGAATTAAATAATAATAAATGTCCTAATCTTATCCAAGTGGACCTAAATGATAATATTTTATTCCTAAGGATGTTCTGGTCGAGATACACTTGTCCAATAGAATTAGGATATGTGTTAGGGTAATATTAATATCATTTTTACCCTTAATTACCCTATTTACTTTTAACCGTGGTAAATAAAAGTAAAAAGTTACTATTCACCAAAAATTATTTTCATCTCATTGAACCACATTTTACTTCTTCATATTAACCGTGTCTCTCAGATTTTCGAAATTCCATTCACAGAAGCGGTAAAATTTAGTTTTATGAAAAAATTTAGTTTTTTAACTACCACTTAGTAGTTTCACTATTCATTAAAAATTGAAGTTTTTCAGAACAATGCCAAAATTTCACCCTAAGCTATAATTGATATTCCAAATTCAAAAATTATGTCTATTTTACAAAATTCCAAACATATAAGTTGCATTAATTAATTTTATAATTAATTCCCGATGTCACAACAAATAGCATGTTTTTAAGAAACAATATATATCAAAAGATTGATAATTGTTTATATCCAATTTCAAAGTGAAATTAATTCTAATGAACACCATTGGATAAAATGGTAAAAATATATTATAATTATACTTTAAAACCACTCAATAATATAATTTATCACTATAAATTATATTGATTAAAAAAGTTTTTTTTAATTAAAATTTAGTAATTTTCACTATTCATCAAAATATTAAAGTTATCTGAAAAGTACCAAAATTTCACCTTAGGCTAAATTCGATATTCTGAATCCAAAAATGAAGTCCATTTTGAGAGATAAAATTTCAAAAAGTAAGTATTACTATTCATAATGGCTAGTTTGATCGGTTGTGGTGTGTGTTAAAACTCGAAGTTGCGTACAACACACGCCACTGTATTATTCAAACGAAAGCATACCATGGAAGCTTGGGATGTTTCATTTTAAATTTTTGATGTCCCCATTTAGTCAAAAAGTTTAAAATATTTTATTTAGAAAGGGATCACTATTAAAAGTTGGTAAAAGTGCAATACTGAAAATGAATTTGTTCTTACATTATGTCTAAGAAATTGATAATATGGATTCTAAAATTATAAGGATTATATAAAGTTTAAAATTTAGTTAATACTATTCATAACCTCTTTTTAACGGCTTGTTTGGTAAGTCATGGTGCGCTTAAACCCGATGTTGCATGTAGTGCCAGTTATTAAATTGTTTTGAAGAAATAACACACTATGAAATCTTGGGGTGTTACATTCTCCCCTCCTTCAATAAATTGCGTCCTCACAATTTGAAATTGTTCTTCGAAAATAAATGGTTGAAAACAGAAAATATATTTGTGGGAAAACCCACATCGGAAATTGAGTTACTAAAATTTAGTCTTAATATGATGATAAGAAAATGAAAGGGTCACCACCAAATTATGATCTCGATTAGGAGAACATTGGTGGCAATTAGAGACATATAATTGGAGGAAAAACGTAAATATTTATAGGTAGTGATTGAGGTCATCAATCACAAACAAGTGTAAAATTGAGGTCCTTAAATTCATCAAACTATGATAATTTGAAATACAATCGGTTCAACAAAACATAGGGTATTAGGATAACACATTTTTGACGTTTCAAAATATCTTAGTTGAAATCCCACATCGAAAAATGAATTAATGAGGCCTCTATTTAAAATAAAGAGTGGAAAGTATGAAGATTACCGAAAATAACACATACTAGGGTTCTATGTAGGAAAATATGGATTTGGAAGAGAAATCTAACCATCAATTATCTGATGGAGAGTGGTAGAGAACATGGCTATGAAAAGGCCAACAATCCCAAAGTCATAAATTAGTGATGATCTAAGGTACCATCTAGGACAACATTTTTGTTCAAAGTTCCTTTTCTTAATGTTGAGGAATTTATTTATGATATTGGATAAGATCATAAGGAGATATACTTACTTTATAATTAATGTTTTATCCACTAATAAATTTCTACCACAAACTCATCTTTCACTCTAAAAGATAATAGAAAAAAATTCTATTTATACTATTCGTACAGGGTTCCAAAATAAATGAATTTATAATTCATCTACCAGATCTTTTAAAAAAACTAAATTATTTAATCCAGGACATCTCATGGGCCAGTGGTAGGTGATACACCCTTGTCGCCCTTCGGTTGTAGGTTCAAGTCTTGCGGCCTTTCCAGTCGCGACGGGTTGCCTCCCGACCTCCGGTTGTCCTTTTATGGCAATCCAAAATTAATCTCAAACTAGAATTTATCTAAAATACTTATGTTCAAACTCACAGTAAAACATTTATAAGGAAGGTAAACATAATTTAGATCCTTTTTACCCTGTAATAGCATATTAATACCTTCATCATGTATTCTTTTAAAACACTGAAACATCTTGAATTACCATAATCCTTATTGATTACATTCTTGCTCCGTTATTCCATATAGAATGTTGGATATACTTCATCAATCCAAAAATGTTTTAAACCCCAACAATGATGGAATATATAAATCATTAATCATCTTCAAGGTAGTCAATAATATCCAATATAATTTATCCAAATCAATCATGTATTATTCTAAAATCACTACCTCGGTATCAGAACCCTATTATGGCTTATCTTTCTCTCAACCATATATTTTCCAAAAATTTAACCTGTTATTGAGTCACTTTTCTTTGTTCCACACAATCTAGAGTCCATAATGAAATAGTACTGCAGTACAATCCTTATATACTCCATAATTATTATAACAAGTACATTGTTGATACAACACTCAAATTACATAATCAACATAAGAACTCTAATCATTCCTCTTCATCTATGGTAGTATCATAACTTGATTATTATCCAATAGCATCATTTGCGGCATAGTCTGATGACTGAGACATAGGTTTGCATAGTGTCCAAACTCCTTGAAAATGAAGCATTGTACATTTGAAACCATTTTCTTACCCTTGCAGTCACGTACTTTGTGCCCTTTTCCTCCACACTTATAACAAACTCTCATTCCTTTCAGGCAAGTTCCAGGGTGTTTCTTCCCACAGTTATCACATATGGGAAAATTCTTCTTTTCCATCCTCCCTTTATCCATCTTTCCCTCTTCCATCCTTTTCTTCTCTTTCTTCCCTTCAAATCCATAGGACTCGGTAAACTCTTTACTTATCTTATCAACACATGATATTATTCTTTCATATGATGATAATACATGGGAGACTATTTATTTTATAAATTCTAGCTTAGGACCATGAAAGATATGATTCTTCTCTCTCTTTGGATCATGTGCATTGCTGGATTTCTCATTCCTTCTACTGGGCGCCATTTCTAAACAATGGCATTCACTATATTAGTTTATGAATAACAATACCTAATCCAAAACTTGTAAAACACATAACATAAATTAAATAGTTTATGGATATAATCCATAATCATAAAAATGTCTCCTTTGAGAAATTATATACTCATAAACCCTTCATAATGGTTTGTAAAGAAAATGAGAATTATCATAAGCATATCCCCCAGGAGTGTCGTAACCAAGAGTGCAGCAAGGCCCGTTGTCATGCACCAGTTCCCGGTCGAGTCTATCTCAAAGCGGTGTTTTTGGGTTTTACCCCTAGGTAAATATGTGCCAGAGCCGCCTCTACCTGCTCATATCTAGATAGGGATGTATTGCTTGGAAAACTCACAAAATCTCTACAATAACAAAATTCTAGGATGTTCTTCTACACTAATCCTCAAAGTTCATCTTAGGCCTACGTGCTCTAATCAGAGTTTATCTAAATCTAGATTCCAAGGTTTGTACTAAACTTCCTCTGATACCAACAGTAACGCCCCAACCCCAGTTACCCAGAGTCAGTGCATTATTACATAACATTGGCATGATCACAAGAAAGATCAAATCTTGAAAGACCGATTGGTTTAGTAGCCTTGGAAACACTAGATATATTCATAAAGTATTACATCATCAAGTGGAAAAATACTACAACAACATAGTCTCCATATTCCACACTCATATCCCCACATACTATCCCTGCAGGTCATTCATAACTTACTTCTTCACATCCTGGGAAAAATAAAACATAGAAAAGGGGTGAGCTCAAATGCCCAGTATGGATAAAAATATAGCGGAAACTTTCAAAAATAAGCATAAACATTCAAGGCAATGTATAACTAAAACAAAAGCCTTTTAAACTTGAACTTCAACATAGTATGGAAAAAGTAAAATTAAATAATGCCATTTACTTATTCACATGGATATTCTACTAATCGAATAATCACATGCAATATCAATAACCACTTTCATAATGTTGGAATGCATAATGCCAGACTATTATAACCACATAGCCAAGGCCTCGTGCCAAGACTACAAATAAGATTTTTCCAAGGCCTTGTGCCAAGACACTAGTATGTCTCATGATACCTACCGATGCATCGAGAAGCTATAGTGGGCTCCACCCGTCACATATTAAGTCCAATTCATTCCCATATGAAAAGGTTTAAACATAACATAAACATTTGTGTTAAAACTAGCATACGAAATGTCAATACTTTCACCATAAACCATGAATGGTATAAAAATAGCACATCCACAGTCAAACATATCACAAAACCTTCAATACAATATAGAAGTTTTGTATCATAATAAATCAAATTTAAATAAGCGTAAAATCCATCAAAGGATGTTGACATAGATGAAATCAAAATTCTTTTTAAAGAAATATCTCTTTCTATTTTGAAATCAATTAAGAGTAATATATTTATAAAATAAAACATTTTCTTTGAAAATATACTTATAAGCTTGTAAGGGAAGCTTTGATGATTTTATAATGGCAGAAAATAGCTTCACCCGCCATATAAGTAAAAAAACATTCTTACCTTAATTATGTCAAAAAGGTTAAAAAGGACCTTGTTTTGAAAATGACAGAAAGATTACTTTATAAACCACTTATAAAAGTCAAAAAAGGTATAAATGACTTTAACTCATATTCTAGTAAATAGTAAAAATGTTTTGAAATACATTTTTAAGAAACATGGATGTGGATGATAAAGAGATCCCAGTAGATTATTACGTATAAACAACCACAGATAATGAAGAGATTGTGAAATAACTCTTACCTTGTACTTTTCCTTGGTTGGGGTACGTTAACCTCCTGTATAATAGTGAAATAATTTTTATTAAATTATACAAGAATCATATATATTAATATGATATCATATATGATCTTTTAACATTGATTTGTTAATAATATCTTAGTATTATCGTTGTTTCGGGTGTTAACTTACTCATTTTTTTATATGTTTTGTTACGTAAGCCATGTTTGTAATGGATAGGTTGTATATTATTAATATAAAGAATGATATCAAGTCCTTAAACATTATTTTTAAATCATAAAATGATAATTATACTTGAATGGATACGATGGAGAATGAATCTCATCGCGTTCGTGGAGACGGTAGTCCGTATGTACGCACGAGCGACAATATCATTCTTTTGATATTAAAATAATATATAAATGGATGGTATATCATATATACAGAATCATTAACATGTTATTTTTATTATTTACATGAGTTACACATCATTATTATACCCATCCAAATAATAATATATTGAATAACAATTACACCACGACGTGGAGACGGTAAGACGTACGTACGCACGTATGGTGACATGTTATTCAAAGGGTGGATAGAATACTGAATATGGTTGTACCATATTTATAATAACATCACATTATATATATGATACTGGAGTTATTATTTTAGAATGGTAACAACAAAGGAAGAAGAAGTGGAAGAAGAAAGGAACTTGGAAAAGGGTGGTGAAATCATTACCTCTTCTTCAGTTTCTTCCTTTTTATTTAATCAAAAGGGCTCCTTAAGTTGGCTTTCTGATCAAAATAAAGCCTCTAGGTTGTATTGAGGGAAGTTTGGAGAGTATTTGGGCAGAGTTTGGCCGAACCAAAAGGCTTTGAAGGTGTGAAGAAAAGAGAAGGAGGAGTTCCCTTTTATAAGAGGGGTGAGGGGCACCTTTGGAAAGGCTAGAAATATTAATTTATAATAAATTCATATTCAGTTTCTAATGGCTCCAAAGTTGATTATTTAAATTTTAAGGTGGGTATAGTTCTAAACCAACTCAACCAATATAATTTAGACAGGTGTGGGTCATTTTATTAACCTTATCTTTAAGTATTAACTCTAAGTTAATTAGTTTCACTTTTACAATGTCTCTTTGTATTTTTATATTATATGGTTAATAAACTTACCATATACATCCAAGAGACCCCCAAGTGGTCCATTAATGATGAAGCTATCATGATATAAGTCTTTTTTCCGAACCTTAGATTTTTAGGAATTTAATATCAATTAATAATATAATATTTGTTTTAAAAACTCTTTTATGTCAATTTTGACACTATTCAATAATTGATTTTTTTTAAAATAATAACAGAATGATTACTTCGAACAAAGTTAATTGAATCAATCCTAACATGTCATATTAACCTAGAAAAATATTTTAATTCCTAAAAAGTCTCAAATTATATTTATTTGTGTATTTATAATATCAATTATTTTAATTTTTCACTATTAGGGTAATTACTGCATCATCATTGTGTCATAAGTAAATTAAATTATTTAAAGTATAAAAATTATAAATAAAATATCCTTATGTAGGAAATATTTTTATCTTTCTAATGAATATTTACAATCGAATTTATCTTATGTATAACCCTATATTAAAAATGTTTTAGTAAATAAAATTTGATTTTAACTCTTTTAACTCTTCTTTGAATTAAATAATAATAAATGTCCTAATCTAATCCAAGTGGACCTAAATGATAATATTTTATTCCTAAGGCTGTTTTGGTCGAGATACACTTGTCCAATAGAATTAGTACATGTGTTAGGGTAATATTAATATCATTTTTACCCTTAATTACCCTATTTACTTTTAACCGTGGTAAATAAAAGTAAAAAGTTACTATTCACCAAAAATTATTTTCATCTCATTGAACCACATTTTACTTCTTGATATTAACCGTGTCTCTCGGATTTTCGAAATTCCATTCACAGAAGCGGTAAAATTTAGTTTTATGAAAAAATTCAGTTTTTTAACTTCCACTTAGTAGTTTCACTATTCATCAAAAATTGAAGTTTTTCAGAACAATCCCAAAATTTCACCCTAAGTTATAAGTGATATTCCGAATTCAAAAATGATGTCTATTTTACAAAATTCCAAACATATAAATTGAATTAATTAATTTTATAATTAATTCCCGTTGTCACAACAAATAGCGTGTTTTTAAGAAACAATATATATCAAAAGATTGATAATTCTTTATGCCCAATTTCAAAGTGAAATTAATTATAATGAACACCATTGGATAAAATGGTAAAAATATATTCTAATTATACTTTAAAACCACTCAATAATATAATTTATCACTATAAATAATTTTTATTAAAAAATTTGTTTTTAATTAAAATTTAGTAATTTTCACTATTCATCAAAATATTAAAGTTATCCGAAAAGTACCAAAATTTCACCTTAGGCTAAATTTGATATTCCAAATCCAAAAATGAAGTCCATTTTGAGAGATAAAATTTCAAAAAGTAGGTATTACTATTCATAACGGCTAGTTTGATCGGTTGTGGTGTGTGTTAAAACTCGAAGTTGCGTGCAACACACGCTACTGTATTATTCAAAGGAAAGCATATCGTGGAAGCTTGGGATGTTTCATTTTAAATTTTTTATGTCCCCATTTAGTCAAAACGTTTAAAATATTTTATTTAGAAAGGGTTCACTATTAAAAGTTGGTAAAAGTGCAATACTAAAAATGAATGTGTTCTTACATTATGTATAAGAAACTGATAATATGGATTCTAAAATTATAAGGATTATATAAAGTTTAAAATTTAGTTAATACTATTCATAACCTCTTTGGAACGGCTTTTTTGGTAAGTCATGGTGCGCTTGAACCCGATGTTGCATGTAGTGCCAGTGATTAAATTTTTTTGAAGAAATAACACACTATGAAATCTTGGGGTGTTACATTTTGGACCAAATTATTGGGATGTTTATCCATTTATTGAATTTTATTAGTGTTGTGGACATGATGACCAATATTTTTGCTAATATATTTGTGATGAATTGTAAGAATCCAAGTTGTGATGATTAAGTATCATGGAAGGGTATATTAATGGGTGTCAAACCATGAAAATAAATTTTTATTATTATTTCATATATAAATATATATGAATCTAGGAACATCCCATGCATTTATGATATATTTTTATAGAAAAAAAATACTTCCATTAATATCTTGTGATACATGAAACAATGAGTTTAATAGAAATATAATACTCCTAATATATTCTTATTCAAATATGAATATTAATAACCAGCTATTATGTTGGTGGGTATGTAGATAAATAACAAAATTATGAAAAATATATTGGTTTCATTTTCCATCAATTATCTATTGAGTGGAACTAATAAAAGAAATCAATTCACCGAAAAAGAAATTCCTTTTCTAGAAAAAAATAATTTTTGTAAATATGGCTTCATCTCTTTTTGTTAACATATGTTACAATTAAAAATTACCAATATTCGAACATATATTAGACAAAATGAAATTTAGTTTTTAAACATTAAATAAAATTTTCTTGAAATGGAATTTTTGAGATGTTTATCAGTAGATTATTTTTGGGACTAATTGTGGAAAATAATCAATTTTATTTAAAACAACGTTTTCATTTATGGAATTTACAAGTTACATTTTGTTTTATAATTATTTTTTGTTATAATTTGTTAAATGATATTATTATTAATATAATTTATATCATTATAATAAATTATATTTTAAATTCTATTTAATGGTTTTTAATTTTTTGGAAAACATTTCATTTCAAAACTTGTTTTTTCATATTATCACTTAGATTAACATTAGTTCCCTTTATGAAGGTAAAAACATGTTTGTATAGTGATTAAAGTAATAAGATAAGGTATAAAAGTGATATAAAAATGTATAATTTGTATTATATGGTCATATTTATATATTATATCGGGTATGGATTTAGAATGATCAATGGTTGTGCCTTGCATCTTGTGAAAAAATTGGTATAATTATTTCATTTCAATGATTTCATTGATTTCCTCTTCACAAATTATAAAAGGCCACCTATTATCCTATCCATTGAACACATATAAATTTTTTTGTATCATACATTATCTCTGAAAATACCTTATGTACCTCCTTATCCATGACATATATTCCTTAGTTTTATCAAAAACCCATTCTAGAAAGGCATTGTCTATAAACTGAAAGAGTATCGCGGAAGAAGAGGAATAGTTATTAACCATGTATGTTCATTTTATTGAATCTTATAAACCATTAATAACATCATCCCATAAGATTAAATAATGACACAAATTTCTCTCAAATGCTGATATTTTATAATGTTTATGGAATGACCTACATGCAACTCATCCCTTATTAAATTGGAAACGAAACGGTCGATCGTGTGTATGGAAGACTACCACCTCACTAACATGGATTACTCATTATTCATTAAAAATTATCATGTATGCATATATTTATAGATATAATAATTATATATTAAATTAATGACAAATTTTTACTTCTATAATTAAAATATCACATATATATTATTACTTTCCATTTTTCGGAATGCGATATTTCCACTCGGGTGTGCGATGGACTATTACCTCATGAAGTTATGTGTTTTATTTGTCACTTGATATTTACATGGATGTTTATAAGGATAAATAAAATCAATATGTATTAACGTTGTGAAATACTAATGATTCTTGAAATGTTCATTATTATTCTGGTAATTTCATTCCATTTGTCGATGGAAAATGAAAGTAGTTTTACTATGTATGTATATCATATCATCTCTAAGAATGGTGCAACTCATGTTTCAATCTATAACATTTATGGATTAATAAAAATATTTATATGATGAATATATGAGGAATTTAAATCATGATTAAAATTAAATATATGATGGAACAATGATCAACATACAAGGACCAATACTACCAAACCAAAACATATATGAACAATAAATCAGTTATAACCAGGAACAATGATTTTAGAAAATAAATTTCAATAAATCGGTGATAAATGATTAAAATTAAATAATAAAATACTAATATATATTACTTATTTATTCAATATATTCATAAAAATATATATTTAATTACCATATTTTCTGACATGTACAAAAACAATCATGCTCGACGTTAGGAGTTTTTGAGCTGACAGTTACTATCATGAGACATATTTAATATTCAATACTTATTTCATTTGTGTTGTGTTTATGAATACAATATTATATTTTTATAAATTTTATTTTTATAATAATGGTATTTTATGATTAATTTGAATTTATCATTATGGAATTTTACATGATGATGATGATGGTAAGGGTTTATCATCTCACTTTTATTTCAATATACATATAACGTATTCAAAAATTATTTCCTCTATGTGGTGTATTTATATCAAATTTTATATGTTATAACATGAATATATTTATATTCATGGTCTTAAAATTTTCATTCGAGTTTACTTCATTAATCAGTATTATGATTTAAATGTTTTGAAAGTGGTAAGTGATTTTTTCCTTATATCATCATTCATTAGGATTGTTTATGGTTATGTATCCCTTGATCTAATTATTTGATACATATATCTTGATACCCATATATATTTAAATATCCAATTTTTATAAATGAAATTTTTCATTTAATAGTACCATTTATACACGTTGTTTTATAAATCAATTGAAATTGTGTTTTTCAAAAAACATAAATTTATTCTATTCGGTATAAAATATTTTTACATCCTTATCCAGATTTTCTAAGAGTATTTTCAAGACTATTTTTAACAATATTAATTTTATTTATTTATTATTTTTTTACACATTTTATAATCTATCAAAATGGTATGGAAGGAATATTCTTGTTTGTTTAATAAGGTTATTTTTAACATTTTCACAATAACATGAAAATAACGGTTTTCACATATACAACATGTACATAATTACCATTCATAATGACCACTCTCTTTTTAAATGATTCATTTAGAAGATCAAATAAATATTTTACAAAAATATTAATAGTCGGTAAATTTTTAGTTTTTAAAGAAACATTCAATGTGTAAAGGATATTTTCCATAAGAATATTTTAGGAAATTTTTATGGTATTTCTACTCATCAATGATAATAAAAAGTTTTTCCTTTTATTAATTGGGGGTATTTGGTAATGATTCTATACTTATTATTTCATTGGATGGATTATGATCATTTTGACTGATGATGTACTTTTTCGATATAATTTTCTATATTACATTTAATGTTTTATGATTATGTCTATTGATAGTGGAATGTAATATATTATGTTATAGTTTCGCAATAATAATATTTACATTTATTGGGATTATCCCCATTCATATGATGAATTAATAGAATTATTATATGACTGGTGGGGGAAAATATATCCTTTTGATGCATCAATAAGTCTCATGAGACATAATAGATTTTGTATTTTTGTGAGACCATAACAATTTGTATAATATTTCTTGGAATATGGACTTGATAGTATGTTTAATGTAATATGGAATTATGAATTACCTCATTATGATATTAGTTATTTATTTCCATATTATTATTAATTTATTTAAAATATCAACGGGTATGTTTCAATCTTATGTTACTATATGAAATTATTTGATCATCATTTATTCATGAAATACTTTTATTAATGTTCATTTTTTAAGAGAATCTATTTTAATGAAAATTACATTTTAATATTGATAAAACCTTATTTATTTATATATTTCACTACATTTATACCGTTACTGAGTATATAAGATCATAATATTCTTTTATTTTTTTTCATTGGATTCCAAGAACTGTATATTATTTTTTATGAAAGGAAATTTGAAAGGGAATAATTGTGCGCTCAAAAATGATAATACTATTTTGTATATTACAAATTCAATTGTAATATAAGATTCATGTATATACATTGTTATCCAATAATACTAAACTATTCTATCCTTTTGGATGTGATTCCTTATATATATTTCCAATGTAATAATAGAACCACTAACATTGGGGTTATACTTTCATGGTCTTTATATATGGTATAAAAGTAACATTAGTAATAACCATGGGAACAAGATTTCGGAAATCATATATTATGGAATTTATAAATACAATTGTTTTATATGATATATCGAAGTACAAGATACCATCCAAATGTTTTTATAAGGTGTAAATTATGTGAATTTCTTAGAAATAAATCTCTATTTGTATACTATAAGTAGATGTGGATCTTGTACAATAATATTTAAAGGTTGTAACTTTAAAAAAGGTGAATTGATCTTGAATCATTAATAATAAAGTGCATGATAATGGGACATGATAAACACCTGGTTTGATAGTCCTAGGGGATATGATTTCATTAATTTTAATTTTTATTAAATACTATTTTGTAGGATTTGAAAATATTTTTATGAGTTGAAAGAAGTCACAACGAAATAAATAGTATTATTTTAATATTACTTAAGGAAAAAAAATTATCTTATGTTAAATATTTCGGTAGTTTTTGAATTATAAATTCTGTGTTATAATGTTATAATCTAATATAGTGTGTAATATTATTTAGAAATGGATCTTATCATATTTAAGGGGAAACATATCATTGTGCATAATTTATTTAGATATTTCTCTCATATGAAGGATAATATTTGTCACGACCCGTCCTCGGGGCCCGTTTCGTGACTACCCCAAGCCCGCCTTCCATAGGCCAGGGGCTGGCAACTAGCACCAAGGCATAATTCCCAATAAAAAGGGAAGTCATTTCCTTTGTAAAGTAAACAAACACCACAGAGCAAGAAAGCAGAAGTAAACACTAAGTAAAACTGGGTACAATAGTAAGTGCAGAAAAGTAAGTGGGCCAGAATACAAACCCAAACTGAAAGTAAAGTACAACTTAAAAAGGGAGTACAGCAGCTGAAAATTAAAGCAGCAATGTCGAGCCTTCCACTGGTAGTCCCACCTAAAGGGTGGGTACAGATAGCCACCTCAGCTCCTTGGGTCCAGCCGTCCGTTCCGTGTACATCCTGCCCAGTGGTCTACCTCCAGGCACCGACTTGATCCACAAGCCTCCACCATGATCAGCGTTGTCCGTTGTCTGCATCCAACACAACGTAGTGCGGGCATAGCCCGTGCAGGAGTTAGTATAAGCAAATCAGTAGGGCCCTGAGACCCCCGAATGTATCCTATAATCCACAAAGGATATTCCACAAAGGAAAGATACAATCACGAAGTAACATCCGACACTGCTTTAGTATATGCCCATACATATACCTAAGTCATCAATTCTCATTCGGATCCAACATCCGAGCCTAAGTACAACCCAGTCCACACAAGAATTCATAACCCAATCCCCATAGAAAAGCATAACGTAATCCACGAAGGATATCAATTCAATCTTATCGAAGACAAGTATTTAAAGTCAAGACTCAGCTCACACAGGATATACATCTTCGTAAGATGATAGAGATGATCAGATGTAGCCAGTGATTCATCTAAGCCATCGGACCCACACAGGATCGATAGGTATTAACCCCTGCAATGACCCACAAAGGATCTATAGGTAACTAACTCCCAAAATGACCCACAAAGGATCGATAGGTAACTAACCCCTGCAATGACTCACACAGGATCTGACCCACAGAGGATCGGTAGCTGCTGGCCCACACAGGACCACTGAGCGCTGACCCACACAGGATCGGTAGCACTAATCCACGTAGGATCGCTGAGTGTTGTAGTCATCACCGTCGAATCCACAGAGGATTTCTGTATAGTCGTCATCGTCGTCGTAGTCACAGCCAGCTCTAGGGTTCCCGCGCAAAGCAAGCTCGTTCGGGAGGGTCCCCTCCACGAGCCGAGGGGATGATACATTAACTGACATGAAGTCTGGAGTTGATGTATCCAAAAGTTCTGTATCGTCAATAGGAACTCAACGTCACAGACGGCGCGTCAATCTGACGCCCGGTCTGAGAGTTATTCGCTTTTTCGTCCTAGGGGCCTGGTTGGTTTTTAAGTAAGAATCAACCCGACCGTACTCCATCTACATCCAAACCTCGAGCAGAGTAAGCCAACAAGTCTGTCTCACTAAGAGGAATCCAACAAAGTTGACGGCACATCAATTAGAAGTCCAGAACTCATGTTATAAGTGTTTCCGCTCCGAGAGCCCGGTTGGTTTCGTGTTCAAACCAACTCGGCTGAACACAAAGTTCTTCGAAACCATGAGTGTAATATACCGAAACGACCGTCTCGATCCAAGGATCGCATCGTAGTTGACGGTGCATCGATCGGAGGTCTATAGCCCATTTTATGGGCAAAAGACCGAAAGAGGTCTGAAAATGGGGGTTTCGGGCCCTGACGGACCCGGCCCGAGACCCCCTGGGTCAGCCCGAATCAGGTCGACCCGAACCGGGTATGGGTCCGGTCCTCTTTGGCGCGGCCCGGCCCAGCTGGCGCGGTCCGCTAGCCAGCTCGGCGTGACCGAGTTGGGCAGACAATGGGGGGGCGCGCTTCCCCTATTTAATTAAATGCATCCCCCACGTGGGGGGGCGCTCCTCCATTCCCGTCGGGGGTTACAAACCCCCGGTTTCTCCCATAACTAGCCAGCCCTCTCTGGCCGGACAGCTGCTGTCGCCCCGGGACCGGCGCGGTCCCATCCCCCTGCTCCGTCGCCGGCGGCCGGAAGCCGGCCGCTGCTCCCTGCTCCGCCACGACCTTGGTCTGACCGGCGTGGTGCGACGGCGTCGCGCCCCTCCGCCATGGCCCCACTCTGGCCGTAGTGTTTTCGTGATTCTCCAGCGTGGCGCGACGGTGCCGCGACCTTGTTCGACTTCAACGACGGGGCATGATGGCGCCGCGCATCCTTGCCGCATGATCCCGCGTGGTGCGATGGCACCGCGCCATCTTCATTCCAAACCACAACAAGGTCAACAACAGAATTAAGGGAGGAGGGTCGGCCGTGTTTGTGCGGTCTTTCCCCCTCGCGTTAATCGATAGCAAGCGGCTAAGATTATGAAGAACGCTCTAATATTCACGAACATATATTCAAACCCCTACATCGAGCGTAGTTGAACGAAGGCTCGTCGCGGAATTGAACGTCACGGAAGAAGGCACCGCGGAAGGAGAGGGTCGTTGGCGTCGCGGTACACGGCGTCGCGTCGTTGATCTCCGAGGAAGGTGTCTCTCACCGTTGCCCGTCGTCGGAGGATGGCATTCTTCGTCGGTGGTGTTGTGTTCTTCGCGTTATTCGATGAAGAAGAAGAACTTCAAGCCTTAGAAATTTTTCCCCCAATCCTCTCACTACCCAACAACTCTAATAAAATAAGTGTTTTTCTTATTTTATTTCTCATGCCAAGAATTTGAATTTCAAACATTTGAATTAAACCCACTTAATTAATTAACTTAAGTTGTCTAATTAAATGGTAAGTTAAGGGAGTAAGGGAATATTAAGGGGTGGGGTTTGTGTGGGCCCCACTGCCCTCATAACCTCCCTTGGGTAGTTTCCACAACTTCCACTCAAAGGACTACCACTTAGAAAGAAAAAATAAAATTTGTAGCTCAATTTTATTTTTAAATTCCACAATTTTTAACAGCTCCTCCCGAGTAAACGCAACCCCAGAAAAGGTCTTCATAAGCAATTACTGGTGTTGCGGTTTCATCGGTTCCCTCATAATTTGATTCCGAGCACCGGTCCAAAAGTTAGAAAATCCCACTCATTCGTTCACTGAACGTACCCGAGATAAACTTTGGATAAATATTCAGGGCACACCAGGCCTCGGAATTAGGTGCCATCAGAAACTGCATTCTTTTAAAATCCCAAAGAAAATTAAGAAAACAAATTCCCTTGAATTTTACGGGTCTTTACATTACTCCCACCTCATGGATTTACATCCCCGTAAAGATAAATCATAAACTAGGGGAACAAATGTGGGTACTGTGCACAGATCTGAGCCTCCCACTCCCAAGTGTTCTCCTGGAGGTTCCCGTGCTGCCATCTGATATGCACTAAAGGAATCGACCATCCACGTAGGACCTGCTCCTATCGATCCTTGATCTCCACTGGGACCTCCGTAAAAGTTGCCCCATCATCAATGTCTAGCTCTGCATGGTCAATGATATGCGTCAGGTCATGCACGTATCTCCTCGGCTGAGATACGTGGAAGACGTCGTGCACCCGGTGTAACTGAGGTGGTAGATCCAGGAGATAAGCCACCTCGCCAATCCTGCTGAAGACCTGGAATGGTCCGATGAAGCGCGGAGATAACTTTCCACCTCGGCCAAATATCCATAATCCACGTCGAGGTGAGACCCTCAAGAAGACGTGGTCGCCATACACGAACTTCAGTGGCCTCCGACACCTGTCAGCATAAGACTTCTGCTAGCTCTGAGCTATCCTCATCCGCTTCTGGATGACTTAGACCTTCTCTGTTGTGGCCTGGACCATCTCCAGTCCCACAAGTGCTGACTCCCCAGGGTCTGTCCAGCACAGAGGTGATCTGCAAAGTCGTTCGTACAACGCCTCGTATGGTGCCATCCCGATGGTGGAGTGGTAGCTGTTGTTGTACGCAAACTCCACCAAGGGTAGGTGGTCCTCCCAGTTGCGACCAAAGTCGAGGACACATGCACGGAGCATGTCCTCGAGAGTCTGAATGGTCCTCTTCGTCTGACCATCCTTTTGAGGGTGAAAGGCGGTGCTCAGACGTAGCTGCGTCCCGAACACCTCCTACAACCCCTTCCAAAGCCGGGAAGTAATGTGAGTATCTCGATCGGAGACAATAGATGATGGCACACCATGAAGCCGTACAATCTCCTGAACGTAGAGGCATCTCAAGCTCTCCACTGAGCCCTACTCTCTGATGGGTAAGAAGTGGGCCGACTTGGTGAGTCGGTCGACAATCACCCAAATGGAGTCGTGACCTCTGGAAGAGCGTGGAAGTCCAGTCACGAAGTCCATAGAAATTTCATCCCACTTCCACTCCGGGACCTCCAAGGGTTGTACCAAGCCTGCTGGTACCTGGTGCTTCGCCTTCACCTACTAGCAGGTGAGGTATCGAGAAATGAACTCAGCCACATCCTACTTCATACCCGGCCACCAGTGCTGACATCTGAGGTCCTGGTACATCTTCGCCACTCCTGGATGTACCGCTAAAGGGGAAGTGTGGAACTCTCTCAGCACCTCCTCCTATAAAGCAGCGGGTACCATGGTACGTCATCTGAAAAGGATGGCGTGCTCTCCTCCCATAGAGAATCCATCAGATGCTTGTCCTGAGGATATCTGTGCACACCACGTCTCATAGACATTGTCCCCCCGTTGTGCCTCTCTGACCCGCTGAAGAAGTGGAGGAGTGACTGTGAGTGACTGTTGAAAGGCAGCTCAATCACTATCCACGAAGGATATCTGTAAAGCGGCTAGCTGCTCTGTCGCCTCCTCAGGTAGCTAAATGCACGTCCTCCTACTGAGAACATCGGCTACTACGTTCCCCATTCTAGGAGTATAGACTATCTAAAAGTCATAGTCCTGGAGGAACTCGAGCCAGCGCCGCTGTCTCAGGTTCCGGTCCTTCTGTGAGAAGATGTACCTAAGACTCTGGTGGTCAGAATAGACTGTAAAGCGCTCGACCATCAGATAGTGTCGCCAAATCTTCAGAGCGAAGACCACTACTGCTAACTCCAGGTCATGGTTAGTGTAGTTCTGCTCATGCTGCCTCAACTGACGTTGTCCATAGGTAGTCATTGCCTGCTCCTGCATCAAAACACATCCGAGTCTGATCCCTGATGTATCGCAGTAGACTATGTACCCTACTCCCTCCTCCGGTAGCCTCAAGATAGGTTCATTGGTCAATCTCTATCTCATCTCTTAGAAGCTCTACTGACATATGTCTGACCAAACAAAGGGTTTCCCCTTCTTCGTTAAAACATAGAGTGGTGCCGCAACTCTGGATAAGTCTGGCACAAATCTCTAGTAGTACCCAGCTAGACCCAAGAAACTCTGCACCTTCGTCACGCTCCAGGGTGGCTCCCAAGCTAGCATTGCCTCGATCTTTACAGGATCCACCACAACTCCCACCTCAGAGATGACGTGTCCTAATAAGTGGACCTCATGTATCTAGAACTGACACTTTGAGAGCTTACCATAAAGCTGGTGCTCTCGGAGTGTGTCCAGTACAACCCGGAAGGGGTAGGCATGCTCCTCCTCTGTCGTCGAGTATATCAAAATGTCGTCGATGAAGACTACGATAAATCGATCGAGGCATGGATGAAAGATCCTATTCATGAGGACCATGAACACTACTGGAGCATTGGTTATGCCGAATGTCATAACCAAGAACTCATAGTGGCCATACCGACATCTGAAGGCCGTCTTCTGCACGTCTTCGTCTTGAACTCTGAGCTAATGATAGCCTGACCTGAGGTCTATCTTCGAGAACCACTATGCTCCCTTGAGCTGGTCGAAGAGTTTGTCAATCCTCGGTAGTGGATACTTGTTCCTCATGGTCACCTGGTTCAGGCGACGTTAATTGACACAAAGTCCCAAGCTCATGTCCTCCTTCTTGGCGAACAATATTGGGGAAGCCCAGGGTGAAACACTGGGTCGGATGAATATCTTGCCCTGTAAGTCCTCCAACTATACCCATATCTCTCAAATCTCGGTGGATACCATCCAATATGTTGGGGTGGATATCAGGGCTATCTCAGGGTACAGGTCAATATAAATGTCTACCTCTCTATGAGGAGGTAGTCCTGGAATGTCATCGGGAAAAACGTCTGCATACTAATCCACCACTGCAGGCAAGCTCGGACTCGGCACGTCAACTACTCCTAGGATAAGCCTAGCCAACTGATGAGTGATGGGCTATCCTCTCCTCTACATGAGTCCATCCTGTGCTGTAAAGGCTCCATTCTCACCGGTGAAGGTGAAACTACTCCCATCGGTGCGAACACATCGCACCTTGTGCCTAATGCAGTCAATCTGAGCATGGACTATAGATAACCAATCAATGCCCAAGATGACGTCGTAAGGCCTCGACGCCGCTACAAGAAGATCCCAGCCGAAGCTCTTGCCTCCAAGAGTAAGCTCACACTTCCGGCACCAGTGCGTAATCATCGAGTCTGCTCCCGTAGGAGTCTCTAGCCGTAAGGATCGAGCCAATGGCTCCGTCAGAATCTCCGAGCTCCGAACAAGGGTAGAGGCTATGAAATAATGACTCACTCCTATGTCTATAAGAACTGCAGAAGGGGTGGAATAAACACAAATAGTACCTTGAATCATCTCAGGTGCGATGTGGTCGTAGGCCTCCGCTGCTTGAAGCTGTGCATGTCTCTGCCCGCCAGCTCCCTAGGGTCGGGGTGGACCTCCTGGTGGTGGTGGTGGTAGAGCCTCAAAGCGTCGCCCACCACCTGCAGCTCAGCCAGCTCCTCTGCCTCGTCCGCTTGCTCCCTGCTGATAGCCACGGTCAACCCTCTGCCTCTTCCTGGGTGGTCCCTCAACTGTTTGATGCTCCTCCGCACGGCAGGTCGGGCAGTCACGAGCCATGTGGCCCTACCCGCCGCATTCGTAGCATTGTCTACCTCTCGAAAGGCTGGCTCTGCGCTGTGTGCCCCGCACCTCTGAGCCAGTGTCCTGAGGTTGTCCGCCTGTGGTTCTGGGCCTGGACCTATGTGTCATCCGCCGACTATCATCTATAGAAGACTCTGCTACGTGCAGCCCTACAGTAGGTCTCACCGCTAGTGTAGACTCAGCAAGAAAGCTCTCGATGAGAAGGGCTCGCTCTAGTACCCCTGCCTGTGTCGGAATGCTGATGGAGATCAGCGATGCCCTGATATCATGCCTCAATCCCTACTCGAAGGTATGGGCCCAAAAGAATGGGTCTCGTACCATGTCCGTCGAATAGCGTGAGAGGTTGGAAAATCTCACCGAGTATTGGGCGACCGACAAGCTGCCCTGCCGCAGCTGTAGTATCTCCTGGATGTGCATCGCACGGAGGGTGGTTGGGACGAACTCCGAGTGGAAGAGGCTCTCGAAGTCCATCCAGAGGAGAGACGCCTCGTCGTTCACCTAGAGTATCAAGCTCCACCATCTGCCTGCTGCCGCGTGCAGGAGACTCGTTGCAAGGATCACCATGAGGTCTGCTGGTGTCCCTACCCACCGGAAAACTCGAACAACTGCCTCCAGCCAATCCTCGACTGCGTGAGGGTCCGTCTCCCTGCATAACCTGGGCGGTCGCTGACACTGAAACTCGTGCAGTGCACTAAGGCAACGTGCACCGTCAGCAGATGGGGCTGGTAGCATCGGTGGCTCGGCAGGTAGGGGTATCGCCGGTGCCTCTGATGTCAAAGGGCCCTATACCAAGGCCTCATCGCTCGGTGGGTTGTTGTCCCGCACAACGCTCGGAACCCTAGCTGGCTGACATCATGGGGCCATCCTGAAAAAAAAACAGGTGCGCCATGGTAAAACAGTATACCTGGTGAGCTGACACAAAGTAATCACAAAGAAAACTTGAAACACACATGAAATCAATGTTTTTGTGCATTAATTCGGAAATCAGATGTCAAGGTCCTGGTGTACGGATACGTCGGCCGCAGCACCAACACTGGACTCACTGGACTGATAACCACACCCAATACCCTTAACACTATTACTTCACATAGAAGAAAGATCAGAGTCCAAAGTTCTATGGTAGAACCGAACTCCTCTGATACCAATTTGTCACAACCCATCCTCGGGGCTCGTGTCGTGACTACCCCAAGCCCACCTTCCATAGGCCAGGGGCTGGCGACTAGCACCAAGGCGTAATTCCCGATAAAAAGGGAAGGAATTTCCTTTGTAAAGTAAACAAACACCACAGATCAAGCAAAAAGAATTAAACACTAAGTAAAACTGGGTATAATAGTAAGTGCGGAAAAGTAAGTGGGCCAAAATACAAACCCAAACTGAAAGTAAAGTACAACTGAAAAAGGGAGTACAGAAACTGAAAAGTAAAGCAGCAATGTCGAGTTGTCCATTGGTAGTCCCACCTGAAGGGTGGTTACAGATAGTCAGCTCAGCTCCTCGGGTCCAGTTGTCTGATCCATGTAAGTCCCGCCCAGTAGTCCACCTCCAGGCACCGACTTGCTCCACAAGCCTCCACCACGATCAATGTTGTCTGTCGTCTACATCCAACACAATGTAGTGCGGGCATAGCCTATGTAGGGGTGAGTATAAGCTACTCATTAGGGACCCCGAGACCATCGAAGGTCTCCCAGAATCAAAAAAGGATAATTAACAAAGGAAAGATACAATCACGAAGTAACATCTGACACTACTTAGGTATATTCCCATTCATATACCTAAGTCATCAATTCTCGTTCGGCTCCAACATCTGAGCCCAGGTACAACCCATTCCACACAGGAATTCATAACCCAATCCACACAGGAAATCATAACATAATCCACACAGGATATCAAGTCAATCTTATCTAAGATTAGGATTGAAAGTCAAGACTCAGCTCACACAGGATATACTTCTTCGTAAGACGATAGAGATGATCAGAGGTAGCCATTGATTCATCTAAGCCGTCGGACCCACACAGGATCGATAGGTACTAACCCCCGAAATGACCCATAAAGAATCGATAGGTAACTAACCCCCACAATGACCCATAAAGGATCGATAGGTAAATAACCCCAGCAATGACCCACACAGGATCTGACCCACACAGGATCGGTAGGCGCTTTCCCACACAGGACCGTTGAGCGTTGAACCACACAGGATCGGTAGCACTGATCCACATTGGATCGCTGAGTGCTGTAGTCGTCATCGTCAAATCCACGGAGCATTTCTATATAGTCATCATCGTCGTCGCAGTCGCTGCCAGCTCTAGGGTTCCCTCACACAGCAAGCTCGGTCGGAAGGGTCCGCTCCACGAGCCGAGGGGATGATACATCAACTGACACAAAGTGTGGAGTTGATGTATCCAAAAGTTCTGTATCGTCAACAGGAACTCAATGTCACAGACGACGCATCAATCGGACGCTCAGTCTGAGAGTTATTGATTTTTTCGTCCCAGGGGCCCGGTTGGTTTTTAAGTCAAAATCAACCCGACCGTACTCCATCTGCATCCAAACCATGATCATAGTAATCCAAAAAGTCTGTCTCACTAAGATTAATCCAAAAAAGTCGATGGCACGTCAATCGGACGTCCTGAACTCAAGTTATAAGCGTTTCTGCTCCGAGGGCCCAGTTGGTTTTGTGTTCGAACCAATACGATCAAACCCAAAGTTCTCCGAAACCTTTATTGTAATATACCGAAACGACTGTCTCGATCCAAGGATTGCATCATAGCTGACGGTGCGTTGATCAAAGGTCTGTAGGCCATGTTATGGGAAAAATACCGGAAGTGGTCCGAAAATGTGGGTTTCGGGCCCGAACCGACCTAGCCCGAGACCCCCTGGGTCGGCCCGAACCGGGTCCGGGTCCGGCCCGCTTGGGCATGGCCCAGCCAGGGCAGCCCGGCCCGGCGCACTGGCGCGATCCGTTGGCCAGCTCGGCGTGACCGAGCTGGGCGGACAAGGGGGGGGAGGGCGCTACCCCCTGTTTAATTAAACGCGGCCCCCACGTGGGGTGGGGGCGCTCCTCCCTTCCAGTCAGGGGTTACGAACCCCTAGTTTCTCCCTTGATCGGCCAGCCCTCTTCAGCCGGCCGACTGCTGCTGCCACAGGACCAGCGCGGTCCCTTCCCCCTGCTCCGACGCCGGCGGCTGAAAGTCGGCAGCCGCTCCCTGCTCCGTCGCGGCCTAAGGTCGCGGCCTTGGTCCGACCGGCGCGGCGCGATGGCGTTGCGCCCCTCCGCCGCGGCCCCGCTCCGGCCGCGGTGCTTTCATGATTCTCCGACGCGGTGCAACGGTGCCGCGACCTTGTTCGACTTCAACGTCGCGGCGCGACGGCGCCGCGCATCCTTGTCGCATGATCCCGTGCAGTGCGACGGCATTGTGCCATATTCGTTCCAAACCACAACAAGGTCAACAACAGAATTAAGGGAGGAGGTTCGGCCGTGTTTGTGTGGTCCGGTCCCCTCCCATTAATTGATATAAAGCGGCTAACATTATGAATAACACTCGAATATTCAAGAACATATATTCAAACCCCTACCTCGGGCGTAGTTGAACGAAGGCTCGTTGCGGAATTGAATGTCGCGAAAGAAGACGTCGCGGAAGGAGAGGGGCGTTGGCATCGTGGTACATGGTGTCGCGTCATCGATCTCCGAGGAAGTTGTCTCTCACCATCTCCCGTCGTCAAAGGTCGGCATTCTTCATCGGCGGCGGTGCGTTCCTCGCGTTCTTCGATGAAGAAGATGAAATTCAAGCCTTAGAGATTTTTCCCCCAATCCTCTCACAACCCAACAACTCTAATAAAATAAGTGTTTATCTTATTTTAATTCTCATTCCAATTATTTGAATTTCAAACATTTGAATTAAACCCACTTAATTAATTAACATAAGTTTTCTAATTAAATGGTAAGTTAAGGGAGTTAGGGAATATGAAGGGGTGGGGTTCATGTGGGACCCACTGCCCTCATAACCTCCCTTGGGTAGTTTCCCCAACTTCCACTCAAGGACTACCACTTAGAAAGAAAAAATAAAATTTGTAGCTCAATTTTATTTTTAACTTCCACAATTTTTAACAACTCCTCCCAAGTAAACGCAACCCCATAAAAGGTCTTCTTAAGCAATTATCGGTGCTGCAGTTTCATCAGTGCTCTCAGAATTCGATTCTGAGCACCGGTCCAAAAGTTAGAAAATCCCGCTCATTCGTTCACTGAACGTACCCGAGCTAAACTTCGGATAAATATTCCGGGCACACTGGGCCTCGAAATCATGTGCCGTCAGAAACTGCGTTCTTGTAAAATCCCGAAAAAAACCAAGAAAAAAATTTTTCCTTGAATTTTACGGGTCTTTACAATATTTTTGGTGCAATGGTTGAATAAATTATAACCATATTAGGTTTGCTGGCTCAGGTTATGAAAAATAAACTTTTCCATATGGATCATCCCACTGATCCATATTGTCTTTTATCAATGTTAGATCACTTCATGAATAAGCAAAAATAATCATTTATCAGGACTACAAAATCCATTTCTAGCTATGAAATTGATGAATTCCTAAGAAAATATATTTATATATTTTGGTAATAAATTAAATGTTTAATGTTGTTGGGGAATATTATCATCACCCAAGTGATGTATTTCAATTTCTGTTATTGATTAAAAACACTCAGGTCGAATAAAAAAATAAAAAAATTAGTGTAAGGATATTAATGTAATATTCTTATAAAGATAAATTCCCCACGAATAATGGGACATTATAGAGGGACAATTATGAAGTGTATGTCAAAAGTAAAAGATGTATATTACCAATTATTATGAAAACTGTACAAGGATAGTAAGGTATGTTGTGGACTACATAAATATTCCAAAGGTAATGTTTCACCATTTTATTGATTTGAATAACGAAATCCATTAAAGGAAACTATTCTCCCAAACATTCACATCATAAAAAACATAGTATCACATAATATAAATATGGAGAAGTATTTTTTCATATCTTATTCATTATAAGGATCAAAAGACAATAAAAGGGTGGTTGAGTTTTTTTTAAAAGGTAATATAGAAATGAGAAATAATGGATGAGTAAAATTAATAACTTGTAATGAATGTTGAATGATGCACCATGGAATATACTTTCAAGGATTGTTATTTATTAATAAGTGTTGATAAAAATTCTACCATGATCATGTTTTCATGTTATTAAAAGAATCTTATAATGTTTAGTGAATCATCTATAAATATATTTCACACTATAAAAATTATTTTCCATTAATTAAATGAAATTTTACCTTTAAAATAAGAAGTTGGAAGGCCAAGACAATTAGTTTAAAAAAAGTGTGGTGATGTCAATAATCATGGGGTGGGAGGTACATTACTTATTTACTCAAATTATGCTAATGATTTAATTGATATTGGATATTCATACTCCTTAATATCATCTATGTTTTCAATGAAAATTAGAATTTCCCCAACACCATTATAAGGGAGTCATCAATTAATACTTTAAGAGAATGCTTCACTAGTACAATGATGTGTGAGTATGTTCCCATAATGACATAATATTATTTTCTATTGTTTTAATTTATTATTATTATAATGGTAATTTTTTACATAATCCTTTGTACGTACTAGATATCAAAATATGATGCAAAACATTTATTATAAAGCGATGTAAATTAGGATTTATGCATAATATTAGGAATTATTTATATTTAGATGGTAAACTAAATCATTAGATTCATTTCTAGATCCACCAAATTTATCCCTTTGGAATGATATTTTTGGGGATGAACAAAAGGCATAAGCTATGGATAAAAAATGTAATCATTATATTGGAGATTTACATAATGTACATGAATATATTGATGTATTTCAAAATGATAAATCCAGACACCCAAAAAACCTTGAGATTTGGATTTCTATAGTTTTAAACACTGGTGAAATAACAATATCAATGACTCCCTATAGAATAACTAGTTTAGAACATATGGAGTTAAAGAAAAAAATAGAGAAATTTTCTAATTAGGGATTTATACACCCTAGTGATTCACAATGGGGATCCCCAGTTATTTTCATTAATAATAAATATTGATAAATAATATTGTTAATTTATTATAGGGAAATCAATTCTATTAGAATAAGTAACAATTATCATCTACCTCTCATTGAAGAATTATTCAATCGACATTATAGAGCATAATATTTTTCTAACGCTAAACATAATTCTGTGAATCATTATCTACTAGTAAAGAGAGAATAATTTTGAAATATTTTATTTTCAGTTAAGTATAAGAATTATGAGTTAATTGTAATGCAATTTTATTGACTAATTCCACATCTTCCTTCATTGATCAAATGATAAATTTCTTCATAAAATATATTGATAATTATTTTGTTATATATCGATGATATACTAGTTTTCTTTGATGTGTTATGAAGAGTATAAGAATCACATGGGGATCATGATTTATAATATTAGGGGAAATGAGTTATATCAAAAATTAAAAATATCTTAATTTTAGCTAGAGAATTTTTCCTTTCATATGACAATTTAATCAAATTATGATAGCCTTGTTGATACTTTGATGGAAATTTTAGTCCAAGAAGGGAAAATCCTAATGAAGATAATAGAGGTACATAGTTTCATCAGTTTAGAATTGTCCTATTAGTGACTTTATTAAATAATGATAAATTTTTTAACTGTTTAATGAATAATACTAAAAAGACTTAATTTCATAAAGATAGAGTAATGTGAAAATTGTATTTTTAGAATTGTGAGTATATTGTTGAATGATCTGATTTTGACATTATGACTAGGAAATGATGGGTCTGTAATATATAATGATTCATAAAAGTCGGGACTTGTTTTCATCATTATTTATAATGTGAAATATATTTCTTACTCCTTAAGGAATATGAATATTCATGAACAAAAATATCCAACCCATGAGCATGAGTCAGAATATATAATCTTTTCTCTGATTATATGGACTCACTATCTCTATAGGGAATGATGTGAGATATAAATGGATCATAAGAGTAAAAAATTTATATTTTCATGTAATGATATTGATATGATGAAAATGATATGCCTTGATCTCACTACTAGAAAAACAGGTATTTGCGACGGGCCCATCGCTAAAGCCTTTTTCCGTGATGGGGAGAATCCCCGTCGCAACTAGTACTCCGTATATTTGTAAAGAACTATTTGCGACGGGCCCCGTCGCAAATACCTGTTGCAACGGCACCCGTCGCAACTACTATTTGCAATGGGGCCCGTCGCAAAAACTATTTTTAAAAAAATATAAAAATAATAATACTATTTGTGACGGGAATAGTATCTCATCGCAAATACTATAAAAAAATAAAAAAAAATAAATTGTTAATAAATTATTTTAATTAATATAATAATAATCCAATTATATTTCAAAAATAAAAAATAATAAATTATTAATAAATTATTTTAATTAATATAATAAAAGAATTATAATTCACAA